>OZ010677.1:58400291-58902791 GCA_963932185.1 Troglohyphantes excavatus
GCAGTAATACATTCAAAATGGACAGTAATAATATATTAAAATTGGGCAGAAATATATTCTAAATAGATAGTAATAACATCTGGAAATTGGCAGAAATATATTCAAAATGGGCAGCAATAATATATTCAAATTGGGCAGTAATGTAGCCAAAATGGTATAATATTACATTCAAATTGGGCAGTAATATATACTAAATGGAGAGTAACATACAAATCCGCAGTAATAATATATTTAATTATTGATTAAACTACCTACGGATTTCATAATTCATATAGAAATTAAATCACAATAAAATTTTCAATTGAAAACATTTAGTTAAAATAAATATAAAATATTACTTACGTTGAAAATATGCAGGAATAAATAGTGAGTATAAAAATAAAGTGATATGTAAAACAGTTGGCCACAACCTGAAACAGTAAAATTTTAACGTATAAAAATATGACTAAAATATTAAAACACTACGCTATGAAAATATGTAAAACACTTATACAAATGTTGATCTCGTTTAATGTCTTCTAACTATTTGCCAAAAAAGATATTACTTCTTCTTAAAATCAATTACTCCTGTAGAACTGACAATATTCACTGACAAGTTGTTCCATTTATCGATTATACTATCGTAAAAATAGTGCTTTCTCCCTTTTAGAATGAGATTTGTTTAATTTAAAAAACCTCTGATTCTATCACTCATATTAAAATTCACACCCTCGACATCATGTATCATAAATTTGAACAGTTCGATCAAATCTTCCCTAACCTTTTCTCTCTTACAAAGTATACATATTCATATTTCTTAGTCTATCCTCATAATTCTTGCTTGAAATAATTCGAAACATTTCAGTAGCATTGTGCTGAACTTTCTCTAAATAATCAGAGTATTTTTTTTTAAGATATGGTGGCAAAAACAGCACAGCATACTGTAGATGAGGCTTTACAAATAATGGGAAGTTTATTTTATTTCATTTAGAATTATTGGTGATATATTTCTCATGGGTTGTAGTAAAATAATGTTGGGAAGCCGTTTTTTTTATATTGTGCACTGCAACTTTCAATTAACTGAGCAACTAAATATTCCCTCACCAACTGATTCTGATTATTTAATTTCAGCCAACTCAGGGCTGACAGATCTCAGATTTCGCAATCGCCAAAGTGAACGTGAAAACTTACCAACCTCATACAGTCACAATCCATACAAAATCGCCAAATTGTCGATCGCGCTGAATAATATTTTCTGCAATTAAAAGTTGCTCTGTGAGCGGATTCAATTTGAGTTTTCCAGTTGCATGCAACTAAATTGTTTAATTGTATGTCCGATTGTTTGCAGTGCGTGGTTACATTTCACTTCACAGAATATGTGCATGCGCATATTTATCTAGTGCTGGACGCGTAAATGGAATCAATTCACCAACTTCGAGCATGAATGGTCTGTATAGTAGAGCGAATATGATGTAAACATCTCAGACCTGATGGCACCAGACACGTGGCTTCCTTTCAAAATTTATGAATGAAAAAAAACGTTCGCGATGTAATTTGGAAATAATAGTAAATGTGTTACTTCATGAAGTACATGATATTTTTATGAATGAACTAGAAAATTTTTATGAATGGATGACGTAGAAAACCACGTGTCTAAGGCCATACATGTTGGCCTCACTTTGATGTTAGCGAGATTATAACCTTATGATATCTCTACTATGAGGGATTCATGCTCGAAGTTCACCAATATGTGGCGGCCTCATGTTATAAATTTTCAGCGTAGCATATTATTAATTTTTTCATCCTTACATTTTAAATTTAAATACTTTTTTCAACTTCCTAAATAATTTATTCAATTCTAGACACCTCCCTTTATTTAATTGTTTTCGATTCAGTCAGCGTTTTGACATGTAGCATGGAAGCTACAGATATTTGGCAGTCCGCTTACAACTTTCACTTGCTAATTTTGTGCTACTAGTATCATAGTATTTTCTTAATTTTTTTTAATTAATATCTAAAATGTTATTTGAATTAAAGATTTGTCTTCACCAAAAAAAAACTCATGCATTAAATTAAATATCTTCTAGAATCAATCAATCTTGAAATGAAAGCTGTGTTATCAGTGTGTTTCCTTTGGCATATCCATATAAATTATATGTGAATGTAGATATGAAATATTTAATAAATATAATCTCTAGTCAACCCTATAATTATAATTTTTTTTATTTAGTAATAAATAACTTCAACAATATCGTTCATTAAACACAAATGTACGTAATTTAGATAACTTATTTTTTATAAATATAATGGAGGAAAAAAATACTAATCAAATATTCAACCGTCGTCAAAGTTCAACTTGTCCAACTGCTGCATCTTGTTGCGTCATGAATAAAGGGAATTTCCGTACGCGCGTCGCGTTGTCGTCGGGAGAAAGTAGGGGAAAAGTAGGGGCCAGTGTAAACGCTGAATGGAACATAAACGAAATACGATATCATTGCGCTTGCTATTATTTTTTTTCCCGCATATGAATCACTGTATCTTTCAAACTTAATTCACTTCTGCATTCCTGCACCTTTCTGCCCTCGCCCGTGAAGTGTCCGAAGTGATTGAGCTGACTTGCAATGGTGCGCTCCACTGCACATAGAAGAACAACTTCTTTTACATCTTGCAGCTGCAGCGCTCTATTCTAGAACAATACTTCCCATTTTAAAAATCTTTAAGATATTACGAAACACCGAACTGAAAATCGCTGTGGTTCCCGTTTTATATATCTTTAGAATATTACGGAACATCGAATTGAAAATCGCTTTATTCTTGAATATCAGTTCCCATTCTATAGAGATTTAGGATATTATGGAATACCGAATTAAAAATCGCGTTACTTTAAGCAATAGTTTCCATTCTATAGTTCTCTAGAATGCCATAGAACAGCGAATTGAAAATCGCTTTATTCTAGAATAGCAGTTCCCATTCTATACAAATTTAAGATATTATGGAACACTCAATAAAAAATCGCATTATTAAAAATTATAGTTCTCTAGAACAGCGAATTGAAAATCGCTTTATTCTAGAATAGCAGCTCCCATTCTATACAATTTTAAGATATTATGGAACACCGAATTAAAAATCGCGTTATTTTAAAGCTGTGGTTTCCATTCTATAATTCTCTAGAATGCTATAGAACAGCGAATTGAAAATCGCTTTATTCTAGAACAGCAGTTCCCATTCTATAGAAATTTAGGATATTATGGAACAACGAATTAAAAATCGCGTTATTTTAAAGCATGGTTTCCATTCTATAGTTCTCTAGAATGCTATAGAACAGCGATTTGAAAATCGCTTTATGATATAGCAGTTGTTCCCATTCTTCTTCTTTAAAATATTACGAAACTGCGAATTAAAATTCGTTGCCAATAGGTAACTGTGCAGTTCTAGTGCAACGTTGATTAACCAAACCAAACCAAACAGAATTAAAATTTGGACAACGCACTGCTGCCTCTCGTCCTTCCCCTCTCTCCCCCTCCCCCCTTTTTTTTAAATTATTTTAAATAAAATTGGAGTAGCAAAAAACTTTTTGATAAATGTACATAGTTTAGATAAATAAAATATAATTCACGTATTGAATAAAACATTTAATTTATAAATGAACTATTAGGAATACCCGTTCTTCGCACGGGTTTAAATAAAACGATGTACTACATGAATTAATGAAACAATTATTCTCAAAAACAAAGTCTAGAAATGCATATATTAAATTAGAATTTCAATTTCACAGTATTTAAATATTAAAATGTAACCATTCTTTGTATAGTATAACTTAAAAATAAGTATATATGTTCCTTCATTTTTTTCTTTCTTCAACTCTTATTTTTATATTAAAGATTTATTTTGTCAATTAACATATACTATACTATTAACATATACTATTAATTTAATTTAAAGTATTTTATTTTTGGCAACATTATACCTTTGATAACAATGTTGATAATATTTCTTTTAAAATGGATATTTAAAAAACGGTTTCTAAAACCGTTATAAATTCATTTAAAAAAACTAAACAGAAGTTTAAAATTCCGAGCCTTATGTGCAAAACTTAAGGATAAGTAGTACTTATATATAAATTTTCTGCTTTTTTACGCAGAGACAGTATGTGTTTTGTGCGCCCTACACACACACGGACACTTTCTTTTATTATTTTAGATCTACATTTCATATTTTTTAAAGAATGTTTTAGTTTATATTCCATAGAAAACTATTTCAAACTTTTAAAAGTATTTTTGAAAGATACAATAATTCCTGTGCGAGGATATGTAAAAGTAGCAAACAAACGTTGACTTAAAAATAAATATTTAGGTTTGCCAAAATATTCGTTTTCCAACCTTTAATACAGTAACTTTTTTAAACTAACTTCAAGTAGAACAAAATGCTTTTACAGACAAAAAGACTTTTTATGCTTGCGCCTTTTTTTCGCTTGTGAGGTTTTTTTTTGTCTGTGCCGAGTGTAATGTTAGTTGGACAGGGATAATGTGTTTTAAAGTGTAGTAATAAATAATCCCATTCTGTAAGAGAAAGACTTTTCCATGTCACAAGTTTCTTAAGTGGTCCATTTGTGTAAGTCGTCAAAATACGTCCAAGAATGAATTCATGCCGGACAAATGGTAATAAAAATATATTTTACGTTTTCTTCTCCTGTATCATTTAAGAAGTCCAGTTCTTCAACTTGCTTTGTTCGTGTTTGCTGTTTTCTCGAAGTCAATAGGATTGCCATTGTTTTGGCTAAGAAAAATGTGAAACTGCAATCCTCAAATTCAAAACTATTGCACTTTTTTGACGAATATACGGTTATCGGCAGATATTTGATCGACAAGAAAAGTGTTGGTATTTCAAAGCCTGATAAGCACAGGGGGAATAGCCAATGAGGATAAATGATCTACCATAGTGAAAAGGAAAGTATGTCATGTTGACTGGGTTGGTCATTAATCCACTCTCCTCTCTGATTTATAAGTACCTAGTAGGCTTGGTCGCCCTTAGTACCCGCAGGGCCCTGTGAAAATCCAGTAGGACTAATTTTAGTCCTCCACACAAACTTAAGAATAAAATTTATGAATTATGTAACTTAAGTATGTAAATTTTTATCGAATACAAATATAGATTGATAAAAATATTTTACACTACATTTTACTTGTATAGAGTATTGAGGCTTCTAGTTTCAAAACGAGACAGATCCACATATTTTATATTTTTCCCAACAAAGCAATGTTGATCAGAAGTGTCTGAATTCAGTCTAAAAAAGCATTCAAAATCAGGAAGTTTAGATTCAGAACTGCGTGGCTGTCAATCGTTTTTGACGTCTCCTGTAAAATTTATAAAAATGGATCTACCTGATTTTGAAATTAGACGGTTCATTTATTAGATGACTTGTTACGTCAATAATATGCATTTTTTTCAACAAAAAGAAGTCTAATTTCTTATAGCACGAGATAAAATCTGAATCAGTCGTTCTATTTGCCATACAGTTATAGTGTCAGAACAGATCACCCTAAAAGCATAGCATTTGGTATTTCTATCCTAATACACCATTTAACTGATTTCAAAAAGAATAAGACATTAATTTTAACTGTAACTTTCTCATCTTGCACATTTTTCTGTAATGAGCGTGGGGCAACTTCAGAAGGGCGGAGCCCTGTGCAGTGGCACGTGCTGCACACCCTCTAAGAACGCCCCTGCTCGTGGGAAGGGGGGGGGGAGAGTCAAATTTAGAACATGTCTGATCTGTTTAACTGCTGTAGATTCAGTCCTAATCGACGGATCGTGACGAGTGTGAAATTAAATTAAAGAGAACAATTAGTTATACATTTCCAAGTGACTATCATTTGTGTAAAAGTTGTGCGGACTGGAAATTGACTATTTGTCGATGGTATCACCATAAATTTAAAATATCACTTTAAAGTTCATTTGCGACGTAGAAAACTAAAACGAGTTGAAATAGTAGTTCAAGACAAAAAGAATTATATCAAGAACTGTGAACTTATGACAAGTGCAGAGAGATCTAGAGCTTATCGAAGACGCAAGAAAGAGCAGGCGTGCGTACGAAATATTTACAAACGAAACCTTACGTTGTAGTGGGAGTGTGCGTACCCCATTTTTTAAAGGTAATATACTAAAATATAGACGGATAGAAATGCTGTAACGTTACGAATCTCAACGAAATAAATTTAATTAAATAAAATTTATTATTAAGTAAAATTTTTTAAAAAAATACCATTTTAATTCTATTAATCTAAAAAAAAAAGCCCAAATATAGGCTACAATTTTCCATCACAAATAATTTACGTTTTTCCTTTTTCAAGGAAATTTAGTACGGCGGCCCATGCTTCCGCATGTGTCGTTTGGGCTTTAAACCGAGGCGGCTTAATTTGTACGATGTCCACATATATTTGTATCTTATTCAGTCAAATATTTTTTTGTTTTTGTGATAAATTTACTGTGTGATGTTGTTTCAGGACCATTATGATCCTGCTTTTGATTCGTTATTTAAGTTAATATTAAAATTGACCGATTCGTGAGTTTAAAAGAAAGCAGGATCGCTTTAATTTTTAAAAAATAAGTCAGTGCTTTCTATTTTTTTCGCATGTTATGATTTCGTAAAAAAAATTTAAAGAAACTTTGATTTGAGTAATAAATATTAAATAATTTCCGTTCATGTATGGTTGGGGAAAATAGGGGGGAGTCACATGATTTCGGCTGCACTAACATTTTCGACCACGGGCCGACACTCTTAACTAAATGAATTTATTCCGGAAATTCTCGCACACACAATTCAATTATACCATAGTGTTAAAAATAAAATAGGACGCCAAATACAATTTCTCTGCTACATTATTAATCCTCGTTTTTTTTAAGACTGCGAATGTGTTATTTGTTAACCAATAAGAACCATAGATTTTTGCCACAGAAACTTTTTTTACAAATCATAGCCTTCACTTTAAACTAAACTTAGGTTATCCCCATGTTATATCAGCTAGCTTCCTTACAATCTCCACAAAATAATGATAATAATAAATTTTAGAAAAATTATTTATGTGCTTATTTGACTGATTGAATCTTGCCAACAATTATTTACATTTCGAAATCAAATAACGAAATGTATAAATTTTGCGTTTTGTAATTTTATCAGAAACCCCAGCATATAATAGCAAATTTATTTTTACTTCGTCAGTTAATCAGGATTCCAAATTACGAGGCAGCGTTCCCGTGTCTTTCATTCGGGATAAATGGATAGATCAGTTGCAAATAGCCCATTGTGTAGCTCTAGTATATATTACATATATATAAAGGACTTGTTTCATTTTAAGGATCATATTATTTAATTAACCGATCCGCGATGATACGACATCTGCCAATTATAAATGTATTAATATTATCAAAGCTTGTTTAATAGTGTTTGCAATTGATTTTGAGAAAAAATCATATTTCTGTATATTTTTATAATTTTTAAAAGTTCATTAATATATCGGAATTTTTTATTAAATAATTTAGCAAATATTTACGAAGATAAAGCCTTTTTTTAGAAATATTTTTAAAGTATTTTTTTAGTTATCAAATAATTTTTAGTTATCAAAATCAAATCACTTTGTCTATTTGGCGCTGTTGCGAAGTAGCCATCTTTGGGATACGGCGCCAAATGACGTGATTTTCCGGCAACCCGCCAAGCGGATTGTTTTGATTTTGAGATGTTCCGTTAAGCAGGCTATCGATCAGCTCGTTCATTTTCCACGCTCACCAAGTTGAGTAATTTAAGCATTAAAATCTGTAAATATAGTCTGCCAGTAAATACCATTTGTTAATGAACCTAATCAACTGATTCCTATCATTTAAGAGAAACAAACACCAACACATAAATGTAAGCTGTTGAAATATAAAATTATAGCATATTTAAAATTATGGAGACTAAAAATTAGTATTTGAGATCTGTATATCAATA
Organism: Troglohyphantes excavatus; assembly: GCA_963932185.1. NCBI lineage: Eukaryota > Metazoa > Arthropoda > Arachnida > Araneae > Linyphiidae > Troglohyphantes > Troglohyphantes excavatus. Next base: position 58,408,255 of record OZ010677.1, read on the forward strand.
AAATAATTACAACAGTATGCAACATTCAAACTAGTTAATTAATCCAATTAAAATAATTTAATATTCAAGAATGTTATATCAAATAGTAAAATATTATTCAGTGTCAAATAACCTTTAAAATATATTTTAAAATGTTAAACAGCAAAATAATAGAATTTGTATGGCATAATTGCGTAAAGAAGTTCCAAAATCAAAATAATATCTATATTTATATTTTTGGAAATATGTTTGCCTTATTCAAATACTGTTACATTTTTATAGTCGCTAAAATAACAACTTTTAGGCGCCTTCTACTCTATAGTAATAATTTAGTAAATTGAGGTTCCGTATGGAAACCGTTACGCACTTAAATTGATGGATGAGTTGATTGCAATGTAATGATCGTGTTAACTATGTGTAATTGGTTAATTTCTTAATGTTCTTTTATTCCGCCCTTGGCCATTACACTCAATTAAGAGCAAGAAGTTGACTTTCTTCTCCATTTACAAACTTCCGAAAACCTAAAAAGGTCTCGGCATTCCGATTATTTGGACGTGAAACGTCTTTAAAATCGGCTACATGGGGTATCAGGATAGAAATACTCTGTTACGCTTTTAGGGGGTCTATTTCGATATCATATCTCCCAGACAAATAGCTTGGTGTGCATAAATTCGTCTCGTTTTATTGAAAATAGGCGTCGATGCATGTACAATCTTGAAATATAGAAAAGCACGTACATTTGTAAAATGTACTTGTTATTTTTGCTAAATATTATTATATCCCAACTGAAATATCATTTATTTTTAACCGACCTAAAAGTGCGCCAACCAATTTCAGAAAGCTCGCCAAAGGAGAGGGTTTATTAATTCGACTGTTATGTATTTTTTTATGTATGCTCGCGCAAGATATGTGTTCAAATTCAGATATTTTGAAAAAAAATTATTGTTTGGATAGGGGATGTTTTACTTAGGCACCTTTTGGAAAAAAAATATTCGGTTATCCGACATTTAACTATAAAGGAATTTTCTTTAACGGGACTGTTTGTAAACAAATATTGTCCTGTTTCGAAAATTATTTTTTTGTTGGATCGAAAAAACTCTACTTTGTTAAAAACTGCAAAAAATTATTGGTTATCCGGCTTTTTTTTTTATCCAGAAATAAATCGCATGAAAAAAGAGGTTATCAAATTGTTTGGTAAATTACGAGGCATAGACCTTAATTTGGGGGGGGGGGGAGTTAGAGGGTAGGAAAGGGTAGTTAGAAGTATATTACATAAATATTAGTCTAAGTTTGTTTTGTCATTTGAAGAAACGGAGCAAGCTAGTGTTAGTGACTTTTGACCCAATTTTTCTACCACATGTCTGACCCGATGATATAAGCGCATGGGCTAATGTTTCATGTTTCTGGATCATACAATCTATCTACCAACTAAATATAAGTAATTAAAAATATCATTTAGAACTGATGTACATAGAAAGGATATTGTATGCGGGGTTTTAGAGAACAGAACCAGTGGCGTAGACATGAGAAGGCCATCGTTTTCGAGACGCCTCTGAGATTTAATTTAAATGAGAGAGAGATTCGACCTTAGGGGGGGGGGGCGTGCGATATAGATTTTATAGATTTTTTTAAGGTTTTTACTTTTGACGTGAAATGTCTTAAAAAATCAGCTATATAAGATACCACGATTGGAATACCGTACTACGCTTTTTGGCTTGGTGGAACCATTCAAACACTATAACTCCGTGTCAAATAGCACGACGAGCATAAATGTGGTCTTATTCGATGAAAATTAGCTATATTTTTTTTTTGTAAAAAAAAATAATGCAAATTTTTTTACTTAACGAAGCTCTCTTATAAATATTCTATGCAAGTGAAATCTAGCCGCATCAAACACTTGTAGTTAATAAAAAAAATCCCGATTGGATTTTCAAAAAATTTAAAAATCTTTCAAATATCTGATCAAATGTATTCCTAAGTTACACAAATTATGTTCAATTCAATTGAAAACATCAATGGAATTGAACAACTTACCGTCAGTGTGGTCCTCAGACTGCGGTTTGGGAAATGTTTTAGGCTGTTTGGGGACGCAAAATATGTGTATTATCTTTCGATAATTATTTCGCAACCCTGTCCTTGAAACCTTGCAAAGACTGCTTAATCCCTTTCGCACGGAACTTCAATTACGAAAATCCCTTCTTTCATTTACTTTGAGCACTTCCTCAAGCCAATCTTCGCATCAATTGCTTAATTAAGGGAAATCAATTAATTTGGCCAAACAATTAGCGGGTTGCCACTCAACGACATCGAACTTAAATGCACGGGCGCTTTCAAGGACTGTAATTGTCGACCATCTTGCTGAGCTATAAAACGTAATTAATGAAAGAGAGCCAATCATTAAAATAATTAAGATTTCGTTATTGGGTTTCCACTTATATGGACCAGTTTGTGGACATGTGGTGTAAGTCCAAAAATAGAGTTGCGTTTGGCAGACTCCCGGGAATTGAACTTGGGCTGTCGTGCATGCTACGCCGATACTTTAACTGTCGAGCTAAAGCAATTGCTCGAGCCCGATAGAACCATAGAGTAATGATCCAAATAGAGGAATAAAAATGCTGATTTCCGTGTGTGCATCAATGAAACCACGTGATTTGTGGAAATGCCCATTCATTCATGCGCCAATATTACTTGGCAGGCCTTGGCGCCTTTCAGATCTAAGCGAGATCGAAGTATTGTAATATGGTTTTGTGTTTAATTTTGTATTTAAATATCGTTTTTTTAACGAGTGGCACAATTTAAGGGAGTTTAACAGATATATTAAATATATTTTTCTTACTTTGTACTTTTTAAATAATTGCGTTACGTTTTTATGTAAAAATTTTACCATAAGCGAAGTTCTTTCAATTGTTATTTTGTATAGTTCAATAAGAAAATATGAACAATAAAACCGGAGAAATATAAAGAGTTTCGTTTTTTCGAGTATTAAACACAAATAAAATATTTTCGTTTCGTTAATGAAGAGGAAATATTTAGCGAAAATTGTTTGAAAATAAGTAAATACCTACATATATGTTGAGAAGTTGAATACGGACAGAACGCCTTATCACCAAAAAAGAAGAAAGTGCACCAAATTTGGAACTCCTGCAGATGTCTGAACGCCAAATGTGGCAGCGCTAAAACCACGTGATGTTGGTTTTTGTATTTCAATGTTGACACCGCGGCCTTACGAGAGTCTGGCATTGAAGGCGCTCTCTATTTAATATAACAACTCTCTGGATAGAACCTGTCATGTATTTGAAGTGACCACTAAAATGTGAAAATACTTCTATTGTATTTCGTATGTTAAAATTTAAATGCAATTCCCAGTGAAAATAAGTGCTTAGTATGAGTGACCTAATAAACGAATTGTACCTCTCGTTTGCCCATATTTTCCCCCAACATGTACGTCTGCCCAAAGTGAAATCCTCCATTAGAAACCCTAAGAACAGGAATTTTAATGCTCTGATGTGTTGCAATTTTTAGCGTTATTTTTTTATTGGAATAAAATTTTCTAAAATAAAACACGTAATAAATATATTCAAAAGAATGATATTTTATAAGATGAATGGAACTGTCTTATTTTCTTTAAGAAGCTTGACATAAACCAAGAAATAATTAAAGGTTTTAAAAGAGCTTTTGGGATAGTATTACGGCATTCGAATTGAAATCGTTAACCGCAAGACAAATTAACCCTTTGCGGTCGAGGAACGTGTTTCATATTTACGTTCCTTTTATAGAACAGTTAAATCCCCATTTCCTATTCTTTGCCCCAATCAATGCTCCGACCTTTTCACCGATGACACTCAAGGGCTGTCATACTTTTAAATGGAGTTAGATGAAGAACTAAGCTAAAGAAACAGAGCGTCTTGTATGTTCTAGAATATACAGTTCTTATTCAATTTGAAGAACATGTAACAAAAGAACAGGTCGTTATTTTAGTAACTGAGAGTCACATCATGACCGCAAAGAGCTAAGGCGTATGCCATATTTTTGAAATCGATATTCAGTGACCGATGTCCAATTTCCATTTACCTGCCGAGCGTCACCCATCTTAAAAGCCTATGGCCTTCTTAGCGGCAGGTAGTTTTAAGAGGCAAGTTTCTTCCCCCCTTTGCGGTTTTTCCAAGTGACAGTGATCTATTGCTCAATTAGCGGAATGGGGGACCGGACCCAGGACGGGAGGGGTTCGTCTTCTTCTTTCGCGACAACGCTTCCCCTTTCGCCCGTGGGCAACAGATCATTAGTGCACAAAAGAGATTCCCGGTGTGGAAATAACCCTCACCTTAGTTCGCCAGATGTGGTCTGTTCAGTAAAGGAAGATTTAGTTTAAAGTGTGCATTGTCGCACTGGGGAGTGTTATCTACAGATAGCATTTTTTTTTCTATTCAAGGAAGTAGGTTTTTTTTACAACTTTTGCATTTGCCCAACAAATGAAGATTCAACATTTAGAAGATGTGTTCGATAACTGAGAGCATGCATAATACTATTTTCCTAATACAAAAAAAAAAAAAAAACTAAATATATGCTTTATTTTTCATAGTTGTATGGATTATATAATTTTTTGATTACCCACTATTGATTACCCAAGTATTTCAAAATAAAGTTGCAGATTTATGGTATAGACAATTTTTTACCAATCCCATTACAATTAAAATTTTAAGAATCGCTAAAGCCGCGAAATGTAAAAATATCATACAATTTTAGTTATATTTAAAGTCTTACTATAATTAAAAATAATTAATAGTGTTCCGTCCTAAGCTGTTTTTCACTACAAGTATATGCGAAGAAATAGTAAAATATTAGGCGGGATGCAGAATTTATTTTTTTACAGACAATGATACGAGTCTATTGTAATAAAATTCACAACCTTTCTAAAGGGATGTTTGATAAAGTAAACAGTGTAAGTTTAAGGCCTTTTTTCACACACCGGGGAAACCGGTGCCGTTGATGACACCAGGTGCAATGTTACGGTATACAATGTCGGATCGGACTAATCGCACTGCACAGTGTTTTGTATAGATAGCATTTTTTTCTTTTCAAGGAAGTAGTTTTTCTTTACAACTTTTGCCTCTGCGCAACAAATGAAGATTCAACATTTAGAAGATGTGTTTGATAACTGAAAGCATACACGTTACTATTTTCCTAATACAAAAAAATATATATATATATATGCTTTATTTTTTATAGTTATGTGGATTATATAATTTTTTGTTTACCCGCTTCGTAAATCTAAGTATTTCAAAATAAAGTTGCAGATTTATGGTATAGACAATATTATACCAAAGCCGCGAAATGTAAAAATATCAAACAATTTTAATTATATTTAAAATCTTACTCTTATTAAAACAAATTAATAGTGTTCCGTCCTAAAATTTTTATCCACTATAAGCAGGGCTCGATTTTAACCGGAACGGCGCTCCGGTACAACTCTTTAGGAAAAATTAATTACGATTCCAGACTTAGGTTTGATGGCTGCTGCATTGCACTCCCACACCCCACGATAGGTTACAGTTCTGGTACCTCTATTTCTAGAAATCGAGCACTGACTATAAGTATATGCGAAGAAATAGCAAAATGTTAGGGTGGGGGGGGGGGGGGGGGTCAATTTTTTATTTTTTTACAGACAATGATACAAGTCTATTGTAATAAAATTCACAGCCTTTCTAAAGGGATGTTGAATAAAGTAAATAGAGTGTAAGTTTAAAGCCGTTTTTTCACACACCGGACAAACCAGTACCAGTGATGACACCGGCGCCGGATGCAATGCTACGGTATACATTGCCGTATCGGATTACGTGAAAAGTTCTAATTTAACATTGCCTCCTGCTGCCGGTGCCGTAATCGACTCCGGTTTTCCCGGTGTGAGAAAATGCAGCTTTAATGACTGTCTTCTAAATGCAAAAATGTATTGTGGAGACAAGGGGGGAGAGAGGAATGGGGAGGATTAAAACTAATGTATCAGTGCTTGACATGGAGAAGAGGGATAGACAAATAAAATGAAAAATAGCGTGGCGTAATAAATGACCGCTCTTTGTACGAATTTTTAAATCGTTTTATTACTTCCTTTCTTAAATTTCCAATTTTCTACCTTACATTTACTTATTTTAGACTTTTATAGATTACGTTATATTCAAAACAATTTTAATTGCATGGTCAAAACTTTTCCTCATTAAAATTTCCATTTTATAAGAGTTTCATTCTTTCCTCTTCATCTGAGTAGAGATTATTGAATACAATTTGGTTAAGATATTATGTTAATGGATTTTACTGTACTTGTGTTGTTTATGATTTAATGATTATTATTGCTTATTTTTGAAATAGTGATTATGTATAGTCATTGTCAACAGGACGTAGAAGCAGTAGAGTGCCAGTGTTTCCATGCTGGTTTCGTACAATTACTACCATTCAATTATTTTTATTCGTCAGAAAGGATAGTGTATCACAACGTTCTCCTCTCATTTATTAAGATGACATCCTTAATTATCGTGCGACGTAATAATATATTCATTTAAAAAATTAAATATAACAAACTAGTAAGTTAATTCGAAATCAGTTTAGAGGGGAAAAGGGACTAAAAATCTTAAAAAAAGGGACTTATAAAACTTAAATACTCATTAAATTTTAGGTCATCAATGTTAGAGACAAAATTATAGGAAAAACTCAGAGCAAAAAGAGTTTTAAATAAAAAAAAATATATTTTCTATGTAACAATATATGCTAGTCGCGCACTGGCAACTATCGGACATCCAACTGAAATATTAGTTGCTTGTAACTGAAAAATTCAAATTGTGTCTGCTCATTTAGAAATTATTGGGCATGTAACTATTGTGCAAAAATACTTTTTTAATATGTTTTCAATAATCTCACGTTTTTTTTTTTATTTCAAAATTATGGTCCGAATTGAAATTTAACAGGGATGCCACTTATTGCAGAAAATGTCTATTTTACAAATAAAATGTAAATCGAACAGTATTTTTCTAATTACAATATGAGATAATGGGAATATATAAAATTACAATGTACACTTGAACCTGCTATTTATCATTCTTCTTCTAAACAAGGTATCCATTTACATTTTGTTTTTGATACAATGTATAAACAAGATCCGGTGGTTCTGGAAGGACAGAAATTTTTTACACATAGCCCTATATTCTACACCAATGTGATTAATTACATTTGTAAAGACAAAAACAGTAAGCCTGCTCCTAGTTTAACGATATTTCGAGAGTTGCAACACCCTATTAGCAGACCCAACATAAATACTAACATGAATGGTGATTTTTGTAATGGCGATTACAAAATAAATATAATTAATATTTGGTTAAATAGGAGAAGGAAAAGGGCCAGAAATGTGTTATCATACGCACAAAGGGGAAAAAAATATTTTTCTAAAATAAGGGACCATATTCTGAAAAAAAAGGACTTTTAGGGAAAAAAGGGGCTGCTGCGAGGCATGATATAGTTCTCGAACGTCTTTTGTTTCATTGTTCCAGAATTAGATTTCCTTACATTTTAACCTGGATAGTCAGACCTGGTTTATGGATATTCCACTAATTTGATTTTTTAAATTAAACGACACATATATACCTTCTTAATAAAAATAAATATATAATCAGATTATTTTTTTTTAAAAATAGCTTACAATGAAAAACTAGCGTAACTTGGGGGTTACTTGACCAACACAAACCACAGCTCTCAAAAGAACTCCGTCATTCCTAACAAGCTTACCCCCCGTTCCCCCCCCCTTCCATAGCAGGACAAGATGTGAGCTGCTATTCGCACCTTTCTCAGAAAAACTAACTTTGTATTGCACGTGGCTTCCGTATGGAGGAACTAGTTTTCGCACACAATGCGCCTCTTTGGTCAACAGACAGCAGCAGGGCGGGTCCGCAATTGTCATGTCGTAGGAATGTAACACAGAATGCTCTCTATACAACATAATGAATAGGGGTTGGGAGACAGCAATAGACACGGGCTTTGGTTCAGGATCTCTCCATAAATGAAAAACCCGGGAGCACTGCCTCGTAATTTTGAACAATGATCAGCTGACTAGTACAAGACATGAGCAAACACCCTATGCACCTGACACAGTCGTGGGGACTTCGAGCCACGACAGATTAAACGTGCACAAATCCGCTATTTATTTAGGATGGACATTTTTTTGCGTATGAAAATGTGCGAAGCTGGCTACCCCCTGATCACGACCTCGCTGCGCAGTTGAAGTCGACATTTGCACTCACAACTCGCCAATTACGAAATTTACTATGGATACCCAGTGGTCTTATAGAGCTAGGAAAACAGTATTTTATATTAATCCGATGATAATTGAGTAAGATTTTCGAATTTATTTAAAGAATAAATCGGACAGTTGCCAGTTTCATTCCTCCGCAAACATCAACCGTGTATAGGGGAATTGTGCACGTTAAATCTGCCATGATCCAAAGTTTTCATGTCTATGTTAGATGCAGGTGGTGCCAGCTCAGGTCTGTCCTCGTCATCTGAATATGTTAAAATTAAATCCCTTATTTCATAAACTAAGTGTACTTTTTTTCAAATTATCTGAAAACAAAGAAAAACATTATATCTTCTAAATTAACATTGATTTTTAAAATTGATTTAATTTAGAAAATTTAGAATATTAGATAACATCTTCCCGATGTGGATGTAGCCTATAATTCAATTATAATATTTAGTCCTTACTTTAAAAAAAATCAAATACAAATAAGAGAAATTTTATTATTCCTTCCACACAGCGTAAACAAAAATAGTTTATCTGAATTCCCTACCGTACAATGTGATAAGATTAATTATACAAATACAGAAATCACATATTCACCTAATGTTTACCTTAAAAACCTCTTTCTTTTCCCGCTCGTATTAAACCTATCAACCAGGGATTTCTATTTTCCATCATTATGTTTTCTAGTCCCCCCCCCCCCCTCTCCCCCCTCCCATCCCATCTTACAAATTTTGTCCGGGGCCATCGTTGAACCGTTTGTTCCTTCTCTGAAAACACACCTGGTGAAAGGCCGCAGTCGTACAAAAGAATGATGCTTGTTTGTGCTTTTCTTTTCGGCTGGAAACCGGGTCTGTTAGCCATTGGTATTTACTAACAAAATAAAAAACACAACCACTTCACCGACACATTTTTTCCCCTGAAATACAGTCTAGAGTCAGGCATTATGTAAATTTAAATTGTGATTAGAGCCTTCTCAGAAAAACTCACATTGCCTAACACGTGGGCTCACTGTATACTCCTACCCAACTGCAATTAGTTTCCGCCAACAATAGGAGTTATGGGATTTTGGAATCAACCGATCCGATTTGACTTTAGGGAACACTGAACAGCTTAGCGAATAGCAAGGGAAAGAATGTATAACACATGGAGAAATTGTATATGTGTAAATTAATACTAACAAAATTACGAAAGATTCCCAATCTTATTTTATAATGAATTAAAACTTTAAAAAAAAATCTCCTCAATCGATTTGTAAGTTTTCTGGATTTATTAAACAATCAATTGATTCCTATAAATAGTTTTAATTTTCGAACTGAATGTATACGTCAAATCATATAATTAATCTTACGATTTAACCCACATTTTGTATTTATAATCTGTGGCCTCCAGTTGCCCAATGCATAAAGGCCTTTAGCTGGTAATCAGATGATTGCTAGTTCAAGCCCAGGCGCTGGACTTGACAAAGAAAATTTAAAAAAAGGTAGTAATCTTGCGATTGGAGGGTTGCCAGTGTCGCTACAAAAATGCTAGAAAGTCGTCATGAATATCGGGACTGGTACACGATAAATCTGATCTCGGAACAATGTCATGACGCCTATTGAGGTTGCATGGGGTGCCATCTCAGGTTGTGTCCTCGTCATCTGACCATTCAAAAATACGTTCTTGGATCTTTCCTTCGAGATAGGTCCCAAACCGTATCCAATAGCCCAATGTGCAGCTCTAATGCGACGTTAATTTATCAAACCAAACGTATATATAATCTCCCAAGTGTGAACTGACAAATTGGAAGCATACAAAATGTTTTTTATATTTTACTCTCTCACATTTGATGCACATATTCGCTGACGAATCGATTTAGATGATACAGCTTCTTTCCTAGAGGTCTTGATCTATGAAAGATATAACGTGCATAGCCCTCATCACATGATAAGTTTCTAATAGTATTTGTCTGGAATAGAACAAGATTAACTTGGGCATTTTAGCATGCCCAATATAAATATTACAGTTGTAAAAAAAATAATCGCAGAATAATTGCTGTACGTTTAAGTTATTTCTATAATAACTCAATGAATTTGAAAAACTTATATAAATTAAATCTTTCTTATAACCAAAAGATAGATTAAAATTAAAATAATCGAGGATTTTTAAAACTTTATAAAAAAAAAACCACTGCTCCTGTACATAACGCTTTGATATATTGGAAAATATTTCGAAAAGTTAATGAATTATTTTCAAAATATAGGTTTATTCTATAAGATTTGTCATAAGTTAATTTCAATAAATTTATAAACTTTTCTAAAATAATTTAATAAGTAATGAAATAATTTAATAAGTAATGAAATAATTTAATAAGTAATTAAATAATTTAATAAGTAATTAAATAATTTAATAAGTAATTAAATAATTTAATAAGTAATTAAATAATTTAATAAGTAATGAAATCATTTAAGTAAAATACTAAAATATTTTTAATAAGGTGTAATACTTTTAATTAGTACATATATAATTTAAATTTAATGTAAAAATTAAAGCAGATGAAATTATTTAAATTACTTGATATATTTGAATTAGATCAAATAATTTTTAATTAGTTGAAATAATTTTAATTAGATGAAATAGTTGGAATTAGATGAAATAGTTGGAATTATATCAAATAATTTTAATTAAATGAAATAACTTGTTATTTTAAATGTATGTTTAATACATATTAATAAGCTGAAAAACTATTAGAATTTTGTATTAAAACTTTCCATAGTCACCATCCTCCCAATTTAAATCCAAATAAAAGGATATAATTAAACCTTAATATTTTAATTCCTTAATTTTACCGATAAATCAGAACAAAAAATATTTTCTTTCATAACTTTTCTCTTTAAGTTTTTTAAAATAGCAATTATTATATTCAGCACATTAACAGTTTCGTTCCAATTAATAATAGCAACATTCCAGCTAAATATAAATTCGAATACTTAATGGGAGACAACATCTGAAATTAATTTAAAAAATCAATACTAGGTTTTTAAATCATCACTTTACGCTTCTCAAGTAGATAACTAAAAGATTGCCGTCTTCTACAAAAGTGAATAGAGTCCTTCCCCCAACAGGGGAAAGAACTTCCATATGTCTTTCAGCCCAGCCCCCCAATTAGTAAGCTATGGGAGGTCTGGGGGGAAGGAAAAAAGATAAGAGACGAGTATACTCGTCGGTGCCGCTCAGCGGGTAGAAAAGCTAGACGAGTATACTCGTCGTGTGCCATTTCCCGTACAGAAAAGTTTCCGAGATATCTCGTCGTTGCCGCCAGGAGGGTTAAGGGAATGGGAGGTGGGGTATGCCAAAAAAATACACTCAAACCTGTTTTTGTGCGGTGGATAGGGACCGCATAAAAAAAATTCGCACAAAACTTCACAAGTTTCAATAGTTTTCGCAACATAATTAAAAAATATTTTTTTATGCGGTTAGCCCAGTAGAGATAGCTCAAAACAATGGGTTCGGTTGCAAAAAATGGAGTAGTTTTGATTTTCGGGTATGTTGTATGTATCGACCCCCTCGTGAAAAATCCAAGTTTTCGACCTCCCACCCCTTGTGCGTTTTCCGCCAGCTTGAAATAAGCGCTAAAAAAAGGCACTTTTAAAAGTTTTTCTTCAATAACTCGCTTCCAGTACATTTTAGGCTAAAAGTTACTATTACAATTTTAAAGAGCATTAAATTTCCTACAAATTTCATGTATAACATATTGGAAAATTCTGAACGTGTACTGATATACAGGGCCGTGAAAATCTATAAAAATTTCAAAAAAATGAAAAAAGTCAGATATGTCGTTAGTTTTACTTGAGTAACTTTTTTTCTGTGCAGTTTAGCATAAAATGCCTAATAACGAATCTTGTAGAGAATTAAATGTCCTACAAGATCCATACAAAATATTTGTAATTACTACCAATAGATGACGAGAAATGTTGAAATAACAATAACAATGTCACACGTACTTTCCCTTCCAGCCTCTCTCCCTTCCTTCTCTTGCATATTTCCACTTGTAGGAGTTTCGGTTCTCGTTTTGTTGTGTTTGCTCGTTTTTTGCTTTTAAGTTCTGTAGTGTCTGCTCTTTTGTTCAAAATGTCGGGTTTACATGGAACTGTGTGCTTTATCTGTGCTGAAAGTTTGAGTGAAGGTGAAACGTTTGTAGTGAAAGAGCGAGGTGTAAATAGATTACCTGAGTCCAGTGTAAAGCGTAAACTTTCAATTCATTCTGCTTTTCTGAGTAATGTGAACGAAGTCAGGGTTCTTACTTCATGTCAAAAGAACTATAATAATGACAAGCTGATTGCATCTTACCTCCGAAGGGCAGCTTCTCAGCCTGCGCCTGGACCATCCTGTAGATCGTCGAATGAACGTGTTTTCACTTTCAAAAATCACTGCTTCCTATGTGGCAACGAATTACCTAAGGATTTCGAGGAAAAGCAGAAAAAATACACTTTGGATAGACGTGATCAAGTGTTTTCGTGTGGAAAACTGTCCATGAAAGAACATTTCAGACGTAAAGGTGTAGTGGTTTCTCTTGCAACAGTAACTAATAACATCAACATGAAAAAAGGTAAAATAGCTATAGATCCTTTCATGATTTTCCACAGGATGCTAATCTCAAAGCAATGTGACGATGATCTTAAAAAACACTTCGAGTACGAACTTGCTCCCTTTCCATTGTCACTTTTCTCAGAGGAAGGTAAAGGGACAAAATCCACATTTTACTCTGCTTTCACGCCTTTGCCAAGTGACACAGAAAAAAGCGAGGTTGATGTAGTAGATGAGGGATACACCTCCTACACAAAATTTTACTGGAATCGCAGCGCGTGTTTTTCAACAATTTTTAAAAAAATATGTGACCTACGTACAGTACAGCGAGACATCATGGTCAAAATGCTGTGGTAGTCTTCGATGGTTACCGCACTGAAGAAAATAAAAGGAGTACAAAAAGCACTGAAAGAGCAAGTCGTTCCAGGCTACAATCTTGTGCAGACGTTATATTTGATGGAACAATGTTTCCGCAGATGCCAAAGGATAAATTGTTATCGAACGAGAAAAACAAATAAAGCTTCATCTCATTGCTTCATAATGCATTTCAGCAAGCACAAATGGTCGCCAAGCAGGCTACAGAAGACGCAGATGTGTTAATTGTGAAAACTGCCATTTCATTGTCTTCAGCATACGATTCTGTTGTAGTTATTGGTGAAGACATTGACCTTTTAGTATTGGTCACAGCTTTAGCACCAGACAATTTGTTCTTTTGCAAATCTGGTAGGAGCAACATGGCAGATGCTTTGTACTCCAAAAAATCTTTCAAATATATAAATATTGTGGAAAACATTCTTTTTCTACATGCGACAAGTGGCTGCGATACAACCTCCACTCTATTTGGGCAGGGTAAAATGAAGTTTTGTACCACATTAGAAAGTGATGTATTCCACAATGAAAATGTTACCATTTTCAAAGATCCAGTTGCAGAAAAAGAAAATATCACGGAAGCACTGAAACTTTCCTTGTGTCCCTTTACTGCGGTGACCTAAACACTTCTATAGATGAGTTGCGGTATCTTCGCTTTGCTAAAGCTGCTACGAACACAAAATTCAATTTGGCGCGACTACCTCCGACTAGGGATGCAGTTCAATATCATGCATATAGAACTTATATGCAAGTTCAAATCTGGATGGGGTATGAAAAAGACGCTCTCAACTGGGGCTGGAAGAAGGATATTGGTGGCCTAACTCCAATCCCAATGAATAAAGAACCAGCTCCACAGGCATTGCTGAACATGATTTCGTGCCAATGCAACCTGTGGTAACAAATGCAGCTGCAAAAAAGCAGGTCTTCGATGCTCCGTAGTATGTCTTCATTGTGGATTCGAGTCCTGCAGTAATGCACCAGAGGTTGAATTGAACATGGAAAAAGACGAGTTAGACGATCTACTGCTTATTGGTCGAAGTAATGAACTATTCACATCAAGCACACCTGGGCTAAAACAACAAAAACTCTATGATGGATTTTTAACTTTAGTTTATTATATTTAAATATAGGTATTTGTGAATGCTTTAAAAATGTGTGTATTACATTATAAAATTTTTGTATTTTTCTAAATTTGACATAAATCTCATATATTGCATGCAAGTTCATGTACTATATACGTGAACTACATGTATATATTACATACATAATCGATTAAATATATTACATTCAGGAATACTAATTTCAACAAAGGGTGATATTTGCAGTTTACAATCAACTTTCACCAAAATTGTTATTTCAACATTTCTTGGTATCTGTTCGTAGTAATTACAAATATTTTGCATAGATCTTATAGTAAATTTAATCCTCTACAAGATTGGTTATTATGCATTTTACGTTAAGCTGCACAGAAAAAAGTTATTCAAGTAAAACTAACGACATATCTGACTTTTTTAATTTTTTTGAAAATTTTATAGATTTTCACGGCCCTATATCTCAGTACATGTTCAGAATTTTCCAATATGTTGTACATGAAACTTGTAGGCAATTTACTGCTCTTTAAAATTGTAATAGTAACTTTTAGCCTAAAATGCACTGGAAGCGAGTTATTGAGGAAAAACTTTAAAAAGTGGCTTTTTTTAGCGGTTTTTTCAAGATGGCGGAAAACGCACAAGGGGTGGGAGGTCGAAAACTTGGATTTTTCACGAGGGGGTCGATAGATATAACATACCCGAAAATCAAAACTACTCCATTTTTTGCAACCCAAAATCCTATCTCTACTGGGCTAGGTGGATAGGGACCGCATAAAAAAGTCTCACATAGAAAATAACTCAAAACCTTACGAAATAACTAGGAATTGCTTTTTTAAACGAAATCAAATCATACAAATTTTTCAAAACGTATAACCATTATCCTTCGTAGTCTGACAATACGCGAACCTGGTTCAAAATCGCTTTCGTCACTTGAAGATACTACCTCGCACTCGTTTCAAGTTCACTTTTTTTCAGTTACCATGTAGTCAGTGATCAGTTTTTGCGACGACTGTTGTTTCACTAGACGCTTGTATATGTCTCCGTAGCCAGATAATCAATTATGTTCCAATTTGATTAAAATTTTCATATACCGCACAAAAAAAATCGCACAAAAAAAGACCGCACAAAAACAGGTTTGATTGTAAAAAAAATTTCAGAACATAAAAAACGTATTTATGAGCTGCAATGTAAAAGATAAACGAAATCTTTTGTCTAGACTACTTTTTACGGCACTGCAATCACAAAAGCATACCATGCATCTATATCACACAGGTGTCTAAAACGGTGTCTATGCGATGTCTATCCATGTCCGAAGAAATGAAAAATGACGCATAAAACCAGCTGAGCCCAACCTGCCAAAAGTTTCATTTCATCAAAGATAACCATCTACGCTTTGCGTTAATTAACTAAGAAGTATTTCATGTTCTATTTCTGAAATCAAGACAAAGATTAAAATACCCCTACTGAGAACCCCATGACTATAATTAGAAAGAAATATAAACGCTTGTGAACTGTTAGCATCTAATTTGAGCCTTTGGTTTCAACCAACCAGCTACTTCGTCTATGATTAAGTGTAGCAAGTTCATTTATATTTTTGCGGGTTGGCTACCAAGAAGTATAAGTCTAAAAACAGAATTCCGAGATATGAGATTTAAAAGTTGGCATCTCGCCTTGACTGTAATGTTAAATGCAATGGCAATCAACTCATTATTGGGCATCCTATTGAACTTAAACCATACCATTTGACTAAATGACAGATCTACCTGCCTTTTAATAAAAAATGGCTTTAGTCAATTTTTGGCTCTTCTTTTGGTTCTTCTTGTAACTTACACTATTTGGCACCGAGCCGGCCAATTTTTTTACTATCATTGTCGCCCGGCGTTTTCATTGATCTAATAGTGATTGTATTAAAAAATAACTGTAAAAACACATTTTTATTTAAGGTACTATAGATTAAAAAATAAATTATTTTTGTTAATTGATTAAAATTGCGACAGAGTTTCTGGATTTGACATAGACAGTAAATGTTATTTTATTTGAATTTTATTCTGAAATAATCACCATTATGTGGGCTACAGAACAT
This sequence comes from Troglohyphantes excavatus, assembly GCA_963932185.1. Taxonomy (NCBI): domain Eukaryota; kingdom Metazoa; phylum Arthropoda; class Arachnida; order Araneae; family Linyphiidae; genus Troglohyphantes; species Troglohyphantes excavatus. The sequence goes on from OZ010677.1 coordinate 58,424,621, forward strand.
TTAAAAAAATTAAACAGGTTTTGCTTTTTTTTTTTAACTTTAAATAAACAAAAATATCTTCAGAAAACTATTTGGTTTAAGCAAAACAGTTTTATTGAGAAAAACCTCAAAACATTAAAAAAATATTCAGCTGATGGCTCGAGATCAAAATGTCACCTACTAATTACTTAATATAAAATTTAATTAATTAGCTAATTAGTAATATTTAATCAGTACAAATTATTATGATTATTAAGAGCCATTCCTTTTTTATAGAGAATATATAAATATGCCATGTTTCAAGTCAAAGTGACGTTAGGAAAGGTGTTAAATTTTAGTTGCAAAATTTAAGGCCATAATATCAACAGAGTGAGATTAATATATGGTTTATTATTAATAATAAAAGGTTTTAGATTAGCCAAATTCTTTAAGAATAAATAAATTTTCCAACAGTATGCTAGATTTATGAAATTCCTTTGAGTAGTCCTCCATATATCTAAATCAAATAAATTCATTTATATTTCGCAACTTTGCATACTACTCTTTATAACTTTCTATTTTCTTGCTAATTTTCCATCGTTAAAATGTGTTTCCTTGAGCCTGGTCGTCAATATTTGTATTTGTAAAACTACATATTTCAACTGAATTAATTTCACAAGCAATGTCAAATAAAAAATTTTAAAAGAATTGAAATCCTCCATTCATAAGAAACTAATTTCCGTTCTAAAATACCACAATTTCTATAATAAGTAAATATATATATTAAAAAAACACCTATTTCTTAAATATCAACAACCGCTCCCACTAACCTGTCAATTTGTTAATAACCATTCCACGATCAGGTACTTATCTAATTTTCTACCAAACAACCTCACGAGTTGTTCTTGTGCATTTCCAGCCCTGAGGCGCGGTGGTTTAAGTGGTAATCGGAGTCTTATCAACTTGAAAACGCATATAGGAAAATCTGTAGCAATTAACGAAAACATTATTTGCAGGTTGACAGATATCTGATGGAGAATAGCTAACAGGTCAGATTACTCACATGCTGGAGGATCGGATTCAAGTACAGAGATTCCTTTATCGTATAATTAAGGTCAAATAGCTATTCACCTTGATAATATGTAATATTTGTTGATATTTTATTACATTGATGCTGTAAAATTGTTAAGTAGGTGATAAACAACAAACGACAAAAAAAAAGTTACAGTTATTAAAATCAACTTATTAAGTGGTAAGTTTAAAAAATATTTAATTATAGTTATAAGGTAACAGTGAAAAAAATGCGCGATGTTTTTAGTTGCGATTGAAAAATGAATATTCCAAGTTTTCAGGTTTATTGGTTTAACCTAAATTATTTTCGAGATACCCAAGTAAAAAAAAATGTCATATGTTCACGACTTTACATACTATAGGGACTATTACAGTAGTTATGTTTCTGGACCAAAACAAGGTGAGTTTCGCATAAACAGGGAGAGTTTTAGTTTGACGTACACTTTTGAAAAGCTAAAAGTAATTTTGCTCCTGCCCAAGCTACTAAAGCAGCTATTTCGATATTTCTATGCGGCTTTTAAATTTCTGTATCTTTGTCTCACTTGAGTAAACATTGTTTTTTAATCTTATAAAAGACGCAAGGTGCATTCTTAAAAAGAAGAGTTTACCAAATGTTTTTAATTATTTTTTTAAATAAAAAAAAGCATTTCTTTTTTATTGAAATAAAAAATAACAAGCACTAAATCCAATCGCAAAAAAAAATATATGTAGATATGTAAACAGCGTTTAATTTATCGTTTACTGTTCTATTACTCGTACCAAATGTACACGACAGGCTTAAGGAGAAAGTATTTGATGGGAAGAATAATATTTCCTGCTAAAAATAACAAAATATGTAATTACTCACAGATAAAAATAGAAAGTTTTGGGGAAATAATTGTATGTGGCAGTGTCGGAGCGACGACATAAGTTATTTAAGTATAACGTCATTTCAGTAGATTGTATAAATAAGGATTGGTCATCAACTAAATCCTCGCTAACAGAAGAAGATACACAAGCCAAGTCGCATGTCCAAGCGAACCCTCATCCACGCCCATACATGTATTACTCTATTTCAAGATTGTTTTAATTTTCTATCTATCGATACCAAATTCATGTCAATCGTGCTGTTTTTCACGGAGTTATAGTCTCTGAATGGATTCCTCCAAAAAGCGTAACTAAGTATTTTTATCCTGATAACATAAGCAGCTGATTTTAAAAATGTAACAACAATAGAATATTTTTTAGGAAGTATTTTAACAGTGCGGAATAAGTATAACTCTTCCGCATTGTAAATCTCAACAATTGAAACTATCTGCGTATTTTAACCCTCTTGCGCCCACGACTTCTCACCCATAATTCTTACACGAGTTGCCAGGTAAACCCCCGTGGGTGGACACAAGCATTCCTAACAAATGGCCCTACTCTTTCCAAAATAAACAAATCATGATTCTGGTCTCGGCTATTAAATATATATCCTTTTTTTTATATACATTTAATGGGCGAGATAAATGTTACCTTGTCAGATTGAGTGGAAATGATAGCGTCTTCAGACAGGTTCGCGCGATGTTATGAATTGCGGTTGACCATGATGAAGGAACGCGAAATTTCGCTGATCACGCTTTTCAGCGACTCTCACTATCACTGACCCCCATGCGCAAACTGGACCTCAAGCGTGACCGGTTCTTTTTTGCAAAAGGGCAAATTGATATTAGAACACCGAACGTAAGAATTTACATGATCTAGTAGTGTGTCGGGAAAATAGGGTGTTTTAAAATTGAACATACATTTTCAAAGTATTCATTTTTTTATATAAACCCAACAAAAAAAAACACTCTTGACTTTGACGATTACGACTAGTAATTTAATATAAATTTGTGGAAATTTAAACTAATATAGATTTCTTACGTGAATAACCCTTTAAAATCGGTCTGGCAAAATCCGGTATTTCAGGAAAATATAGGAATAAATAAGTTTCACTGATCTACGCCTAAACTGAACCTCGAGTAATTTGAACGCTGGGTTAGTGACTCCAAAAGCTCTTATTAGAGATTTAAAGTGTTTCTTGGTAGGTTTCAAACTTCTTAAAAGTAATCAATGATTCTTTTGTAAAACAAAATTGTATTACCAACAAAAAAAGTCAGCATAAAACCTTTATCAAGATTGAGAATTTGAAGGTTTTATGATGGAAAAACTGCAGTGTTTTTTTATATATATATTTGTAACAATCTGTTAAATTAACTGTTTTGTTTCAAATTCCTTCAAAAACATACAAAAAACATTCAGTTTCGAATAACTGATATTAGAGGAAGGAAAATGCAGATTTATTTAAAAAAAAGTTTTTATGGAAGAAAATTAAAAACTTTTTTAAAAAAAACTGCAGCTTTTTTGTTTCAAATTCCTTTACAAAACCTTCAATTTCAATATTTTGATAAAAGTTTCATGATGACTATTTTTTTGCTGGTAATCTCAGTTTGTTTTACAAAATAATCATTTATCACTTTTGAGAAGTTTGAAACCAATTAAGAAACACTTTAAATCTCTAAAAATAACTTTTGTGGTCACTGATTATTATTTGCGAGACACATTACTAGAGGTTCAGTTTATGCATAAATCAAGAGTTCTTGTTTATTCCTACATTTTGCCGAAATTCCAGATTTTATCGGATCGATTTTAAAGACATTAATGTAATATATCTATATTATTTTCAAATTCCAAGAGTTTGGGTTAAATTACTAGACGTAGTCGGGAAACTCAATAGTGTTTTTTTTCATGTAATAAAATAAAATCGAAAATGTATATCATCTAACAAAATATGCAGGTTTAAACAATATAATAATTATCATTTAAATATAACACATAATTTTATTAAATATATAAATATTTTAAAATGCCAAATTGCGCTGTTTTACCCTGTCCCTTTTTCACAAATATTTAGCTAACTCCTTTGTCTGGCGCCTCAAGTGTCCCTGAGATGTCTCTGAAGAGTGGATAAGTTAGTTAAATAGTAATTAGTAGAACTGAGATTCTCTAATCTGACTATTTTTTTTCTGACGTTATAATTACTTTTCGAATAAGGCATTGAGTAACAACGATAGCTTTTTTAAAAGAATAGCGTAACTGGCAAGCTTAAATGACGCGATGCAATTATTAGATAACTGTGAGCAGTGGCGGCGATTCGGAGGGGCATGGAGGGGAAGCGTTTGCCCCAGCACTTTTTTCGGATGTTGCCCTTCACTTTTTTAATATTGCACTTTTAAAAATAAAACAAAAAATAAATAAAAAACCCAACCCATTCCACCCCTCTGACGTTTTTGTACCACGTAAGGGCAAGGAGGAGTCGTCAGCAACTGCAGTATACGATTCCGCCCCCATAAATTTCCGTGGAATCATTTTATTGGGATAAATAGCATACCATCATGTAAAAGACGGTGGGCCGCATCAACCAGACCTATTATAAACCCATTACGCTGTCTGACTTTCGTGAGTAGAAAGTCGCTCTTAACTGCAGAATACGATTCCACCTTCATAACTCCACGGGTATAATGGCATATCAAGATAGGAGAATCTGCAATCGTGTAGAGGATAGTGGGATGCATCGACTAGGCCGATTATTAACTCATTCCCCTATTAGAGCTTTGCACCGTCTGTACGGGGTTGTTGCCTTTGACTGCAGTATGAACTGCCTTCCCTCCAATAACTCACAGGAATTCAGCCTTTGTGGATAAAAAAAACTACCATCGTGTAGAAGAAGGCGTGCCGCGTCAACCGGGTTGGACATTAATCCACTCCCTCCTTTGACCTTTATACGGCAGCCCAAAAGTATTCACGAATAAAATTTTAAGACAATGACTATTATAATTTTTATTTCAGCGTTAAAAAGGATGGTCAAAATATTTACTTCTCTCCCCCCCCCCCCCCCCCCCCCTTCTTGTTTCCTCTTGATCTTGCCCCCGCACTTTTAGCACCCAATCCTCGCCACTGACTGTAAGTATTATTTTATTCATTCTCTTACAGTGCACTATATAACAGTGAAGCTAAGAACCTTCAAGTTATGCAGTGAAGCTACCAGTTTTTGTTAAATCCACACCTACTAATCAAAGGCAGCTTAAGGCACAAGTGACTAGGTCCAATTCTAATGGCTTAAGTACCTATGTTACCGACTGTCCAATAATTAAGCCATTAGAATTGGACCTAGTCACTTGTGCCTTAAGCTGCCTTTGATTAGTAGGTGTGGATTTAACAAAAACTGGTAGCTTCACTGTATAACTTGAAGGTTCTTAGCTTCACTGTTCACCCGAACGAAACACATGATTGTTGGGGCGCCTGACAAGGACGGCACAAATGTTCATGAAATTAATTTAGAATTAAATTAATTAGAAAATTGTAGGACATATTTGACATTTTTTAGATTTATATATTTTTTCATTAAATTATTGATTATGAACATTTAATTTTTGGTATTTATTGGAGATTAATTTATTTTGTTATTTTAATTATTTTATTAGTGTATTATTTTATTAGTGTATTATTTTATTAGTGTATTATTTTATTAGTGTAGTATTTTATTAGTGTATTATTTTATTAGTGTATTATTTTATTAGTGTACTATTTTATTAGTGTATTATTTTATTAGTGTATTATTTTATTAGTGTATTATTTTATTAGTGTATTATTTTAACATTACATTATTTTATTAGTTTATATGGGTTGAATAATTTAGATTTTATTTTATTTTATTAAAATTCTGGGCATTGCAAATTCTTTTAGTTTACTCACATATTGTATTTTTTAACTTTAAAGTGATTTTTAGGGTTAAGTGAGGTGATAAGTTTAAAACTTTAATTTAAAAAATATGCTCTAGATTTCCTAACCCGTTATGAAAGCTTATTTATCCTAACAAAAAAAAATTCCAAAAACTTCGTGAAACCTACATGTAGTTCTAAAAACCTTTATAAATCATAAATGTTTTTTTTAATTTTTAATTTGTCTGATAAAAACTTTTTAAATATTTTTTCCCTTCGAGAATTTCAATTTTAAATGTGTCAGCGTTAAAGCTGAAAATACGACAACTTTTCAATGTGCTTGTATAAGACATTCATTTTTACAACTTGTATGGAGATTTTACGTTGTTGTTATAAAAGCTGGAATGCAAATTGGAGTGCTAAAATTACGTTTGCCCGTGTCACAAAAATATATTGAGTCGCCTCTGATCGTTAATTAAAAATGGGCAGTCAAAAACACAAAACATGGGCTGCAGTAAACTTTAAATGGGATTTCGTAAAATTTAACAATGTTAAGAAATTTAACGATATAGGGACAAAGGCTAGGCTAGTATTGTCACCGGCTTCGATTTTTTTCAAAATATATCTCATCTGAAAAAATCTTTTTTTTAAATTCAATTCATTAATTTTATCAAATAAATTATTTTGTTTAAAATTGGCAACATTAATATCTAAATATGAAATGCCGAGCAAGAATGAAAATGGCTGATATATTATATTAAAAAAAGATAAATTATTAAGTGTACTAAAGAATAAAAAAATCAACTATTATTCTAAATTGACTAAAAACTAATAGTAGTACTGCGAACAGTAGATCTCTCGACAAAAAAAAAAGAACTTTACATGAAACGGAACTATTAAAAGGGCCACCATCTTGAAACGGAATCTAAAAAAAAAAATCTTAAAAAAAAAATAAAATAAATAGCACACATCGTTTTAATGACTTCAAGAAACATTCATATCAAATTTGAAGAACATCGAATAACGCGTTTCGTCGTGACTGCGAAACAAATTAATTAACAAACAGACGAAATGCCGAACGGTCGAGTTAAAACAAGACCTCGCTAACGCCCGGTTATCATTAAAAGCGTGGGGCACTCAACTCCAAGAAATCCAAAAGCAGTTTTCCCACGTTTTTTAATTTAACTAATTTAAAACACCATAAGTTTGTTTTTTGCTTTTTTGGTACTATTTAAATATTAGAGTATAGAAAACATTTTAAATCAAAAACATAAATAAGGCTTTATAGGAGTAGTTTTCGTTATTTCTAGTGAGCAGGCGATTTTTATCAACCGTATAAAAATTGTATCAATCATTATGGCAATTTATTTCTTAATTACACACTCTTTATTTGATATGCAAAAATTTTTATCTTACAAGGCTAAAAAAGAGCTCTTATCTTTATGTGTGTTTAATAAAGCAACTCCAATGCAAGGCGAGATCAGCTACGAATAAAATTCTTCGGTAACAGCACCCGCGTTCATAAAAGTTAAGTGTTATAATAGATTGATATCTCCGACTTCTGTAAAGGGAAAATATAAAGACCAACAATTACCCCCAATTTGGGAAGTTGTTAACAAGTTTTCTAGACACGCCTGTTTGAGATTGTTTGCTCGAAACATAGATACAAATGATCATCTTTACGAAGGGAAAGACAATTAAATTGCAAAAAGGTTTTGTAATTTATCATTATCAATGCGTATTGATCAAGGTTTGGTTATATTAACACATGAAATGGTTCGATAGGCGCTTCTTTTTCATTAAGTAATTCATCTTTAAATTACATGTTTAAATTCTTAGCTCTGTCGGAAACAAGAAAGGTGCATATGTACGGAAAATATCGTAATTGTTTCAGAAGGCTTCCAATAGATATAATCTTATTTTGGATAAAAACATACAGTAAATTGCATTGTCCAATAGATATATTCTTATTTTGGATAAAAACATATAGTAAATTGCATTGTCCAATAGATATAATCTTATTTTGGATAAAAACATACAGTAAATTGCGTATTGTTTAATAGATATAATCTTATTTTGGATAAAAACATACAGTAAATTGCATTGTCCAATAGATATAATCTTATTTTGGATAAAAACATACAGTAAATTGCATTGCGCAATAGATATATTCTTATTTTGGATAAAAACATACAGTAAATTGCGTATTGTCCAATAGATATAATCTTATTTTGGATAAAAACATACAGTAAATTGCATTGTCCAATAGATATAATCTTATTTTGGATAAAAACATACAGTAAATTGCATTGTGCAATAGATATAATCTTATTTTGGATAAAAACATACAGTAAATTGCATTGATTAAAACTCAATTTCGTTTTTTTGGGGAAAATAATAGTTTTGGTTTGTTTGGTTTGTTTAATTAACGTCACACTAGATCTGCACAGTGGGCTATTGGTCACGGTTCGGGGCCTATCTCGAAGGAAAGACCCGGGAACGATGCCTCGTATTTTTGAACCATGGTCAGATGACGAGGACAACACCTGAGCTGACACCCGACGTAACCTCAATAGGCGCCAGGACATTGGACCCAGATCAGATTTATCGTGCACCAGTCCCGTATACACGCCAGTATAATTTGTTGGATGTTCTGGACGACTTTCTAGTATTTTTGTAGCGAAGCTGGCAACCCTCCGATCGCAAGATCACTACTTTTTTACTTTTCTTTGTCAAGTCCATCGCACGGATTCGAACCACCAATCCTCTGATTAGCAGCTGAACGCCTTTATCCACTGAGCAAGGGAGAAAATAATAGACGGGCATATATAAATTTTTAAACAGTAAATTAAAATTTTAAAAGTTTTGCTCGAGGAACTCTTTAAATAGATATTAAGCAGGGTTAGACGCCATTGTATTCTTCTCGTGACCCAAATCGTGTCTTCGTTTTAAGATCCTTATTTAAATTTTAAATAGACAATCAATCTGTAAAATTTAAATACAATTTTCTCTAACATTAATTATTGAATATTATCAATATATGAATCGCTAAATGTAAAAAGGCGCCATGTCCAATTTTTTCAATTTGAATGTTTTGATGGGTTCGTGTAATAAGAGATGCCAATGGTGAAAAAGGGTCAAGTCTTGCCTCCAGATCCTGAGAAAAAACGACATGTCCCTTTTTTACAGTTAGTTTTCGAGAACGCCAACAAATGGCAGCAGGGTTTCCTGTTGAGTTACCTTTGCCGGAAGTCTTTTAAAGTAATTACTTTTTAAGATTCTGCATCGGAGCTTTACTAAACTTATTCCACAGACACTATAATTAAATGTTTTACTAAAAACAGAAGACGTATGTTTTTTTTCATCTCCTGAGAAATTTAAAAAAGGTTAAGGACCCTTTTTTACATTTAGCGATTCATATAAATTGCAGAAATTTAGTCCATATCTTATTTTGTTTTAAGGTATAGATAAATAGTTCGTTTTGACTAAGAGGAATAATAGAGATGGACGGAATACAGTGTGTAATTAAGTTCCGTAATCCAAATCTACAAAATCCTGTTATTTTTTTTTTTAAATAGCAAAATATTAGTAGCTGTATTTTATCTTTAATAAGCTCCTAATTTACCATAAGGATTTTTGTCCTGCTAGATTGCATAAACTAATGACATGCTAATTGACTTAAATCAACATTATTTTACTTTTTAATTATTAAAATTCTTAAAGGATATTAAACAAAAATCTAAATTATTTTACTTTTTATTATTTAAAACGTAATTGATATTAAATAAAAACACGCAGCACATAACAGCTTAACTTGTAGTTGACTAATCGACAGACACCGACTTAAACTTGTAGTTGTGATTAGTACGCATGCGCTACTCATACTTTCGTTTCATGTTTGATTTCCGTATCGAGATCATTCAGGTTCAATAACCTCGCTAAAGGATTCACTTAAAAAAATGATTTTATATATAATTTTTCATAAATAACTTCGAACCATATATTAAAAATAGTAAGGTCACATGACCTTTACTCTACTTTCTTGGTAAAAAAAGGGGGTTGGGCGACAACATATATGTAACCCCTAGGGGAAAAATTTACAAATCTTCCACTTCATTGGCTTAGTAACTCTATTTGCATTGGCGTTTTCTAATTCCTTAACATATAGTTAATCAGACAGCATTTGTTTTGTTGGTTTGGTTAATTAACGTCGCACTAGAGCTGCACAGTGGGCTATTGGTGACGATTCGAAATCTATCTCGAAGGAAAGACCCCGGTACACATTCATACATGCACCTCGTTATTTTAGAACCATGGTCAGATGACGAGGAAACACCTGAACTGGCACCCAACGCCTTCAATAGACGTCGGGATTTTGGACCCCGATCAGATTTATCGTGCACCTCCCGTATACACGCCGTTCATTTTTGCGGATGTTCTGGACGACTTTTCAAGTATTTTGTAGCGAAGCTGGCAACCCTCCGATCACAATATCACTACTTTATTTACTTTTCTTTGCCAAGTCCATCGCCTAGGATCAAACTTGGAATCTTCGTATTCCCTTTAACCGCTCGGCCACGGAGGCCCATTTGTTTTGTCTTATAACTTTAGTTATTTTAAAGTTTGTTTAATGGGTATTACTCAAAATCGATTATTTTGGACATTGTTCTTTTTCTCCAAAGTGCCAGAAAGTTATTTAAAGTTCTGTTTTAAGTAAAAAAGCCCACATGAATACACGTAATTGTTTTTAATGTCGTTTGCTATGTAAATCCACACCCATTCTTTCCTGCAAACTGCCGGAATTGCTTTGCATAATTCTTTACAAAAAACGGGGAGTTAAACGAACATTAAAATATTGATAACAATTAACTGTTACCTTGAAATACCGAGCTTCATTTCTTTCTGATGCATACTTAGATGGAGTTTTGATATTGCACCGTCTTAATCTATGAAATGTCATATTCCAAAAGCTGGTTTAGTTCCTGAAATTTAAACAATAGTTTAGTGACATGAAATTAAATTTAAACATTCAAAACAGTTAAGTTTACTAAAAGAATTCTTTTAAAAAAAGAAGGACAATGAAACATTCTAAATGATTACTATTTGTTTAATGTATGGGGCGTCCACAACTTACGATACATAGAACATTTAACTCACCCACCAAAGGCTCGAGTTCGTGTTCTGGATAATACATAAAGGTATATGTTAAAGTTAAGGAGCGACGGTGACCGGCTTTTCAAGCGCTCCTTCGAAAAGTTGTCTCTATATCTCACAGTATGTATATGGATGAATGCTTTCAGTGACTACGTGTCCGAGTAAGTACCGTTAGTAGGAAAAATGTATTTTAGTTTTAGACAAAATGTTAAATTTCCGAAATATTTTTTTATATTTAATTAATAATTTTATAATAATAATTAATAATTTAATAATAATAATTAATAATTTAATAATAATAATTAATAATTTAATAATAATAATTAATAATTTAATAATAATAATTAATAATTTAATAATAATAATTAATAATTTAATAATAATAATTAATAATTTAATAATAATAATTAATAATTTAATAATAATAATTAATAATTTAATAATAATAATTAATAATTTAATAATAATAATTAATAATTTAATAATAATAATTAATAATTTAATAATAATAATTAATAATTTAATAATAATAATTAATAATTTAATAATAATAATTAATAATTTAATAATAATAATTAATAATTTAATAATAATAATTAATAATTTAATAATAATAATTAATAATTTAATAATAATAATTAATAATTTAATAATAATAATTAATAATTTAATAATAATAATTAATAATTTAATAATAATAATTAATAATTTAATAATAATAATTAATAATTTAATAATAATAATTAATAATTTAATAATAATAATTAATAATTTAATAATAATAATTAATAATTTAATAATAATAATTAATAATTTAATAATAACCCAATAATTTAATAATAATAATTTAATAATAATAATTAATAATTTAATAATAATAATTAATAATTTAATAATAATAATTAATAATTTAATAATAATAATTAATAATTTTATAATAATAATTAATAATTTAATAATAACCCAATAATTTAATAATAATAATTTAATAATAATAATTTAATAATAATAATTAATAATTTTATAATAATAATTAATAATTTTATAATAATAATTAAAATTGTATTTAATAATTATTTTTAAATATTAGTGTCGTTCTTTTTTATGTCGGTTTTTGTTATTGGATTCGGAATTTGAGTTTCCTTACAAATTATGATTATTAAATTTATGATATGCATTTAAAAAGTTATTTCGTGAATTTACTATATATACTTTTGATAAGTGAGAACTAGAAAATGTCATTGTATGATATTCATTTTATATTATTCGTTATAACTTTATTAAATTTGCTTCAATAATGCCTTAACAAAATTTTTTAGATGAACGAGAGTTTCTATTAGAAAACATTTTTACAGTTCAAAAAACCCAAATTGGAAAGTAGTAAGACTCTTGTTTACTCAAGTTTCGTATAAATATTTCATTTAATTACTGTTTTCTTGATATTTAGTGAATCGTAACTTTTGAGGGAAAGAGAAAACCTATTTTCAAAATTCTGAATAATAAAGCGAAACATCTCTCTCTCTCTCTCTGACATATAAAAAACATACGCTGTGTAAAATTGAGACTTTAGATTTGAGATATAGATACCCATATTTGAGATACATATACCCAGATTTGAGATGTAGATACTCAGATTTGAGAAATAGATATCCAGAGAAGATTATTTTTAATAGAAATATCAAAATCAATATAGTAGAAATTCGTAACTTTTGACGGAAAAAATCTTAATATACAGAGAGATCGCAAACTGTTGGATGCAGTTGTTTGTTTGGGTGCTTAAATAAATGCATAGAAAGTATAAGGTATTGTATGCAATTACATGTATACACTCTATGTAATTGCCTATAATACCTTAATCTACCTGTATAAGTTATCTAGATGAAGCAGAAGTACGACGATATAATAAACCATTCCTTTCGCAATACTTCACCTACTTTGTTTGTTGCTATTAAAGCTTGCTTAAATATAAGGGAAATAGTTGGGCAAAATATTAAATTAGGCTTGGGTGATGTTTCGATCTATATCGAAATTCCGGAAGTAAAAAATCATCGCGATTTCGATTTTGTAATTTTTGATTTAACGATTAGTCGAAAGTATACTCGGACGTACGGAAGAGCTCAAGTCCGGAAGAACACTCGGAATACCGAAAGTCAACATCCAAAGGAATTGTATTTATTTATCAACTAACGTAAGAGCAGTAATACTTTGTCAAAAGCAACAAAATATCTGTATTTTTAATAAAAAGAAGAAAAAGCAAAATTGAACTATTCATCGATTTGAAAAATATCCAGTCCTAAAACGTAAATTTTAAGGTATATTTGCGTTTACTTAATGCTAATGTCTTATTGTAATCATACAATATCGATACATCCACAATGTGTATGTATCGAAAATATCGATACATTAGAAATATTAATTAATGGCATTGGTTAGGGTTACAGTTTTTACCGTAATCCTAACGACTTTTACCGTAACCCTAACCAATGCCATTCATTTACATTTCTAATAAATCGATATTTTCGATACATACACATTATTGATGTATCGATAGTATAACCCAACAAAAGCTACGGTTGCCCGGGATGCGGAATTAACCGGAAATTTCGATTAATCGGAAAATATCAATTATTGGCAGGCAACTAATCGCGATGGCAAAATGTCGTCGTCGTCGTCCAATCTTAATCCCAATACAACTAAATATGATACAGCCAAACAATGTGCGACCACCCTGCAGATAGAACAAACAAAGGCCCAGCCATGAAAACGATCGGCCCCGGGACGGAGCGGAGCTGTTAATAACTCCATATTTTGATTAATTAACAGTGAAATGAAGCGGCGGCGCTCCCCCGGCAGACAATGGGGAATCTCCGGACGCCCCAAGGTCAAGCCGTCCGGTGCCCGCGGGCTGACTGGTTATCCGCGATGACCTTTCGCCAAATTCCACTTCCAGCGTCAATAATCTCCCCGAAAGTCTAATTAAATCCGACCAACAAAGCAACAATTTCAATCAAAGATACCGTGAGAACAAAGCCTTTCGAGCATTTTCGCAAAATTGTCTGGGACTCCCCTTCCTTTCATCCCCCCCCTTTCCGAACCTGTTGTTCGTACCTGTAAATGAAGGCTCTCACACCTTTTTTTGCAGCGAAGAAGTAAAGAAAAGGATTCACTCTTTTTCGATAATGAAGTGTAGGGTCCGTGAAGTATATAACATCACTCACCTGAGTTTGCCATTGTCGTACGCAGGGATAGAGGTACTGGGCTAGGGCCCCTGTTCGTTGTTTGTAATAGAGGATGCATTTTAAAAATTTCCTTTCATATATTTTTTACTAGCTGTTTGGCTCAGCGTTGCTGGAGAACCAGTAAAAGCATGTGCATTAAAAAATGAATGGCCACCGCCGGGAATCGAACTCAGGAACTATTGTTCCGAAGACCCGCACATTTCCGCCTAATCTGATATTTTATAGTACGTTCTAGCTATATATTGGAAATATTGTTTTTAAAGGAGATTTAATCATCTACTACTGAATATTCACTCTCTGGAATGCAACATTGGAACAGATTATAGCTAGTATATCGTTTTACTTTCTTGTTAAATAAAATCTTACTGAAAAAGTTAATCAAACGTTATCAGAGAAAGAAAGGCTCTCTGGTTAACTATATTTCAAGCAATTAAAAAAAAGTGAATGCCAATAGTGTACAATTTCAATAAAGTGGAAGATTTGTAGCATTTTCGCTTAAGGGCTATACACATTTTTTCGCCCCAAGTAAAAAATCTAATTTTGCCATTACTATTTTTGGTTAAAGTTGTGTTGAAGTAAACCAATATTTATGACAAATTCTATTTAAAATCGTTTTTGTTTTAATTGAAATTATTTTCAACGTGGCAATTGAATTTGAATGACCTCAACACGGAAATCAAACATGAAACAGAAGTATGAGTTTAACTCGGTGTCGATGAGTCAACTGTTATGTGCTACGTATGTTTATTCAATATAATTTAAGTGTTTAAATAATATTAAAAGTCAAATAATTTTAATTTTTGTTTACTATCATTTAAGTGGGAGTCAATTAGGTCAAGTTAGTTGTCAAATATTTTTTTTTTAAACTTAAATATTTATTTTGCGTGCATATTATTTTTTCCAAGAAGAATTTTTTTTTTCATTGAACGGTTAGGGTATCAAAATATTTAGTGTCATAGTGGAAGAAATGTTTTGAGCAATGAACAAAATCCTTTGAAATATTTTCCAATAGCACTATATACTTTTAAAGAAACGCAATGTAGAACGCATAGCAAAACCCTATAGAAGATTTATCAAGAATTTGTAATTTAATAAGGTTTATAAATTTATAATAATTTAGAAGATTTATAAATATCTAAAAATGTAACAATTAAGTTTTATTAACGTTCTTTTAAACTTAGGTGTTTATGTTTCATCTTTATGCTGATTTTATACAAGGAAGAATAAAATCCTAAAGATATTTGATAGCGATATTGTAAAAGTTCATGTTATTTCTGTGTCAAAGGCTAAAGTATTCCCATTTGCTGAATTACTTTTTGTACAGCCTATTCCAAGCAAAACGGTCGATCGCGGCAATCACTAAATTAACGAATACACAACTATAGTAAAATAATTCAATGCCAGACAATCGACAAGAATGTATTTTTTTTTTTAATTCGTCAGAAGGGGGTAGCTGAAAAAGCAATTTGATCGATATTTGGGAATTGTGAAGATATATTAGACTTATAGAATCAACCTTAATGGCCATGAAGGCCGCAGTTGCTCGACATTATTTGTATTTGAAAACGTCAGGCACAATTTTATATTTTAATATTTTTAATTATATTTTAATATTTTTAATTATATATAAATATTTTTAATTATATTTTGATATTTTTAATTATATTTTAATATTTTTAATTATAATTTAATATTTTTAATTATATTTTAATATATTTATATATATTTTAATATTTTTAATTATATTTTAATATTTGTAATTATATTTTAATACTGTTAATATATTTTTATTATATTTTAGTATTTTTTAATTATATGTTAATATATTTAATTATACATTTAATTATATATTTAATTATATATTTAATTATATATTTAATTATATTTAATTATATTTTTAATTATATATTTATACTTTTAATTATATATTTATACTTTTAATTATTTATTTATACTTTTAATTATTTATTTATACTTTTAATTATATATTTAAAATTTTAATTATATATTTATATTTTTAATTATATATTTATATTTTTAATTATATTTGACCATTTTTAAATAAATTTTAACAATTTTAATTATATTTTAAAAATTTTAATTATATTTTAACATATTTAATTATTTTTTTAAGTATATTTTAACATATTTAATTATTTTTTTAATTATATTTTAACATATTTAATTACTTTTTTAATTATATTTGAACATATTTAATTATTTTTTTAATTATATTTTAACATATTTAATTATTTTTTAAATTATACATTTATATTTTTTTATGTATTTAAAACTTTTTTACTTATATTTTTATATTTTGAATTCTATTTTAACATATTTAATTAAACTTTGATATTTTAACATATTTAATTATACTTTGATATTTTTAAATATTTTTTAAAATTTTTGATTATATTTCAATATTTTTAAATATATTTTTATATTTTTAATTTTATTTTAGAAGTTTTAATTATATTTTAATATTTTAATTATATTTTAATATTTTAATTATATTTATATTTTTAATTATACTTTTATAACTTTGATTATATTTTAACATATTTTATTATATTTTTACATATTTAATTATATTTTAACATGTCTTATTATATTTTTAACTATATTTTAACCTTTTAATTATATTTTAATATATTTAATTATATTTTAATATTTTTAATTATATTTTAATATTTTTAATTATATTTTTATATTTTTAATTATATTTTTATATTTTTAATTATATTTTAAGATATTTAATTATATTTTAAGATATTTAATTATATTTTAAGATATTTAATTATATTTTAAGATATTTAATTATATTTTAAGATATTTAATTATATTTTAAGATATTTAATTATATTTTAAGATATTTAATTATATTTTAAGATATTTAATTATATTTTAAGATATTTAATTATATTTTAAGATATTTAATTATATTTTAAGATATTTAATTATATTTTAAGATATTTAATTATATTTCTTTATTTTTAATTATATTTTTATATTTTACCATATTTAATTATATTTCAGAATTTTTTATTATATAGATTTTTTAATTATATATTTTTATTATATTAATAGTATTTTCATATTATATTAATTATATTTCTATATATTTAAGTATATTTTAATTATATTTTAATATTTTTAATTATATTTTAACATTTTAATTAAATTTTAAATATATATTTTGCTATATTTAATTATATTTCAATATTTTTTTAGTATATTTTTATACTATATTACATTTTTAAATTATATTTTATATTTTTAAATTATATTTTATATTTTTAAATTATATTTTATATTTTTAAATTATATTTTATATTTTTAAATTATATTTTATATTTTTAAATTATATTTTATATTTTTAATTTAGTTTTATATTTTAATATTTTTAATTATAATTTTAAATTTTAATATTTTTAATTATAGTTTTATATTTTAATTATGTTTTAATATGTTTAAGTATATTAATATTTGTAATTATAGTTTAGCATTTTTAATTGTATTTTAACATGTTTAATATATTTTTGATATATACTTGAACTTAAAAAAAATCTTTATACAAATTTTAAAAATCGTGATAAATGTTTTTATTTTGTTTTTTGCACATTTTACACTCATTTGAATTTCATATCAGTAAATTTTTACTTCAATTGTGGGTAGATTCTTAAAACTTCTTCAGAAATTTTCTTAAATTTTATAATATTTTAATCATTTAAAAAAACTAAAAATGAGATATTATACAATAACCCCTATAATCGTCTGTGTCTCATGCATAGTTAACCAAATGAATAAATGAATGTTGACAGACGTTTATTTTTATTTAACCAATCTCATTTATTAGTGCATTGACATTTAATAAAATAACAAACACTCAAACGTGCAAATCGATTTAATTCCTTTACTACACAATTGCTAAATCTACGACTGCCCATTTAAGATTCAAATCATTCAGATTCATGCTGAAATTAACAAAGAAGTTTAAAATCGTTTATTGCCCTGCTATAACAGCAATCAAGTTTGCAGCAATTTCAATACCAAAACAATAAAAAGTCATGTGCAAAATATTTAAATGCAGAATTTCAGTCAAGTCGACGCATTAATTTCAGAAAATAATGTACACGATTGAAATGGAAGTTTGTAGAATATTTTTTTAAAAAAAAGGTAGGTATCGTCAATTGAAACGATCGCAGGGTTTAAGGTATGTAACGTCAAACTCAAGTAAGTGGCAACCTTTTTGGATTCCGAACAAACAGCCATTTACTTAATTAAACATATAGACAACATAGGAATTTTAATAAAAGACAATAAAAGTTGCGCGATATTGCACGAAATATTTTTTTAATCCTAAAATTACACGAATTGTTGGTAAATATATTTATGCTGTTAAAAACTGATCAAATTGAAGAATAAAAATGAAAAAAATAGAAAAATTATTGATTCTTGAAACCAAAATAATAATTAAATAATGATTTTATGGTCATTTAATTGACAATCTCTGCGAATACATACATAATTATCTAAAATTATATGTAATTTTATATTATAGAATTGCAATGAAATATATAAGAAAACTCTTATTTTTTTTGCAAAGGAAATTCTTAAATACCCAGTATTAATGATTTTCGCGTATATATCCGAGTATATACACTGGATATTCATCTCTCCAAGTATATAGAATTCATTTATTTATCCTCCTTGGAGAGTTTACATCTGTTCTGTTGTTATACGTACACATTTTTTATTTGTAACGTCTGTAAATCGGATTATTATAGGTTGCATGTAAGGCGAAGTGGACAATAACGAAAACATGACAGTGGCGAAACATGAGCCGCGAAACAACGTCGGAGTTGTTGCATTTATTTCAAGCTCGTCTGTCGCTCTAAAACGTCGTTCTAAGAACAAGACACAACGAAGAAATATTTCAGTGGTTTATCCGAAATACAGAAGGTGAGTTTCTTTAGTTTCACGTTACATGCCTTAAACACTGCGACAATCTTCATATACACGGATTAACAAATTTTTTAACAAGCTATCAATCAGTTATCGACACTTTATCATAAAATAATCAACTGGTGACTTTCTTTGTGGCTAATAAGAAAACAATTATGAAACTATTTTATTTGTTCATCGCAACGCTTCTTTAAACCAGTGGTCCCCAACCTGTAAGTTGTCAGGGACCATCGAGTAAAAAGTTTGACTTTACGCAGACCACCACTTTCTGTTAACAGTAAAACATATTCAGGGAACAACTATACATGTAATTCGGATATCAAATACTGTTTGTTTCAATAAATAATTATGACTTTTGAAACTGTATCATTTCACCAACATCTTTATTCTTCGGTCATGCAGCATACTTTAAAAAATTTATTAAAAATACACTTTTAAAGCTACAAAGTGGAAGGATCTAATTTACATTTTTCGTTCCAAAAATACATGTTTTAAAATACAGTACATTCGTAAATTCATAATAGCGATATCAGAATGAAAAACGGCATTTTTTTCAACAAAATATGAAAAATAATTCATTTCTGGTTCAAATCAATAGGAATTGTGGTGAAGAAGAATGTATAAAAATGGGTACTAATACACAAATGTTATTTTTTTATTCGAAAAAGCTAGGATCTTTTATTTAGATTATGTTGGCATAAAAAAAGAATACATTATCAAGCAATTCCCTAATTGTTTATTTATTATTATTTTTAAAAAATGTGATTGTACAAAAGACCCACGAACCACCAGTAGTCCGCGGTCCACGATTGGGTACCATTACTCTAAATAGGTGTACTTCAAAATAACCTAATACTTTTATTTCACTTAGGCTACATTCATCAGCTACCATCCGTTAACTCAATCGCATAAAAATAGTATAAATAAATACCAAATCAATTTGAATAAACGCCAAGCTGATAAAATGATACATCTTTTAACAAAACAATTTAAACGCGCCTAGACAGATACGAATACAGATACGGAAAAGTGCGTACGTAGAGATGATCCATCAAGCAGTCGAATTAAGTAGAAAGTCTCAGGGAGCAGTCAATGCACATGTTAAAGACTTCTGCAAGGGGGATCTGGGGTATACATCTCTTTGATTACATACGAGTAGAGGTGTTTATACCGTACTAATGTGCAAATAATGAAATGGTGGCTGTGTCGAAACACTTGTAACGATGTATTAATTCAGAATCAACAAAACCACTGTTCTTTTTTTCTTAGCGCATTAATTGTAATAAGGGTCATAGGTGATCCCGTTTGGTTACCTTAAAGACGCCGCACAGTGGTCCCAAAAGCGAATTTAGGAGAGAGTGAGATAAATATCTTTTTCTAAATCGAATAAAATTGGCATTTGTTGCAATAACAGGCAATAAATGTATAATAATTAATATTTTAATTCGAAACACGTTTTTATTGTCAGATAATTTGAATATTTTTAAAACTTTGTTATAAATCTCCATACGACGCGAGATATATGTTGTGCATTAAAAAATAATAATATGAGGAATACTGATGTACAGTCTTTAAGCTTTTAATTGGAAATTAAAAATTGGCTATTTTTTTTATATATTACCAAAATGTTCAAAACTAACTTAAAATATAAAGCATTTATTTTAAATATATCATTATATTCTAAGCTCTATTGATAATAAGTATTTTTGTAGTTAACTAAAAAGTGCTAGGGTGATTCAGTTGAAAAGATTACTGTATATTTCACTAAACAAAATAACATTTCGCCACTTGATTGAAAAGCAATTTTGAAAATTCTTTTTTTTAATCTAATTCTCTTTAATCTAACGAAAACAATAATTAAATCTTCGCGATATGATTAGACATATTAATTGATGTTCTAACATTAATTAATGTGATATCATGTCTAAACATCAATTATTACGTCTAATCATATCATAAAGCTTTGATTATTGTTTTCGTTGAAGACAATTAGATTAAAAAATAATTTTCAAAATTGTATTTCAATGAAGTTATCGAAATATATTTTTTTCTGATTATTCAATTCATATTTCTTTTTTAATGTATAGAAAATTTGAATTGGAGATTTCAGTGTCATTAAATTGTGAATTTCGATTCACACCGTTATGCATAGTTGACTGTGATGCGTCTCAGAAACTCTAAATTAAATTTATTAGGATATGGATAATTCATATGTTGTAAAATATCTAAACGGATTTTATTTTCTTAGTAAAATTACTTTTCAATACGGACAAAAAAAGTAATAAGTTATATTATGAGTTATTTTATTTGATTTTACTACATACAGTGGAGCATTATGATGAATACATTATTTCAAATAAGCAGATAACTCTTTACTAAATTTACCATATTTAAAAACATGGAAATATATTCTTTTCCAGATAAACGATATAATTAGTTTTATTTTGCACGTGAAATTACGTTTTATGGGTATAATGGACTTTCTCTGTGTGTGCTAGCTTTAATTAAAACACAAAAGGGATGAATCTTGGGATGTTCATTTCATGTAACAAAGTTTATAACTGTGTTTTAAGTCAGTTCGATCGCTTTCCCTCATAAAGTAATAATAATATTTAATATAATTAAGACCTGTAAAAGAGTACATTTTATTTATTTGGATAACTATAAGTATACAACAAACAATTCGTTTTTTAAGGATAATTACATTTATATGTATTAATTGTTAATTTCTATTATTGCAGTACAATTCTGTTTTTCGAAAAAAATTCTGTTTCATTTCAAAACAGTTTTGTAATTATTTTAGATGTTCTATAATGTACATTCTTATGTATTATCTCATTTCTGGATATTATATTCCATTTTAGCCATTTTCAGAATCTAGCACCAATTTTTCATAATCTGATTTGGTCGAATTAAAACTTTCTATAAATTAGAATCGCACATAGACTGACGAGATTATTTTAAAATATGAATCCTAGATATGTTTGGCCTCAAAACATACTAGACAGAATAGCTGTAAATATCTTCTTTTTTTTAGCATAAAAAATATAATTTTTCATGATATTTTTTTAATTTTTACGAGTTAGTAACGCATAATTTTCAATTAAAACCATTAAATATTGTTATCAATACACAAAATGTTCTAAATCTTTAATTTGGGGTGCAACTCGGTAACAATCTTGCGATTCATACCGATTCATCGGAGTTAACGACATAGGCGCCGGACATTTGAGATCTGACATAGCCGTTAGGCGACTACAGAGAGAGACCAGGAGAGATGGTCAATAATCCAACGAAGGACGGGCCTTGATTAGCGGACGTGAAATGACAAAAAAGTCATTTTCCCAAAGTGTGGGTAGTCTTGAGAATTAGTGCCATGAAACCATGCCACTTGGTGTGTGCGTGCCAAGTCCCTATTTAGAGTAGGGACTAAATACAGTCCGTGCCATCCTATAAAGTAGAAAAGTTAATTGAGTTATGTGCGGATTTGTGTTGTTGGGATGTTTTCTAATTCCAAGTCATGTGACAAGTTTAATACATTTTTCGATTCAGTAACCCTTCTATCAATATAAAAAAAATCAGAAATCATTATATGGAGTTTAAGTCCTTGGAATGTTCTCTAAAAAATGTACTTAGTCCCATTAATTTCTGAACGGGTCGATAAAATTAATTTCTACATTCGCGTTTGGGACCACTGAGCGCCTGGGGTTTTATTGGATTTATCTTTGGGCTGTCGTTAAGCTCTGCCGGTCACATTTTCTGGGTATTTCACTACGTAAAGTAACAGGCGGGGCTCTACTGTATATTACCGCGAGTTACCATGATAATATTATTTGAAAGTAAAGGAGAAATGTAGAATTTAGTGGCAAAAACCGGTGAACAAACATATTTTTTTTTTGTAAAACAAAAAATATCGTAATGATAAAAAAAATAATTATATGATAACAAATGAACACCCTAAAAAGCTACTATATTTTTCTAAAAAAATACGTAAATGTTATGCCGTTTATATTTTTTAGGTATTACTGCTTAATATACGAATATTATGCATATTTCATAATGCTGCAGACACTTCTTTTTTTATTGAAGTTTTAGATACATCTTAACAAGTTTTACAAAAAAAATTATACTACTTAATAAATTCGAAAGTATTTCTAAGAAAGTATTTGCAAACAAATCTTTCTTTAAAAAATCATTATAATTTTATATTTTATTTTAAAAAAATGTAAATTATATCTATAGTATGGTACTAATAGTAGTCACCCAAAACAGCGTTTAAAAATATGTTTAAGCAACATTATGGTAAAGAACAATTTACGCGCAAAAACAGTTTACGCGCTTTGGAACATTCGAAAGTGTAAATAACAATGAATGATCACTAAGAAAGGAAATCGCATTTAAAAAAATTAAAACACTATAATATTACAATGAAGCGGATCCAAACGATAAAATATAAGCTTTAATGAAAATATGTAGAAATCATGATAGCAGTATTTTTAAATTGTACTATTAGCAAAAATAAATCCGATATTTTTTGGATTTTTGACTGCTGTGACAGACTTTTGTACCCTTACCAAAAAAGGTAAAATAAAACATATAACACAGATAATTAAATGTAAATTTCAAAGGACGCACGTTTACGCGCAACAGTAGTTCGTAGTAATAGTAACTTTAAAGCAAGATTACAAAGTTATGGAATTGTATAGATAAAAAAAAGCAATGACAAATAGCAATATATATAATTTTATGAAAAAATCACGTGATGCATTTAAATGGGTCATAATTTATTTCATCATACATCTTTGGTAGAAGATTGGGTCAATCTTAAATGTATTTCAATTTTTTTTTATATAAAAGTAGTTTTTGCGATATGAAACGTTAAGATACTTTAGGCAATCAATCACCTCATATAAAAATTATTTAATTGATTTCAATTTAATTTCGTTAAAAACACTTTAAAAGAATAAAATAATAATAAATTATAAATCACAGCCCATCCCTGCAAAAAAAAGTCAGCCTAAAACCTTCATCAAAATAGTTAAATTAAAGTTTTTGTTTCACGAACCTTTATAAAACCTGTAAAACCTTTCAAAACCACATGCAAAAAACCTACAATTTTGAAACATTCAAATAATTGAAGGGAAAATACAGATTTCTTAAAGTTTTTATGCACTAAAATTCAAAACTTTAAAAAACTGCAATTTTTGGTTTCAAATTCCTTGACAAATTTTACAATATCGATAGTTTTATGTTGATTTTTTTTTTGCTGATATGTCACTATAAATAACATTTGTACAAAAACTGTACGTGAAGTGACATGGAGAAAGCTTTCGTGACGGTGCGTGACATATAGGTAAAAAGGGCATGAAAGGAATTCAAAATTGCGTCAAAAATAACGTTCCTCAAATTCAGAAGTACCCATTTGATTTAACGACTTTAAGAATAAAGTAACAAAAGGGTTTCTGTATTAACATTTAAATCTCTCCCTACGAAAATAAGGCATTCATAAAAAATTAGTACGAATAATATTTACAATCAATAAGAATTTAAATTTAAAGAGATAAACGGTTGTATTCGAGTAGAGAAATGTTGGCATTGAAAAGAGAATGGACTCACCGTGTTGTCGGCATTGGTGGACCGGTGGAGCAGAGTGAGAAAGAATGGGCTCTTGGAGCCACTGTTTGGGAAAGGGTGATCAGCGCCGCCACGCGTTGCTTTCCAAAGCTTGAACAACGCATTCTGAAGCAAAAGGGTGAGTACACGGAGAAATAATTTGAGGGACCAGTATCGGATTTTTGGTTATAGAATTAGGCGCACAATGGACGATAAACACATTGAGGACGTGTACAAAACACGTAAGAAGTAAATCATAGATTTACATTTATAAAAAAAATATGAAAAATATCAATGTGAGTTATATTTAATATGTTATTAGTTACTAAAACGTACAAAAATATTTTTTTTTTAATTTTACCTGTTTGGGATACAAGTTTGTAATAAACTGCACATCCTCCAATAGTGTGTTGGTTTAATCATTTTTGTATGATAATTAGGGACAGTTTACTGTAAATGAACAGCCGCAAAATGGAAATCTGGAAATTTAACAAGTTGATCGTAATAAAAAAAATAACACAATTACATTTTATAAGAAAAATTGAATATTTTTAATAGTTTTTTTTTAATAGTTTTATCAAATTTTCTAATTTATATTTCAAAGATGGGTCCATTTCGGTTTTGTCCATGCATCAGCAATAGACGATTCCAGCAATCAGAAGATAAATAAAATACTTTCTTTTTAAATTATATACAATTGTAACTATTTTGCAAATGTCATGAAATACCTAGATAGAAAGAAATAGAGAGAGGAGGGAGGGAGGGAAGGAGAGAGAGAAGGGAGAGGGGGAGGGAGAAAGAGAAAGGGAGGGGGAGGAGAGAGAGATATTGAGAGACAGAAAGTGAGGGAGAGCTGAGAGAGAGGGAGAGGCGGAGATAGCGAGAAGAGAGAGCAGAGGGAGGGAGAGAGGTGATAGAAGAGTAGAGAGGGAGAGAGGTGGATAGAGAGGAAGGGAGAGAGAGACAAAAATTGAGAGAGGGAGAAGTGGAGAGGGAGAGAGAGGAGACTATGTAAAGGATTTCAATGGTGTAGAAGTCTTTTATAAGATTTTATAATTTAATAACTGTTTTTTTCTCATTGTAAGGTAAAAATTGAAACCCAAGTGACAAAGAAACTAATCGTACTAAAATATAATTTATGATTTTTTTTTATATATAACTGCTTTAGGAACTGGACTACTCTTATAGTAATCTACCTCATACGAAAGCATAGCAAATTTCTTCCCCCATTTAACATTAAAATTTTTTTTATTAAAATATGAAGATGTGTCTAACGATTTACATTTAGATTTCTGACTTTAAATTTGTGATCACAATTAAGTAGTTTAAATGCAAACACGATATACACGAAAATATTTTTTAAGTAAATCGCGAAAAATTGTCTAACCTAACCTAGTGTTAAAGCAATAATACATTTTTTGTAAAAATGAAGGAATAATACAAATTTTTTTTACTAAAATGCGTAAATACACAGATTACTGAATAATTTATAATCTAAATTTTAATTTTCACATAACTTGTTTTGCACCTGAAGAAGGATTTAGCTTATTTTGCAAATGTGTCCGCCACCATGTTTTTTTTTTCATGAAGCAAAACCCTTTATATCCACATTCCGACCAATCAGAAATCACATTCACTGACGCTCACGTTCGCGTTTTCTGGGTTTAACTGTATCTGTATAAGCGTGGATAGTGTGGATATAGCATACTGTTGTTTAAAGACCAATTGTTATTTTTATTTAATTTCATTATTTAATAAATGTATTTTATTATTATTTTTTATTTAAGTCAAAATCATAAAATGCCTGTTGATACCAATATCTCATTTTTCGATATTTTGGATATAACTGCTCTTGCACTTGGGCTACTCAATTAAACAGTAGTAAATTTATCTTAGAATAGGCCCTAACCAGGGTCGGTCTTCAGGGTGTGCGAGATGTGTCACCTCACAGGGCCCCGTGCTTATCAGAGAAAAATATGCAAAATGAGAATATTACAGATAAAAGGAAATGTTTATGTTTTGTACCTGAACAAGGATTTAGCTTGTTTTGCAAATATATGCGTTAAAAATGTGACGTAAAACTTTTTTAAAAGCAGTTACAATAGGTTATATATTAGGATAGGAAAATTATGTTACACTCTTAGGGATATCCATTTCCGACATTATAACTCATTAACAAATAGCACGTCGGACATACATTTGGTCTCGTTTGGTAAGAAATTTGATTTATAACTAAAGCGGACAAAATAAAGCAGTCTTATTACTTAAAGTTCCCTAATAAATATTCTATACAAATGAAATATGGCCCCATCAAACATTTGTAATTTGTAGTTGTATTTTTCGTTTTAGTTTGTAGTTGCAAAAAAAATTCAGATTGGTTTTTCAAAATTCTGACGAAGTTATTCATAAGTTGAATTGAAATTAAGGAATAAGTTTGTGTGGATGATAAAAAGGAGCACCGCTATTAAGTTCGTACCGGACCCTGCGGCTGATAACGGCGGCTTCCAGCCCTAGCGTAAGGATTTGTTAATAAAAGCTACAAATTATAAATACCCTCAGTAGCGGTGATTGGGTGCTAAAAGTGAGGGGCACTATTAAACGGGCAATGGGGAAAGAGTTGAAAGAAAAAAAAATTGGACTCGGGTGACCTGGAAACATTTTTTACAAAAATAATAATTATGTTCCATTTCCTATACTAAAAATATTTCAGCAATTTTATAGCAAAAGCATATGTATATTAATCTCGAGGGAGAACAACTGAACTGTTCATTTACTTCAATGTTATAAATCGGATAGCTGAAAACTTAATATATGCATATGTATAAAACGTTTTCGAAATAGGTTGTAGTTTTACTTTCAGTATAGCTATTTAAACACAAGTTAAATAAAGAGGACACTTCAAATGACGGCCTATACTTACGATGGCCGATGGACGCATTTACTTGTTCATTAAATGCATTTATCGTCTGTAGTAGTGGGTGGGGGGAGAATTAGGGTACGAAATCGGAACTTTCCGACGAAATTTTTCCTTGTTTTGGCAATGCAGTAAAACAATTGACTTAATTTTTTTATTTCTGAAAACTGCTATACTAAAAAAATTCTGGGGCAACCGGCACTCCCCCCTTCCCCCCGAATCGCCGCCACTGAATATCCCTATGAAAAATCTCCTTATACAATGTCCTTTGAAAGTGCAGCATTTGCAGCTCACACGTTAAAAGACGACTCTCTTAATTCTGCCGAATAAGAACCCTTTAAAAGGTCTTATTAATTTACGTCCCGCGCAGTAACACTTCTTGAGAGGGATGTCACTGTGTATTTAAAGGGTTGACCTAAGCAAACGCTCACTTCCGTCTGATCCGGCATCCTCTTGGGCAACACAAATCAAAATACATTCTCGCTGGATTTCATTGCCGACCCTCAAAACCACCAAAGTGCAAAAAATACATATAACCTTGTGAAATGGACACGCCATTTTCTTCGGAACTATAAAACACAATGAATATTTTTTTAGCTTAAGAAATCTTTGGCACCCTCTGTTCCTTAATAAATAACATTTTGTAAGAACCTTTATGGTACGTTTATAATGTTTAACTAGATATACATAAATTATATATTGCAACCTAAATTATTTAAATAGTAAATTATAAAACTATAGTTTAACGTTAATATTGTTCCGTTAAAAACTAAGGTGTAAACTGTATGTCCTCTGTATATGTACAAATACATTGTTAAAAGTAGGTACTCAAAAATAAATAAAATGTACTCCTATTAAGTACATTTGATGCTTATCATTACTCCGAATACATCAGTTTCAAATTTGAAATAGACCAGAACTCAAAAATGAGTACAATGAGTAAAAATTAATAAAAAAGCATATGCTAGCCTAGATAGGCTGCCTTTATCAATAACTGACGATAAATATCGACAATTACAACCAAGACTTACCGGGCATCGAACCCATATCTTAAGGCACCGCAGCTCAGTGCCTTATCCATTGGACTACCAGGGCGACGTGAAGAAGTTATAAACAGAATAAATGTTAAAAAGGTATGCCAAAAGAATGGAAAGTAAAATAATTTAGTTATAACTCGGTTTCTATTAAGCAATCGACATCAAATAATGTGGGAAAATCATCTTCTGGACAACTTTTTTTAGTTCGTCAGATCGCATTGTTATGATGGATTGAACAGAAGCTGAGTTTACCAATGTTAAATCACACTGCTCATTTTTGTGAAAGTACGGTTACTTAAATTTGAGTACGTCATCGTTCATTTGCGATACAATTGAACGTATAGAAAAACAAGTATAGGATCAGGTATTTATTTTTAAGTACTTGTTTTATTCAGTGGACTTTAAAAAAAATAATCTAGTATAGAACACAAAACCAATAAGCCCAAAGGCGTTTTATGTAATTTTTGTGGCAGAAGTGAATACTGATGTTGTATTGCATGCGATTTCATAAAATTGTAAATAATTCTTTAACTTCGGTCCTATTTTACCATATTTGATTTTTTGATTGACAATTAAAAAATATATTGGTTTTAGTAAGGAGCTAAATTCCGAAATTTAGAGAAAATTACTGGTCCACACCAGTGTCAAGAGAGTTTTCTCAGACGAATAAATAAAATTGAATCCAAGCTACACAACCTTCTATAAATTAATTTACAAATAGAAAATAATTTAATTAAAAAATAAAATGCAGAAATAAATTAAATATATTTTGCAACTGGATGCGTTGCCATATTTTTTTTATGTTCAAGACGCAAAACTCACTATATCCATGCTCCTGCCAATTAAAGCTTGCACATCAGCTATACGCTTATCAAATTCGCTGGATACAATAGAAAATAGATTCGCTGGATGCAATAGCTACTGTAGATTATTTTTGCCTTTTTATTAACAAAAAAAGTTTTTTTTTCAATTATTACGCTTCAAATTTTAGTCAAAGTTATAAAATACCATAACTTATGATTACTTAGACCCTTGGGAAATTACTTGATCCTCATTTTTTTTTTCAAATCGACCCTATTATGAAAATATAAACATGATTGTTGGAGGGAAAGTGAATCACGCCCATGTTTTCATGACAGCAGACACAGGAGTGATTAAAACTTTTTCTTGGGGGGGTGAGGGGGGGGGTCAAGTAAACCCCTCCCTCAGGGTCCAAGTGCGCTACCTATTGTACCAAAATCTCAATTTTGGAATTTTTAATATAACTGCTTTTGTATTTGAGATACTCCATTTACAATTTATCCTTTATAAAAATAATTTAGTAACTACTTCAACTTGGTCCTCCAAGCGGCCATTTTTGTCACTTGGGCCTTGAACAACCCCTGAATGGAGCACATGTATATAATTAAGTTATACATCAGAATTATTTTGAATCTTAGAAGGCGATGTTGTCCATTGTGTTCTGCGTGCCACCGATTGCAGGACGAAGGCATCATTTCCTCCACCTGTCACCCTTGATGCTTTCTCCGAATGAGAGGTACGCAGCCCAAAAGGGAGTATTAAACTAATGAAGTGGGGAAAAACGATTTTTCATTTGGTTCGGGGTCATGGTTATAACGTATTCGAGTGCAATTTCCTCGCCTAAAATAACAAGGTGAGTAGCTTTAATTAAATTAATAACAACTTACGCTGTGTTAGTGAGTGGAGATTTTAAAATGGGGATAGCTAGTAAAAAGGCAAAAATCATGTTGAGATTTATGACATGTATCTTTAAAATCCCCAAATCTGTAAATTTGGATTTTATTAAAAAAAATATTTCAAAACAGATAAGCTAGAAATTTACGCCATTTTATTTATGAAATTCATAATACTTTTGAAGTTATGTCTTATTTTGTAAAGGTAAAACAACACTAAAATGTGTAATGTTTGACACTTTGAGCTCCATTTATGAAGAACTATGTTTAGCAGTAAGTTTTAAAGTAAATTCAAACAAGGAACACTTAAGTTTAAATAACATAATTTGCAAAATTTAATTTTATAAAGACAATAATGTTTGGGCATGGTCCCTACTTAATCAAAATGTATCTATAAAAATTTAAAATTTTGATGTATTTTAGAAACTTACTATTTTTGAAATTTTACTATTTTTTTAAAAAATATTATATTTACAAAACTATTTTATTAAGGTGCACACTTTTGGTAGGGCCCAAGTGTCAATATATTATATTCCATTTCCAGTATAAGTTAAATTTCTAAACTATTTAGAAATAGGATAATCACTGTTTTAGTAAGACACAATTACATAATTAAATGTTAATTAACGAATTAAGTTTTTACCTATGATTTATTTTCATCACTTATATGTCCGTTATGACACTTGTAAGCTATGCAAAATTTTGAAAGGCTAGCATAAAAAATGAAAATATTTGTTACCAATGTACATGTATACTTTAAAAGGAATGTATCATATAAATCTAAGGATTTAGTTTTAGCCTCGTAAATCCTCGATTTGATTATGCTGTACAATTATGTTTATCTTATGTTATTGTTAAAACTAATTCGACACAGAACTAAGGTAATGGTTCCAGTTACTTCGGGAATTAACAGTGGGGACAAAATTTATATACAGCAGAACGAACCTCTTCATAAGGGCTAAATGTTGTCCGTTTTAATGAAAGTCCGGTTAATAAAAAAAAATCTAAGACAGGTGTAATACGACAAGGTATAGTACATCAGTCAAAGTACAGTAGTTAGCGATAAAAAGTGTTCATTATATATCAAATAAAAAAGTATCCAATATCGGTTGAATTTAAAAAATATGTGTACGTATACACTGCATTAATCTTCAGAATTAGAAGCTCCTGGTTCATGTTGATTGCACATTCAGCAGTTTGAAAAAAAAAATTATTTTCTGCTGGGTTTATATTTGCTGCTTATTTCTTCAGTTAACACGTTCAACCATCACGTTTTTTAGTGTACTAGGGTTTTTGCTTTTACCGACGATAACTGTTTTAAGCAAATGGTTAGCATCTGTATTAGCAAAACTAAAACACACTCCTTGGTTATTTTTCTGACAGGCAGAGTTTTCTCGATTTTTGAAGCTTGTGTATTGCCGTGTAGATTTCTCCAAAACAAGCCAACTCGTCAAAATTATAAATTTGGCGAGTTGGCTTCATATCATTCAGGTTTTTTTTCTTTCTAAATGATTCAACAGTTGTAAAATCTGCACTCAACCTGTTCCCTGTTTAATCTCTTGATTGTTAATTCCGTTATAATGAGTTTAAAATGTATGTATGCATTGGAGGAGAAGACGACTAGAGGGGAAATAATTCAGCTATTCAAATTCATAAAATTGGGTTACGTTTAAGGCAATTCAATTTGGCAATTAGGAACAGAGATCCTGGGAATCAAGTGATACAATTCATTTTTAAATTGGAAGGTAGAAAACAATATATTTTAATAGGGGTAATAGACCAATAGATGACAAACATACTTGTCTGATTATGTTATGAATTATTCAAATTTCTTAATATTTCTTCATAATCCATGCCTGAAAAACCTTGGACCATTTTAGTAGCCCCTGTTCTGAACTTTGCCTAACAAATCAATGTCTGGTTTAAGATATGGTGACCAAAACTGTACAGCATACTCAAGATGAGGCCTTATCAAACCTTTATACAATGGCAAGATTATATCCTTAGATATTAATAAATCACTTTTCCTGATATACCCCAACCTTCTAGTATATTTCTTGCTAGCCACTGTACATTAATGGACCACTCTAAAATCCTTATTTGCTAATACCCCCATATCACTTTCCCAGTTATATAAATTTTGGAAAATTATAATAGCACTGAATACTATTCTAGATGGAATTTAATATAATTCTTTATATAATTTCCAGTTGCAAGGACCTATATTTTTTTAGATCAAATTTCTTTTTTTACTTTGAAACAAAATTCACAGTTTTTAATACATCAAGTCCGAGTGGGCTGCACTTACATCATCGTCAAAATTTAGCTGGGAAGGACAACTTCGACAAAAAAGAACAATTTCGGTTTAGTTGCCGCAGGTGAAGATTCTGAGATTTACGACAACATATTTTTACAACATTCGAAGGGTTGAAATAGAAAAACACCTTACATTCAGTGTGATTTGTGATCTTTGAATCAACAAATCGTTTTTTACCTCCAAGGGCGATGCAAGACATTTTTCTGGCGCAAAAGCTACCATGACTTTGGCGATTCTTTTAGATAAAACACTTTTGTTAGTAGTTGGAGGAAGAGGGCCATATTTTAATAATGGGATTTTTTTTTAACCCTATTGACTATCGGTGCCAATTGCTCTTTATACTTTTATATTTACTTTTAAAATTAATTAGTTCTCAAGAAAGTAGTTGTTTGTTTAACCAACTGAGAAATTTCTATTATTTTAAAGGGACACACCATACAAAATATTTTTTAATTTTCAATTTTTTTTTATTTGATAAAATTATAGTTTGGAATCTTCTAAGTATGCTTGCAAAATTCTAAATATGCTTCAAAATTATAGAACTGTATCTATGTGTTTTAATGAGTTATTTTTGAGATTTTATGATAAATGTTGTATTATGTTTTTAAAAGAAAGAACATTTTAACTCGCTTTCTCTCAATGTTTGGTTTTCTATAATATTAAGTTTCAGAACGCTAAGACATTTTTTATTATTAATGGATTAATGGAGAAATGTATATTTTTTAATCAAATTATTGTCAAATATATGTATATTATAAATTGGCATGTG
Source organism: Troglohyphantes excavatus (assembly GCA_963932185.1). Taxonomy (NCBI): domain Eukaryota; kingdom Metazoa; phylum Arthropoda; class Arachnida; order Araneae; family Linyphiidae; genus Troglohyphantes; species Troglohyphantes excavatus. Next base: position 58,458,076 of record OZ010677.1, read on the forward strand.
CGAATTAGCTCTATGATTAGCATTGTTTTTTTTATACATAAAAGTTACTAAGGTTAAAATATTTGAGTTTTAAAGAAAATGATGTATTATTATGAATAACTATTTATATAAAAATCAAATACATGTAATATATATAATTTTAATGTTAAGTCTTGTGTGTTATAGTTCAAAAGATAGAAGAAAAAATTTTGGTGACAAAAAAATATTTAATAAAGCTTTGGTGTTTTTTAGAAAAACTTAAATAAATTGAAAAAAATTTTAATTTTGAAAACAATACAAACAATTTTTGAATTTTTGTGTAAAAATATTGCTTTTTATATAAATTTAAATAATATACTTTACAACTTTAAATCAAAGAATCGAGAAAAAAAATAAGTTTATAGATGGTCCTTGTCCCTTTAAATGCATATTTTCTCAATATTTTTTAATAAAAAGTTATTACTCCGTTAAAAAAAACGTCTGAAAAAATATGAACCATCCACTTTCACTGTTCAAAATGAACTCTTGCAGCCGCGATTATTACTACGAATAGTGTTTTTTAAAAGGTTTGATTATTGAAATACCACTTTGGAGTGTTTTACGTGTAACAGCTTCAGGTCGTGTTTTACGTGTCACATTCAAGTTACACACATATATTGAATACAAAATACATGCGAACGCACATATTGAAGGCTGGTTCCCGACTGACAATTTTACACACAAACTAGAAACGGGCACTACAGTCTCTACAGAAGCACTCCCTAAACAGGACATTACAATCTTACACATTACAATCTAGGACACATTTTACTTTTTTAATTTTGCAGATATCACATTAATTTTTTTTCACATACGTGTGCAAAGCATACTAACCTAATAACATGATCAAACATTTAAAAAAATTATAATCTTTTAATCTATAATCTATTGATCTTTTTTTTTAATTGAAATTTACAAAAAAGTTAACTTTTTATTTTTGATATAAGTCAAGAAAATATATTCTGAAAACTATTTTTTTGCTTTTTATAGACAAAAGAATGTGTCTAAAAAACATTGTGTCGAACAAACGTCATGTTTAAAATTTGTTAAAACGTTAATAACGGATGTCAAAACGACCTCTTCTACAATCTACATTTACTGTTTTTACAAACATTTGGCTCCTTTTTTGGGCTACCGTCGCCACGATCGGTCGCTTGTGTTGCTTGGACCTTTAGAATTCTGTAATGGAATATATGATTTCGAAATGTATATTTGTTATATTCTGTAAAGAATGCTATCCACTTGGCCTGTGTCATGTGTGCCTATGTTAAAAGTAGTGACAGCTGTGCCCAAGCTTTGGGGGCTGATTGAAAAACATGAAGAACACCTGTTGTCATGAACAGTCGTCTTGTTTTTTATACTATACACCAGTGGTTTGTCAGATTGCTCTTTTTATCGGCCATTTTTGCTAAGCTAAATATTTAAATCACAATCTTTTATTTGCAGTCCTAAATTATGAAGATCCTGTTATAATAACTAGAATGTAGAGGAAAACGCTCCTGTGTGAAAGAAAAAGTTCCATTAATTTATTAAAAAAGTTTCATCGCAGCGTATTGCAGAAAACTGCATAAATTAAAGTTCTAACAAGCTAAAATTGAACTACTTGCAGACTGTAACCCATTATTCGATAGTTGCGGAGTGAATGAAAACCTCTGAAACAGAGATTTTTTTTTAAACCTCTTCTTTCAAAACAATCACCCCTAAAGGTTTTGCGCAACTGGCAGTATTTCATCATCAAGGCAACTCGCAAAACTTTTACCATGAGCGCAAATGACACGGCACCATTTTAAATTTATTAGATTTTCAAATTTAAAGAAAAATTTATAATTATTATAAAACCATCCCGTTACCACAGTATTGTACGTTTTATAAAATTTTCACGTTCAAACTGTTACTTTAGACTGCAATTCGCTGCAACATAAGTTTTTAATAAGTAGGGAAAGGGTGGGAAAAGCGGCCACTGGCTATTTTCTCCCCTTGTGGTGCTGCCAGGAAGTCAAGTTCAACTGGAGATTTAGGTTTGCAAATTAAATGTGAGTTAGAAAAATTAAATATCTGACCATGTTCCCAAGTGTGCTTGGCAATGGAGGACTTCTTTATTTCTTGTTTAACAGTATGTGCTTGGTGCTCCTTGATACGAATTCTTAAAAGATACGAAATCTTGACTTCCTGGAGGCGTTTCATATTTTTAGCAATATTGATTCGATTATCAATGAAACGTTTGCGGTCCCAGTATTTCCCGCTTGTTGGCACACAATAGTTAACTCCAACCGATTGAGATAGTTTTTTGTTCTTTGGCAACAATTTAAATTTCTGGATTTATTTATATTTTATTACACACAGACTTTACATTTACCGCTGATGAAGGGTGATGTATCTCCCGAAACATATCCGGATTATAAGGATTTTTATTGCGTATTTTAACGTTGTATTTGTATTTTAATATTATTAACGCAATGTTATATAAGACGAGTTTTTATCTTAATTACTCCGCTAGTTTGTCATAATTGTTATACAGAAGTTTGAAGGTGTTCTGATGACTTGTTTGGAAATTTATTCAAAATTTTCATATTTTTCAACGCGTAGTATAAAGTAAGAGTGTTGCAATAATTATTATAACTCAATACATGTTTCTAATACACAAGATTTAAGATTCAAATGTATGTATTGAAGTAAGCATTAGAGTTAGTTGTTTATCCGGTAGAATCGCATTTATGTAATGGTGTCAGAAAGGTCAAAGTGGCCACGGCCACTCATTCCATAGAAATTAAAGGGTGGATCAGATGCTCAAACTGTTTACGTTGAGCACACAAGTTTTGTGCCAAGTAATTGAGGAAGAAGACAGAGATTACATCTGTGATGGGTGTAAATAATTTGATAAAAAGACAATAGCCAACAAATTTTTTTTAAAATATTTTTTAGACGCTAATAATGCTTAAAAAAATAAGTTTCAAATGCACTAATATGTTTCACAACCTTTATATTGGATAATAATATCGTTTTACGTTAAAAAAAACATTAATATTTTTAAAATACTGTCAAACAATTCTTTTTTATATCGTGCATAGTGGCGGCTCTTTTGTTCGACGTGGTAGAGAAAATTGCGGTAGAGTAGTGATGATGCGGGAAATTTCTTTTTTCTGTCTTTATGTAATCAAAATAAAGACATCAACCTATATAATGAAACAAACTTATGCCAAAATTTAATTTTTACTTATTGGAAAAAATATTTTCCCTTAGAGTGGCTCGCTTAGCCAACCCTTCCCTTACTAAGCAGTATTAAGGCGATTTTGTATAGCACTTAACTATAGAGATTATCTCTATTTCTTTTTGACTCTCTCTCATTTTCCCCGTACCTGATTTCGACGTGCAAAAGTTGTAATTAATTTGAATTGTTATCCCAGTCATCGACCCTTCGGATGGATGGACAGCCGCAACAAATCGTGTAATTAACTGTCGCCTTTGTGATACCGTCTGCCTTTTTTTTGACAACAAAACTTTTTCTGGCCCATTTATTCTTCCAAAGGATTCATATTTGAACTTTATATGTTTGTACGTTTACAGGATTATGAATGTTTGCACATTGTGAAGATATTTGTTTGTATTTTTTTTATATAATTGCACTGTAAAAAAAGGTACTTAAAAATGAGTACGTGAACTTACTCGTTTTTCTTTGAGTACAATCGCATCGTAAAATCGTACGTTCTCAAAAATGAGTAGTGTGATTTAATATTGCTAATATCATCTTCTGTTCAAGCCATCTTAACAAAGCGGCCTGACAAACTTGAAATAGTTGTTCAGAAGATGGTTTTCTACATTTCGATTCTTAATTAAACTGTCGATTTCTGAAATAAAAACTGAGTTATTACAATTCAATTATCTTGCTTCCCTTTTTTTGGCACATATTTTTAACATTACTGTGGTGAGGCAATATTGGATATCAGCCACCCCACCTGTTCCCACGCAAGTTGGGCGGCGGTCTAGGTATCATAAAACGTCTGAAAAGAAATCTTTACAAAGAAAGTCGACTTCGGGGATTTAGTTCCCATAAATCCAGGGCCCATAAAAGGCCCCAGTCGTGTGAATGGGGTGTTTTACCAAATCGCGGGAGTGCCGACAAGAGGTATTTTATCCAGCGAACCAATGGGACTGATCTAGGGACGGAGTCTTCCCCACCCACTCGGCAGTACTCTCTTCACGTAGAGACACACACAGAACTCTTACTGACTTACTCTCATAGAACTTAGACTTCTCTTAGAATTCAACTCTCCCGACAGGACTCTTAAGTCCGACTTTAGAGATTTGTACGTAACTAATGTTAATTAATCTCGGATGTTAGAGAGATGTTCCGGGATGGACTGTCAGCCCTTATCCTGGTCACGGCACCATTGTATAAATGTAAATAGTGGAGAGAACGCAATGTTAGAATTAACATTAAGTTCACAGTTAATATTAAGATTAATACATTTATTTACTTTGGCTAGATCGTATATATAAAGATGTACATTAGGGTGCATCAAACGCCCCTCTAGAAAAAAATCACTTTGTCCCCAATCTAAAAATGTTCCATTAGCCATAAAAAGTTGACATACCAAATATTTTCGATTTATAAACACTTTTAGGGGGTCCTCAACAACTTTGAAATTTCGTTTTTTTCGAGTAAAATCCTCAAATCGAGCATTTTTTATACTTAATTACTTTCATATTTTTTTAACAATTATTTTATGATATTTTAAGAAAAATGATTATAATGAAGTAAAATATGGATCATATAAATATTTAATGTTAATAAACTATATTAACATTAAATTCAGGTGACTTCATTCTTCATTGATTTCAGGTGACTAGTGACAAATTTAGCTTTGTTTACAATTTACAGTAAAGTACATTTCCTGTTTATTTAAACTTGTTTTTTTTCATTTTTAAAGGATTTTCTACTTTTGTTCTGAATTGATTTTATACTTTTATTTTGTTTAGTTCTACTTTTAATTTTAAAAGAATAAAAATAAAAGTAAAGTGAATAAAAAATTTAGTTCCAATTTAATAATAAATTATATTATTATATCTACTGATGATTTTGATGAACGAAGTGACACAAATTATGTAAAAAAAAACTTTGATTTTGAAGGACTCTCAATAAGTACTCAAAGTCATCATCGATATAAAAGAACGGGAACGAGTTTATTCATCCCATACGACATTATGCAGAGACCTAATATTGTTTCAACTAGCTATGAGTCCAGGGCAACAGACAGCATATACAAAAACATTACAAAACTAGGAGGAGGTACATGTACAATTGCAGCATCTTACGCAACAGCAGACTGAACAAGAGTAGGCAAGTTGCAATGGAAATTTCAACTGCTTGCAAATAAGAATTGTGCTTTCTTAAATATATATAACTCCGCATTGGAATAAAAAACTTTCAACAGCAATGTCCAATAAGTACAAAATATAAAAAAAAACTTCACCAGCAAAAGATTCTTGGTGTGCCTGCATATCCCCAAGGAACTAATAGTAAATGCGACTCAATCATTGCCGACTTAATATATGAGCAACTGACTTCTTAGCAATGTACAAACAATTATGAACATGATATTTGATACAACTTCTTCCAACACAGGCCATGTTACTGCTGCTTGTGTCAGAGAGCAAAATAAATTGGGACATAAACTTCTTTGGTCAGCTTGTCGCCTTCATATCAGAGAAGTCATTTTGTCTCATGTTTTGGTGACTTAAAGGTCGAGGCTTCCAAGTTACTATGTATAACCTTATTTAAACAATTTTGATCAAGATGATGGTGGATTTGAACCATATGATCCAAAGTCAGTGAATGTGCAAGCGAGAAGCATAGTTAATGATTTTGGAGCTAGTGCAATCCATGCAGCAAAATGTGCCATCGATTCTGGAAAATACAGAGATGATTATATGGAATTCACAAAGCTTTGTCTAATATACCTTGACTTTCCCAATATTACACAAGCAGTAAAATTAAACCGACCAGGAGCTTTGCACAAAGCATGTTGGATGGCCAAACTGTTACACACGATTAAAATTTGTCTTCTTGAGCAGCATCAGCAACTACCTACAGGCACAACAACATGTCAAACTGTGTGACTTTGCCACTCTCACCTACAGCACTTGGTGGTTAACTTGTGATTCTGCCATAAATGCTCTTTGGAATGTCCTACAAATGCTATGTTATCTTATAACGTACAATGTTGTCCATCCCATCATATCTGAAAGTGCAATTAGTGCTTTTGAAAACCATTACTGCTAGTATCTTACAGAAGAGATAATTTCCACTTGTCCTTTGGAGCAACAATGTTCCATCACAAGAACGAAAAGCTATCGCTGATGCAATGCTAGCTACAAACTAAATTCCACTGATACTGCTTTTAAATTTCAAGGTTGATATGGTATGGATTTTGAAAAACCCAAATTTCCCAAAAATCTCACTGTAAATACAACTATTTCTAATTCAGTTGAAACGGATTCTTGGATTTTATTTTATTTATTTGAAGGAGGTTCAAATTTTTTAATAGAAAATGTTTCAGAATGGTCAAGTTCAGTATCCTACACCACACACTCACAAAGTTGCAAGCATTGAATGTTGACAACGACTGTGCAGAACGAGGGGTGAAGCTAAGTACTGATTTCATAGAATCAACAAAACATGAAGATCACTACCAACATGTTCTGCAGGTCGTCGAACAAAATCGACAAAAACAGAGAAATCTGCGAAAACGGCCGAAATTGACTATAGTTTAATTGAGTGTACTTGTATGAATTAAATTGATATTAGAAAGTTAATAGTTTATGATTATATATTCTTTTATTATATCACAAAGCAATCTTAATTGCATTATTTTATTAAAGTATACATTACTATATATTTTTTTTACGCACGATGCTTTTGTTTCAGAATTTTCATTTTTGTTGTACATTCCTGGGACCTGAGGACCACATAGATGTTGTTCAATTTTTACGAAATTCTACGTATATAACTTTTTTAGCATTTCGAACAAAAATAACATAGGGACAGACAATTTCCATGAAATTTTTAAAAACATGGGGCGTTTGATGCACCCTAATGTACATTGCGTTGTGTTTACTTCTGTTTATAACATCTTCACCTCGCACTAGTTGCTTAACGGATACTTCAGATGGCTTTGTGCAGATCTGGGTTCGATTCCCGGTAAGTCTTGGTTGTGATCACCGATATTAATTGCAAGGGATTTATGAAGGCAGCCTATGTAGGCTAGCATCTGTTCTCTTTATTCATTTTTACCCATTGTTCTCATTTTTCAGTACATGTCTTTTTCAAAATTGAAACATGTATTCAGAACCATAGTAAGCGTCGAATGTATTCAAAAATGAGTACATTTTACTTATTTTTGAATACCTATTTTTAACAGTGTGCATTTACATGCAAGAAGCATTTAAAGAGTGCTGCTACAAAACTTATCTTATTCAATATAGTATCATGTTGGGTGAAAAAAAAAATTCTATCCACATATAAATGTGAATTCAGTAGAATAAAGTTTAAGTTAAAATTAAATAACTTTCAATATTCAATTGAATTAAAAATATTACTTATCGTTTCAAATTCGGTCATTCGTTTAATTCTGTGTTTAATTCTGCTATATTATAATATCAAACAATGCAAATCTAGTCCATTTTATGACCATTATATACGACTAGATGTGTTTTCGAACTTATCAAATCCACATCAAAATATAGATACGCTCCCTTTTAAATGTCGATTATGGAAGAGTCCTATCTGACATTTTGAGCTGTCAACTAGAAAATTATAATTCAAAAAATCGTTTTCTCTTCAATTAAGCACCAATCTGTCTATTATAATTGAAGTTACTGCGGTTAAAGAGATTAGATTATGCTAGAAATTTGACTCATTCCTTCCACACGGTACAAAGATCAGATGGAGGAGTGGATTAGTAATTGACCGGTTGACGCGGCTTACTTTCCTCTATGCCATGGTACGTCATTTATCGCCATAGGCTGATTTCTCATGTGTTGTTTTCGTTTTCTAACTACGATTCAAAATTAAGAAGCGGTGTTCTCGGGTCTTTCCTTCGATATTGAGGGGGTCCGTAACCCCGAGGACCCGCCGTCGGCTAGCAAGCGGAGGGTTGAGAGTTCAAATACGACTTATACCAAAACACTTGACAAAATGTTAAAATGCAGTGAACTTCTGATTGGAGGGTTACCAGATTCGCTGCGAAGTCATAATACGTCGTCCAAACTTATCCTCCAATTTCTACGCCGTGTATACGGGACAGTTGCGCGTAAAATCTGTTCGGGGTCAAATGTCCTGATGCTTATTGAGGTTGCATCGGGTGCCAGCTGAGGTGTTTTCCTCGTCATCTGACCATGATTCAAAAATACGAGGCATTGTTCCCGGGTCTTTCCTTTGAGATAGGGCCAGTAGTCCAATGTGCAGCTCTAATGCGACGTTAATTAACTAAATCTAAACCTTCGAAATTGATCTCAAACCGTCGCCGACAGCTCATTGTGTAACTGTAGTGCGGTGTTAATTCTATCAATCAACCTTTAACATTATATGGGTATGAGGTCAACTGAAAGCAGAAACAATCTATTCCACTGGGATTTCGTGTGAACAGTTTTTCAAAAGCTTTGTGTACGTTTGAATTCCGCCATTACAAACCCCAAGTACGAGCATTTTAATGCTATTACGTATTGTCATTAAGGGCCTCCGTGGCCGAGTGGATAAAAGCGTCAGCTGGTAATCTGAGGGTTCCTGGTTCGATCCTGTGCGACGGACTTGACAAAGAAAAGTAAAAAAGTAGTGATCTTGTGATCGGAGGGTTGCCAACTTCGCTACAAAATACTAGAATAGTCGTCCAGAACTTCCACAAAAATTATCGGCGTATATACGGCACTGGTGCACGATAAATGTGACCGGGGTCCAAAGTCCCGACGTCTATTGAAGGTGTTGGGTGCCAGCTCATGTGTTGTCCTCGTGTCATCTGACCATGGTTCAAAAATACAAGGCAATTTCCCGGGTCTTTCCTTCAAGATAGACCTCGAACCATCGCCAATAGCCCACTGTGCAGCTCTAGGACAACGTTAATTAACCAAACTAAACCAAAAAAATTATCATTAAAAAGTTATAAATTTTAATTTTAAACAGAATCTTACACAATATTATTAATATACATAGAAATCTGATTTTATTCCAGCGAATTAATCGTTCTGGTTTTCTATAAAAAGTTTGAAATCTACCAAGAAACACTTTAGCGCCTTTAAAAGAACTTTGGGATCACTAGTGGCGGTATAAAACTTGCAAGATGTGTTATACTAGTTCCAGGTTATTAAATTTTGAATCAGTTGTTATACCACGTCAATCAATAAAACTTAGCTGTTCACGAGCACTGATCTCTAACTGTAACTTCTGGATAGGGCAAGACATTTTGTTGACTTGAAGCCGATATGGAGGCCGCCATGATGGGGCACACTTTTCTTGATACCGCAATATTTCGTATATTTTTCATGTTAAAATACGCCGACATATATTATTTTTGGTTAAGTTTTTTTTATTTTCTTTTTAAACCCATTTTAAATGTAATCTGCTATTAAAATAGGAAGTCATTTGCAAGTCAAAGTAGAAGTAGTTAAAAAGCAAGAGCAAAAACTATCTGTTTGGCAATATAAAAATTAATGTTATAAGAAGAAAATATAATATTTATATATATTTAATACTTCTACAATGCTTTGGTAATAAAAAACACAACTAAATCATTTTTAAAAAAATGTTGGGGCACAGTTTGGCAGCTTTCAATTGGTTTCAACACGCCCGTAGAGGAAACAAAGTTTGAGCCTTCCAGCAGTTACGGTTAGAGTTCAGTGTTCACGAGAACTAAACTTCAAAGAAAATTAAAATAGGCTTTTGTAGAATGGCAACTGAAACTACACCCGTTAACCTGAATTCGATTGTTTAGTTTTGTATGAAACAATTTACGATCACTTTTATTGAACGATTTTGTTCGCTTATGTGTTATAGACGTTTTTTGAAGTTATATTAGAAAGAACTGAAAATTTCAAAGGTAAGACTTTTATATTTATAGTGCTTCGTTAAATTTAAACTAGTTTTTTACTTCAAATATAATTATGTTTACCAATGTGGAAAAACACTACTCTCTCTGTATCAAAACTTGTATTTGTTTATGTCTGGATAGAAAAGTATATTTTAAGTGAAAGACTGAAGAATTGAGTTTTAGTTACGTGCCCGTTACGTTACGAATTTGGCGTGATTTTAATTTATTCGACTAGCTAATATATGAGAGGTACACACGATCAATTTTCATTGACAATTTTGACGTGGAAGTCCCGGTGTTTCCATTTCCTACACCGATATATCAATATCATGCAAACGAGCGGATAGAGCTACTTGCTGTAGACTAAACTATTGAGAGACACAGAATGGAAAACTTGCCTAAATTCATTTTGGCGATGGCTTAATACGAAACTATTACTAAACGTACAAAGTATTAAGTAATTATAAAATAGCGAATGTTTATATTATGTTAGAACTAAACAAAAAATGGTAATTGGAAAACACGATTTGGTTTCAAATTCGCTCATGGTTTTAAATATATTATACAAGGTCGCCAAGTTGAACTTAATCATATTTGAGGACATTCACTTTGACGCTTTGGCCCCCTTATTCTTTACTTTAACATTATTGGGCAACCTATTGAAAAAGAACCCACACCTTTTGGCAATAGATCTAGCTGCCTAGTCATGGAAAATGGTGCAAATTCATTTTCGGATTTTCGTGACTTATAGGCGACATACGTCGCCAAAATTTCGTCGATTGGCAAAGATACACATTACAAGAGATTAACTGACAAACGTACAAACACGTCGTTTTTATTAAGTATTCCGGTGATGTAACTACATAGCATAAAAAAAATTACACTGAAGTCAATTTATTTGTGTATTCACAAACTGCATCGGTGCATTTTGGGATGGTCAGGGTTAGTAAATATTTGCAAATAAAGGCTTGTTCCACGCACTTGTTTACATGTCACTAATTTTACATGTCGCTAATCAGTGATGCACATTTAAAACTTTCAAATTTTATAATGATAGTTTCAAAAATACCTGTTCTTTAAACGAAACTCATATAGAATGCATTTTCTATCCACAAAAGGTCTTGTGCAACATATATCAGTTCAAAATGTGATAAAACAAAAGAATGAGGGTGCACTCCGCCAAATCAATTTCCATCGACAACTATATGGTGTGGAAGACCTAGGGTTTACATTTCCAATACCGATGCCATGTAAACAAGTGAGTGGAGCTACTTGCAGAGGCACGGAATAAAAAACTTACCTATAATCATTTTGGCGATTGCTTATAACCACGGAGTAAAGAAGAAGCTTTTCTTTACTCCGTGCTTATAACTTATACGAAACAACAAAATATAGGAAGTAATAAGTAATTACGAAATAGCGAATGATAAAATTAGCGTAATAATTAATCACAAAATGGTGAATGGTGAAAACTAACGATATTACTATTTTTATTCAAATTGCTCATTCTTATAGAATATATTACTGAACCGTTTGCGCATGCGTGTGAAACATATTTCGCAAAGCATTACCAATTTGAACTGAAGTCATATTCGGCTACATTAATTTTGCCGCCTTAGCAGCTTGTCCTTTATTCTTTACTTTAGACCAAAATGTCCCCTTTGGGGTGTCATAAAATATTTTATAATTTTACCTCACTTAAACTGATAATATATTCATAACTTTTCTTTCATTTAGTAGTTGTTAAAACACTCACTTTTTACCAATACTATATGTGTTAAATAGTACTTTCCTATTATCGCAACCATCTGGTTAAATTTGGCGACTTTTTAGAAGGGAAGAATAATTCGAAACAAAATATTGTATTTTTTAAATAATTTTATCTTTCCAAATACTTTACGTGGTTACTACGAAGTACTGGCCGTTAGAATTTGGCGCACATTTAACTTTGGCGACAACTACCAAAGTGGTTGAGATGATACATAAATACCGGTAACGTAACTTCATTAGGTATGAATAATCATCAGTAAAATACTTTTAAGGTAAATCAATACATTTTGAATCTTACCTTCTAAGATAGAATTTAACATACATTTTTAATATAGAAACTTTAAATTTGAAAAAAAAATATTTATTTTTTTAATTTTTTAATTAAGTTTGCTTTGAATTTAAATATAAATCGCCTTTATAAATCACTTTCAATAAATATCGACAATTACAACCAAGTCTTACCGGTAATCGAACCCAGATCTACAGCATCGCAGTCGAATGCCTTATCCGTTGAACTACTAGGAAGACATTAAGAAGATACAAACAGAAGAAATGTTTCGAAAAAGTTGTGCCAAAAGAATGGGAAGTAATATAATTCAGTTGTAATAACCCAGTTTCTATTTAATCAATCGACAAATAATGTGCAAAACCATCTTCTGAACTACTATTTTAAGTTTTCCATTTTTCATTAAGATCGCTTGAACATAAGCTGAGAATAGTAATATTAAATCACAAGAACGGTTACTTGCATTTGAGTATATCATAAAGACGTTCACGATGCAATTATACCCAAAATAAAAACGAGTAGGTTTAGATACTCATTTTTAAGTACCTATTTTTTTTACATTGTAGTGTTTCCTAACGTCAAATATTGCGTAACGATTAAATTACACATGTTTACTAGTTTAATGCTTTAAACTATAATTTTGTGGTATTTCTCTATGAAGCGTTGTCCATGGAAGGAATAGACCTCGTAAAAGAAGTGGCCCGGATGGTGTTGGAATCAGATATCACCCAGGATGCTAAGGATGTGGCCCACAACTGTAAAGTAACCGAATTTTTGCAACCGAAAGAACTAGAAGTAAAGCATATTCCTTTCTCTGCTCGAATTCTACTACATGATCAACCGTAGTAGCTGAAGTACCAGTTAAAGTTAGGCTTTTGCCATTTCCTATAGTTACATCTAACCTCTTACCAACTATAGAACCGATTGATAGATTTTCACCAACCGTAAGCCAACAGTTGTTATCAACTAGGTTGATAGCTGTAATAATGGCATTTGCTCTGTTAGCATCAAGTGTAAAAGAACCAGCATAGGTAAATGCCTTATTATCCTGAGGTGCAGCAATTTCATACATAGCTTAGAGCCAATACCGTGACTATACTCGGGGACAACCTAAGTTGAGCCTAAATCAATTGATTATTTATACATATCATAGCTTCCGCTTCAGGTTCAACTTAGGTTGTCCCCGAGTATAGAATGGTAAAATATTTTGTTGACAGGAATAACCGTTCTGGACCTAGAGTCTGTAGTTGGTCCACAATATTTGTATTTGGTTCTTTTTACGTTAGAACAATTTTTGATATTATGATTTTATCTAAAAATTGATATATTTTTTCTTAATTTTATTAATTTGCTTAAATTATATTAATTCATTAAAATTATTAATTATATTTATGTTGTGATAAATTAAAATGGTAAATATTTTTAACTGTTGTCGTTTATAATTATAGATTAACACCTATTTTGGATCTGAAAGGGAGTCAATGTAACTGTAGGACTAAAACATAATTTACCTTTAGACTATTCAATGTTTTTTAATTTATACAAAATGGCAGGGCAACCATATGTAGACTTTAAAAGAATACAAAATTGAAATAATTTTAAAATGTTATGTTTCCGAAAAAATTCAAAATAAAATTATTGATGAAATATTTACAAACATTTTGTTTATTTCGGTGATGGCTTGGGATCGGTGGTCCTCCCTTTGGCTACGCCACTGATTAGGGTCGGTATACACAGGCGAGAATTTCCTGATCAGACAGGTAGTTGAAAGGGATTCCAGTCGTAAAAACCAGGGAATATTCTAAACAATATTTACGACTACACAAGTCAGCCCTGTAGCTAGATTTGCATAAGGGCTTAAAAAAATAAAATCTCTTTTTCAGAACAATAAAAACAAAAACCTTTTTACGTAGAACATCTTCATAGCCACAAAAAATATAAATGATATTTCCATAGCAATTTCAAATTTATGACTTCCAAATTAAGTCACGACGACTGCTAGTTAGAATAGGCGCTCTAATATAAGTTAAGTAGTCAAATAGACTTTTGCGTTTGGCTGTGGTCGGAAATTTGTCTTAACTGATAAAAAAATGTGTATTAGCTGATGGAAGATTGATTTCTCGTTAAAGTAAATGTTCGACGTGTCCCTTCAGAAAATGTTTTAGTTCTCGAAACTTTAATATAACTTCAAAGTGTGTACCAATTTTAACGTACTGTAGATGTGTCGTTCAATTTTGTTTGTCTTATTCTGGACATGTTTTTATTTCTCCAGAAAATTTTCGATTTGAAGATCCATGATGAACCTGCGACTCACGAGGAAATGGTGGAGTTTTGCCAAAAAGTGATGAAATACAGTGTAAAGACATGTAAGTTTGGGTTGTTGTCATTGCAGCTAATACTGACTTCTAGAGGACCTAATGCCATCAGATATATTGTAGTTGAATTGGATTGAGTACGAATTCTTATGATGTACTTTTCATATCACACTATATGATATATGAATATAAATTATTGCATAAATAATTATTTTATAAATAAATATAAATATAAGGTATGATAGCCCTAGCAACACCCTCTCAGGCGATGATCAAAAATTAATTTAAGTAAGTATAAACTCATGAAGTGTGTGGGACCTGTGGTGGCCGAATGGTTAATTGGCTCAGACAAGCATCCGATGGGCACGGATTCTATCCACAGCATGTGTGTATGCAGCGATCTGGTAATCGGAGCGTTGTCAAGTTCATTCCTTTCGTGATAAAAAATATTCATTGCCCTCTTTTATTAATGCTTGCATGCTTAATAAATACGTGTTTTTTTTAATTTAGTTCTTTTCTTTTCCAGGGCATCCGTTGTTTTTAAGTCGGTTTCATCAAGCCTATGACGGATTTGGACTTGCAGGAGCTTGGCTCACTGAAGCCCTCAACACCAATCAGTGAGTTAACCTTTGAACACCCATCTTTTTGTCGCAATAAAAACCTTTTTTTATTGTGTTTTATAGTCATCAAAATAGGACACTTAATTTTCTACAGAATTTTTGAATCGCTCATTTAGAAAACTAAAAGCATCGTTATAAAGGATCAATGTAGTATTCTTTAAAACATCCAATTTCCGTTTTGAACAATCAGGCTTAATTAAGGCTAAAAACATTTACTGTATTAGCAAAAAAATAATCAAATATTGGTAAATTTTAACTAAAAACCCTATAGCAAAAAAAGCACACACAAAACGGATTTCTTTGCACAATTCTCTGTGAGTGACTCCTAAATTTTTCACTGGTATTTACAAATTAACAGGACATTTCCATAAGCAATATTGAAAGTCATTTGCATATCAAAGTCGAAATGGTTAAAAATCAATAGCAAAATCTATTTGGCAATATAAAAATTAATTCAATAAAAAAGAAAATATAATATTTATATACATTTAATGTTTTTTACAATGCTTTTGTATTAAAAAGCAACACTACAACACTTCGGGAAAAAATCAGGGTTTACTCGTCAGATAAAAATAAGCATCCTTCAAAATCCTTATACCTTATCCTTTATACACTTATAACAATTCATTAGCGTTAAGCGACGTTCGTTATAATAATGTCCGTTGTAAAGAGGTTCTACTACATAAAATGACACATTGATTTCCACACAGGTCTACCTACGAGGTGGCTCCCGTATTCGTCCTTCTGGAGCAAGCTCTGCTGAAGGAGCTCATACGTGCGGTCGGATGGGAGGATGGAGATGGCATCTTCACTCCAGGTGAGGATACGAACCCTTAAGGCTGTTCGCTACACGCCACCTACTTTTCGAATTCTCAATGTTAAAGTATAGGACATTCCTATTTTTCTTTTCTCTCAAAGAGTTTTGAAAATATTCAAGTTATTTTTTTAACATATAAAAGTTTGAAATGTTTTCTGTGCAATGGCTCTTTTAGATTTTTGATAATTTGATTGGAAGTATTTTTAATTTATTTTACGAAAATCCTTTTCCTCGAATGTTTACATTTAGACGCTAATAAATACCTTTTAAATTATTACAATGAAAAAATAAAATAACCCGAAGCATAGATCTTTCAATTCTCTTTCCAAACGTACCACATCTGAATCTTTAAAAGTTATAGAAATGTAATTATTAGAAAAATTGGAGAAAAAAATACAGTTTAAAATTGCAATAGCCACGCCTTAAGAGTAGGTACACAAATCCGCCCCTAGACAGCGTGATTGATGAGTTCCAATGAATGGACTTCGGACCTCAGTGGGGCAACAATTGCGCTGCAACTTTTATTAAACTGGGAAACTAAAAATTACACACCAAATGATTCTGATTATTTCATTGCATCCGACTCCGTGCTGCCTGGTCTCGGATTTCACGATCGTTAAAACGTCAAACTAAGCAAAACATCGCTAACTCGCACTACCACAATCTATACAAAATGGCCAAATTGTAAATTATTTTCCAACACAATTAGCCCAGGGTAGCGAGCAAAAATATATTTTGTGGAATTAAAAAGTTGCTCAGTTAGTGGATGGAATTTGAGTTTTCCAGTTACATGCAACTAAATTGTTTAGATATAGCCCGATAGTTGCCAGTGCACGGTTAGCCTTAAACTGGTTTGAATGCGATTGTGAAAGAGCATGATTTATTGATATTTAAGTTGTTTATTGACAACTTGAGTATTAAAGCTAGATTGTCCATTGCAAACAGCACGATTGACATAAAATTGACGACGTTTGATGGGATGTTAGGCGCCGACGCATGTAAACGCTTAAAATACAGCAAGTCCATTTTTTTTCTAAGCACATACGGGGTCTGCTGCGTTAGGCGGAGAGCTTGCTTATCTTCTGTTGATGAGATTTTTGGTTGGCGAATAATTTTACTTTCTTAAATCTGATGAAAAGACGTTTCACTTGGACATTTTGAACTTTTAGCTTGTATATGTACATCGTGCTTTGCATGGTATATAATTTTCGTTTTGATGGGTACTTTTTCTTAGTTACACTTTATATTTTGGAGTACACTTGGTTTAAGTTTTTGGAATACATTGAATTTTATATCTTAAGGATATTTTAAAGTTGAGGAAAGTAGGGATATTAACATTGAAATTATTTTTGCTTTTATAAGGGATACAAACAGCGATCTTTTGCTTTAAGAAGGATGTTGGGCTTTTAAGTTTGAGGTGCATGTTATTTTAACTTTAAAAATTGCATTGGGATTTTACTATTAAAGGTACATTGAGTTTTTACTTTTAGGGTTCATTGGATTTTTCCTTTAGAGATACATTATTTTTTTAGGGATAGGGTGTTTGGTTTATCTTTTAGGACTACTTTTGAACTTTTACATTTAGGAACATATTGGACTTTTTTTTGGGGGGGGGGATTCCGTCCGCTTTATTGGGATTTTTATTTAGAAGGATACTCGACTGTTTCTTTTATAGGCACACTGTATTTTTTTATCTTTTATGGATACGTTGAATTTTTCATTTTTAAATGTATTAGGTTTTTAAATTTAGGAGTACATTAGGCTTTTTCTTTTACAGGTACATTGTTGTTCTTATAGGCACACTATGCATTTTCCTTTAGGGGTATATTGAACCTTTTCTTTTTGCGAAACATTAGACTTTAAATTTTAAGGGTACCTTAAGTTTTACTTTAAGGGTATGTTGGGACTTTTCTTTGAAGGATACATTGTTTTTGTTTCTTAAAGCATTCGTTTTTTTTCTTCTATAGATACAATGGGCTTTTCTTTTTTGGAATAGATCAGGTTTTTACTCTTAAGTGTACATTGTTTTTTTTTTCCTATTGGGGATACACTTGCGCTTTTCTTTTTAGGATACATTAAGCTTTGAATTGTTCTCTGGGATTTTATTTTAAAGGTACATTGAGGTTTTTTTTCCTTGATATACTAGTCATTTCTTTATAGGGATACATAGGGTACTTTAATAGAAACTTTGGTTTTATTTTGGGTTTTATTTTAGAGGAAACGGATTCTACGCTTAACGTCCGATACATTGGATTGGTTGGATACAGTTTTTCGGTGGGAAACCAACCAATCTAGTGTCTCGGAAGCCAAGCATAGTGTCTGCTGATGAAAAGTGCAAGGACATGTTCCCAAACTTCTAAGTGTAAAAGCTTCATTGGCTAGCTCATGCCTCATGCGTCTTGTTTGTAAAGCTTGATTTTTATCGCCAAAAGCTAAAAATACTGAGTTTTTCTGCCGCCAATTTTCAGTTTTCTTGCTTTCCGTTTCCAATTTTCTGTTTAATTTTATTCAATGATACTAATAAGTCAAAGTATATACTTTAAAACGCATATAAAACGCATATAAAGATGTACAAATATATTTTTAAATAGTCCCTTAACATGTACACAAAAGTTACCAGTAATGTCAACCCATTATACCTTAACCATATTTATTGATATTACATTTACTCACTGTCCAATACAAAAACTGAACTTCCAGTAGCCAGTTTTCCGTTAGCTGTTAACTTTTTAAATTAAAATCCGCCATTAGGAAACCTATAAATAGTTTTAATGCTATGATATGTTACTATATTGACGTTATAATATTTTTCATTGAATAACCCATATAGAATGTTTTTAAATAGCCATAATATCCATGCGAGTCTGATGATTATTAAGAAGTTTGCAACCAACCCAGCGACACTTTAATGTGCTTAAAATATATTTTGGGTACAATAATAGCGTCATAAATTTGGTTTCTTAAGCCATTTTCGTAAATAACAGCATTCATTTACCGTAAAATAAAAAAAATTCCAAAACACTCAATAGCATTGCCAAAACTAAGAGTTGTAAAATTCTTTTAAAAATACTTATTAAATTATTTTATTATTTTTTCATAATAGCAATGACTATTATAATTACTGTGATCGCATTGAATTTTTTTTTTAATATTTTTTTAATAGCATATTAATGATTTTCATGTAAATGACTAAATTTTTGAATTTTTAGATATCTTTAAAATTATTATGCAATATTTTTATCGTACTAATTGATCAGCCTCAAATTTTAAATATATAAATAAGCAACATATTTTCCTGAACGTGCAGAAACGTTTGTTTATTATTAGAAGAACTTAAATTTTACTTTTCGTAATTTTAAGAGCTAAATTAAAGATTTCAGTTTTTACAAATTGATTTAGACATAATTAACAGTGATACCTAATCTGCATTCGGTTATGTTACAACATGAAGAAAGTAAATTTCTTTTATCGATACTCGACTTTCTACGTAATGAGTTGACCAACCCTGATCTATCCGTGGAAGCCGTACAAAGCATTGAAATGGCATTGGAAGTTTTGCAGAATGAACGTGGTCTACAAGATAGCTATCCGACGGATGAAATAAATGACGTCCAGAGGCGGCCACTATTGGATATATTTTTGCAAGTCTCCAACCCAGTAAATGTGAAAGACAGAGAGAGAGCTCAGTCATTGAAAGAAGCAGGCAACACCAAAATGGAAAATGGGTATTTCGAGGAAGCCGAGCAGAATTATTCCCGTGCAATAGAACTTGACAAGTATAATGCCATATTTTACTGCAACAGAGCTGGAGCTAGGATTAGGCTCCAGCAGTACATTGAAGCCATCTCGGATTGCAGGCAAGCTTTGAACCTGATGCCTGATTACGCCAAACCCTATGGAAGGATGGGACAGGCTTACAGCATGCTGGAGAATCATAGAAGAGCAGCTTTCTGTTTCACACAAGCTTTGGATATTGAACCAGACTCCCAAACCTACTCGAACTATTTGACAGTTGCTGAAGAGCGTATAGCTGATGACTCCGCTAGAGACATGTTGATCCATGGCGAAATCTCATCAGAAAATCTATATGAAAGTGATTACACACCCGATAGAGATGACTCAGGAGGGGATTCAGAAGGTTCAATCGATTCAGAAGAGGAGTTATTTCACTTGAGAGTTCTGTTCGAAATTCGGTCCACTCAAGAGGAACACGAAACTGATCGGGTATCGGGTGACGATATGAATCTAACGCAGCCGACAGATACTGCAGATAGTGTGGCAACTCCAAAAGAACAGGATGGAAAACCAAATGATTCGGGAAAATTGCAAGAAACACCTGAGAATGGAAATCAAACCGAGTTGTCTGAACCTCAAAGATCTGACACCAAAGGAGTAAGTGATTCAAGCGTAAGCGCTGACAGCATTGGAGCAGTTTTAAAAAGTGGCGGAAACCCAAAGGAAAGAAGAATTAATTTGAGTTTCGTTGAGTCAAAAACGGAAGTTAAAAGAAGACTTGCCCTGTCCATAGTCAACTATTTAGCCAATTTGTTAACCGTCCCAGATATGGTTCCTGACGACATAGAAAGCTTTGAGCTAGCATTGGAGTGTTTAGAAAGTGCGTATGATTTGGATGAGGTGAATGAAATCCAGCGGCGACCGCTATGGGACATGTTCCGGCAAGTCCAAAATACTCTGGGATTTAGAGAAAGACAGAGAGTCGACTCATTGAAAGAAGACGCCGATACTAAAATGGTCAAAGGGAAATATGCCGAAGCCGAACGGGGTTACACTCAGGCTATACGTCTTGACAAATACAACCCCATATTCTACTGCAAAAGAGCTGGTGCAAGAATCAGGCTCCGGCGGTACACTGAAGCCATCTCGGATTGCAAGGAGGCGTTGAATCTGAGTCCTGATTACGCCAAAGCATATGGGAAGAAGGGACAGGCGTATGCACTAATGGACCGGAACAGGAGGGCGGCTCGCTGCTTCAGACAAGCCTTGGAGATCGAGCCAGGCAACGAGACTTACCGAAAAAACTTGAGAATTGTTGAACGGCGAGTCAACCGCGAATCCTCAATTAAAGGCAAGATTGACAAAAGTAAAGACAATACCGATGCCAAAAAACAAGATTGTTTGAATAAAGTAACCGAAGAAGCTGCAAAATTGAAGGACGTTAAAGAAAGTGACAAGGGAACAGATACATCCAAAGGAGACAAGAAAAACTAATTATTCATCTCCCCGCGGTTATAAGTTTTAAAATGCAAGCATGTCATTGTAATCCAAAAAACTGCTCAGTTTTAAATAAATGTATTCGATAATTCTATATTTGGGAATTTGATTTCCAAATTCGTAAGAAATTAACCCACGTTCCAAGAATAAGACACTTCACCAAATATATTTTGTTCGACAACTCAAGACCTAGGGTTTCCATTTTCACCGCCAATATCACGTAAATAATGGTTGGTGCACTTTTCAGTCGGTTAAAAATGTAGGGTTAAGTAAAAATTTCATGTTATATGAATAACTATTTATATTCAAAGGGGGCCCCTTAACACAGCAATGTATTATGTACAAGCTTTAAGCTCCTAGCGAAATAGTTCGTCGATTATTTTACACCTTCTATATTGCAGATAACATTTGATTTAACAATGTGACTTTCCAATTTTTAGTTTTGCTTTGCTATGATTTTTCAGGTGGCTCCGTGGCCAATATGTACGGTCTCTCGCTAGGAAGATACAGTAAAGACAATACCGTGAAGAAAGCGGGCGTCAAAAGTCTTCCTCAGCTCGTATGTTTTACTTCAGAAGACGTAAGTTGAAAACTTTTCTGTTTGAATTCCTCAACATATAGTTTGATAGATAAGTTGTCTCCATATACATATGCCAATTAAAAACAAAAGAATTAGCTGCGTTTTTGTTAGTAAAGAAGCATTTGTCACCACATCTCCAAGTATACATGCTTGGATCACTAGTACGAATATTTACGTTTAAGAATGTTATTGACTTATATGGACTGGCATTGACTTCAGCGCTTCAAAAGTTAAAAAACCTTAATAATAGATTTCTTGATCAGATTGTATTGCTAAGATTAATCTAGATTTAATCCTTTGCCTTCTGTCGACTTCCATAACGACTTGTTCTTTTGGTTCCTTGTCTTTTAAAAGAAACGAGAACAACATGATTTTGTTTTAAAAAAACATTGAATTTTTTTTCAACTTGTTCCTTTGCTAGATGCAAAACTATAAAATTCTGGGAAAAAGAACAGAAAGAGGAATAACTTTTCCGTAGCAAGAACGCATATGTTGGAGATGTGTTTCGAGTGCAAAGACGTAAAATCCCTCCCAATTCAAAGCTCCTATAATTCTGCTGTAAAACTACTTAAACTTTTTCGAAATTAAGATGTTAGTATTCTGCGTTTCGTCGTCATACTGTAAGAAGTCAGTCACTAACTAACAAGATACCACTTCTAAGATATAAAGAGTTTTATATCAAGGGCATAATTTTAGGTAATGATATAAGTTTAGGTACTCATATTGGTAAGGAAATGAAAGAGTCCGAAATGGATCATGTTGCACATTAATAGAAAATATGTTTGGGAGTACTTTGGTACTACTAAATAATTTTTTTGTTTAAAAAATGACAGTGACTCATCAATACAACGACGAACTTAATCTTACATTTAATAACACTGCTTTTTTTAATACGAAACCGCATCAAAACTATTGAAATATTGATTTTAAATATTTGCTTTAAAGTGTACAACTGATATGACTATTTTTTGTCAAATAATTACGTCGCCAAGCTAGTGCAAATAGACGTGTCTTGTAAAATAAAATCGCAGTAATAAAGAAAGATGCAATTTATTTTTTGTGTTAAAATAAAAAATTTCGAAGGCGAATTGAATTGTTTTCGTAGGGCATGCATACAGGCACGTAGTTAAGGGAGTTTCAGGGGTTCAAATCCCTCCCATTGTAAGTCAAATAAAAAAAATTTAAAAAATGAATTACTGTAAAAATTATAAAAATAGAGATTTTGCACCCCCCTCCCCTCAAAAAAATATGGTATATTTGGAGAGAGACACGATGACGTCATGTTTGGTTAAATTTGTAATAAAGATTTTGTTGGGTTAATTACGTCGCACTAGAGCTGCGCAGCGGGCTATTGGCGACGGTTCGGGGCCTATCTAGAAAAGGAAAGACCCGGGAACACATACACATTCACACATGCACCTCGTTATTTTAGAACCTTGGTCATATGACGAGGAAACACCTGAACTGGCACCCAACGCCTTCAATAGACATCGGGACTTTGAACCCCGATCAGATTAATCGTGCACCAGTCCCGTATACAAGGCCAGTATAATTTGTTGGATATTCTGGACGACTTTTCTAGTATTTTGTAGCAAAGCTGGCAACTCTCTGATCACAAGATCACTACTTTTTTACTTTTCTTTATCAAGTCCATCACCTAGGATCGAACCAGGAATCTTCGTATTCCCAGCTGACGCCTTTAACCGCTCGGTCACGGAGGCCTCTTGAAATAAAGATAACAAAGGGGCGAGATCGTCGAACGGGGTCGTATAAATAAGATGCTCCAAAACATGCTTTGGAAACCATATTGTGGTATGGCTTTTCAAACCAAAACCACATAATTTCGGTAATCTTAAAATACTTCATTATAAGTTGCCAGTTTATTCTAATACAAAACCATCGCCCATGTTTTCAGTAATAGTTTTAAATTTATTGCTTTTGTTGGCCCGGGAAAACACCCAGCATCTGCTCTTTGATTATTATCTACATTTTTAGTTTTCATTCGTACTTTTTGTACACTTTCCTCTTTGACTTAAACTAATTAAACCCAGGACCATAGAATGCATAGAATCCACCCAGGCCAGTCGGCTCGTATCGTCCTTTTTATTTTTATTTAATTTTAAAAATAGATCAGACACCCTTTTTTTTATCAAGCGTCTATAGTCTATATGAAACTTTTTACATTAAAATGTAGTATTTCGTAATTTATAGGCGTCGAACGTCTAAGCATTGTTGACGTTATTTCGATAATAAACCTGTTTTATTACTGTTTGTGATTTGCGGTTTTGTTCCGGTCGACCCCCTCCCCGAATAATCTGGAATCCTTAAAAGTTGGGAATTTCGAGTTTTAAAAATCCCTCATTTGGGAAAATTTAAGCCCAAAGAAATAACAAATGAAACCAAGGGAAGGTTAGATCGCCCAACTTTGTAAGATTAAACTTAAATTAAACCTCTGAACGGACACTGCAATGGACGTCGTCGCATTAGGGCTCCATATTGGGCTATTGGCGACGTTTCGGAGCCCATCTCGAAGGAAAGACCCGGGAACAATGCCTCATATTTTTGAACCATTGTGAGATAACGAGAACAACACCTAGCGCCGTTAAGTTGGTACATTTCTTGTTTCTTCTAGATCTTTGAATTAAAATGACATTTACAATTTAAATTTAATTTATGGAAGTTAATATTTATTGGTAATAAGTAAATAATTTTCTCTGAATTAAATTATGTATATTTAATGTTTAATTTAAAATTAGCAGTGGCGATTGGGTTGCACAATATGCAATGTCAAGTCTTTTGACTCCCACTATACTTTAGATCATGTAGCCTTTATATTATTCTTTACCAGTTTTGTTCAACTAAAACGCTTATTAGATCTTTCAATTACCATAACTACAAATTCTTTAACTAATCGTTATCACACATATATTATAAGGATTCTCAAACTTTAAATTTGTTCCCTAAATTTATTTCTTAATTAAGGAGTCATTTACTAATTTTAAAAATACATAGTTATTGACAACTGTTAAAAGTAGTTAATGACAGTGACAGCTGTTGTTGCCTCGATATTCAAATGCCAACCTATTCCTTTTTAGTAATAAAAATTAATACATTTTTTTTAGAAAAAAAAATGGGTGGGGATGAGAAGCATAGAAATGTATAAAGACCTAGAAGGAGGAAGGGTATAGAAGCCGATGAAGCCTGCAATGGCGAGAAAACGGGGTAGAGTTGGCGAGAAACGGGGAAGAATTAGGTATATGGCTGCCAGATTGGTGACATTTATCGCTTGCTTTGGATTTTGCTTCAACTTTCACAACGCTTGACGTTGTTTTACATAATAATTGCATTATATAGTATTTTAATTACGGCAATATTTTAGGCATTGAAACCTAAAATAACAAAAATTAGCGTTAAAAGTTAAAAAATGATGACCACACATGTGGTTGTATAAAACTTCTAAATATTAATATTTCCCTTTAAAAGCAACGCAAACAACATTTTTTCTTATAATCTACAATATTACCGTGTTTTATTGTAATTTACAGCATTATCAAAAATGCTATATTTAGAGCGCAATAATTTTTTATAAAAAGCGATTTTACCATTGAAACTCTCATCTACCGACCAATTGAGGGGAACAGTTGGCGACGGCCGCCATACCTTCAATTACCCTATTGGCAAAACTGGCTTTCAGCCTTCCAGTTGTTTTTTTTGGGGGTTGTTAAAGATTTCCCCTCTAAGGGGTACCCCCAAATAAGCAACGGATTTCTGTAGATAATGGTATCTTCCCCACCCCTTTTTTTTCGGGGGGGGGGGGGGGAGGAATAAGATACCGAAAGAAATCCGTTGCTCAGTCACTAACCCCCCCCCCCCCCCCATGAACAATTTATACCTACGTGCCTGCATGCATATTTAAATTAGTTTTCTGAAATGAATAAAGTATCGTGGGATTCTAGGCTCATTATTCTATGGGGAAAGGTGCTCTCTTCCTGGGTATGGGAACCGACAACGTCATCCACATTCCGACTGACGCACTCGGACGAATGATACCGGAGGAACTGGACACAGCAATACAGAAGGCAAAAGACGAGGTGAGTTGATGCCCTGATAGTGTAGTGACCAAAATATTATGACCACCTGACGTTTTCAAGTAAATGAGTAATAACGTCACACTTTCCGCCATAAATATAAAAAAATAAAAGTGTTTTCTTACAACTTTAGATGAAGTGTTTTGTTGGAACGGGTATTGGTAAAAAACTTATTTTTCGATCTTTGAATGTGGGATGATTGTAGGTGCTCAAAGCCCTGGAGTTGAATGCTCGAGCGGAAAGAAGAGTGTCCAGGTTTGTAAGGAACAACCGAAGGGTAACAGTGGAAACAAATTATAGCAATAATACTTTAAGAATACAAAGAGATTAAGCAGCTTGTGTACACCATTCTGATAGTGTAGTCAGTTGCATGACGGGCAAAGACAGGAACATCCTAGACACTTAATTTGTTGGTTACGATTTGAGACACTGGAATCAACCAATCCAGTACCTTGGATATCAAGCGCGGCGTCTACGAATAAAAAAAAATGCAAGGACATATGTTATGCCTTTAATCTTCCATCCCCAGTAACGTGCAGCAACGTTCAACTCTGTATTCTAGGTAACCAATTATCGGTTCCTATGACATGTCTCTTAGTACTTACCATACGTTATGATACTTTTAGCATATGTGACCAGTTTTGGAAAGATTTAATTCTGCAATTATTCAAGTTCTCCAATCAATACTAATTTCGGTTAAATTACGAAAAAGTTCGTTTAAAATTTATAGTTTCCCATGTTCATTAAATACTTTTTAAGCCATACCTAACAAAGCGTCCTTGGTATAGTATTTAAACACGTACTCGTCTTTTGCCAACCTAAAGGGGTTCAATCGTAACAACCGTTTGTCTAGAATGCGTTGCTAAACCATAAAGTTCCTTTGAAACTCCATAGATGGCCGCACTGAACCTGATCTATAACGGTGAAGTTAGACTTAAAGAATGTGTATCGGAAAGTAATAAATATGACTTAGAATCATCCCTGATGAGAACTATGATTGCTTTAATTAGAACTATGGTTTTTTGGCGTATTACATGATTAACTTAAGGATTTTTTCTATGATGTTTTAGGGAAAGCTGCCTTGCTTTGTGGGTGCTACGTCGGGGACGACTGTGTTGGGGGCTTTCGATCCTTTACGAGACATTCACGAAGTCTGCAAGAAGCATGACATTTGGCTGCATTCGGACGTAAGAATTTTGTTTTCATAATTATTCGCATATAAGCATATAGTGATATTTAATTTCAATTTCGAATTATTTTTATTTTAAAGCAGAAGCAAAAACTATAGTAAAGTAAAAAATATTATTTATTTATACATGTTGCAAAACTGAATTAACTGAATTGCGTTCAATGGCACAAACAGAGGGAGGACCAACAGGCGCCCGTACTCCAGATGAAATATGTAATACAGACACAAGATTAGCCTAGATTTTTCTTCACTTTTTAATGTCATTACATTTTAAGCGATACTTCTACAATATTTTGAATTTATTTATTTTCGTTAATCCCGAAACCATTTGATTTTTATTATCACAACCCACAATATTAATAAAATTTAAACATTAGTAAAATTCATTAATATTCATTAGTCAAATGATATATAAAGCCTAGGCCCTCAAATTTGCCCCATACTCAAACTAAATCTCTTAGATACGTCACTGGTCGTCGACCAGTGACGCATCCAAGAGTTCGGATCTGCCTAAATGGCCGCTGTGACGTCATATTGTTTATATAGGTACTAGATAAGCCCATTGGTCAATTCGCCCAAACTGGTTTGTTAATTCGTTGGAACCAGATTAAATGGGTCTTACACATCCGCCAAAGTAATCGGAGACAAAGCTTCGAATAGACAACGACTTCGAATACAGAGCAACACTTTTGGAATATTCACTTGTTTATTTCTCTTAATAAATTAGTGTTTTTTTAATGTGGGAAATAAAAAGAAAATTATTTAAAAGTAGGTTATTATTCAAACTAAGTAATTATTTCAAACTAGGTTTAATAAAAAATTTACTGCAAACTTATTCCTGAGAAATAAAAAAAATATTCTGTCAAGCTCATGTTTTGTATTTTTAGAAAATAATCTTTAGTTAATTAAATTTGATATATAAATCTTAAAGATAACTTCTTACAAAAAATTCACAAATTTCTTTAAGTAATGTAGTTTTTTATTGTAATTTAAGATGCACTTTTCATCTACAAATTAAACATTCAAAATCAAATTGTTATAACAATACATTTTCAATACACCCCAGCAAAAAAAGTCAGCATAAAACTTTCATCAAAATTTTAAAATTGAAGTTAATGTTCTATGTTAAATGTTTCATCTGTGCGATCTTTTCAGTTTGATATTATTTAAATGTTTTTTCAGGGAGCGTGGGGAGGAGTGACTCTTTTTTCCAATACGCATAAGAAACTCATGGATGGTATTGAAAAGTAAATATGATAGACTTTTAACCTTTTCAAGTGTGCTATATATGTATATTTAATAGATATTTTATAACTCTTCTCCCCACTTTAAAATTATAGCATTACTTTAATTAACTTTCTTTAACTTTAGATATCACCCCCTTTTCCCAGCACCAAAGCACCCAACATATTTAATCTCAAGAGGCAATATCCCACTCTTAGATTTCGGATGAGTCACCATTACACATGTGACTACTTTCCCTCCCACGCCACTTCAAAAACCCGAACTGCGAAACTAACTAGAAAATGCGAACTAAAAGTCGAGGAACCAATCAGAGGTGTCCAGGCTGTATTCTCCTTCTCAAAATCTCCAGCTTGACACAGATTCACGATGTAACCTCAAAGCTGAAAGAGGTCTTGCTATGAAGTCCTGAACAATAAATGATGTAAACATAATATTTCGGCCTTTGTTTGATACCATCCTAACTGAACATATCTATAACTATGACGACTGCACTCCTAATTGAGTATATATATATATATATATATATATATATATATATATATATATATATATATATATATATATATATATATATATATATATATATATATATATGTATATGTATATATATATATATATATATATATATATATATATGTATATGTATATATATATGTATTCAGTTGGCGATAAAAAAATAATGTCAGACTATTTGGTTTGTACAAGTAAATAATGGTGGTTTTTCATGAGACTTTAAAAGGGGAAGTAGTTGAGCTACAATTCAAAATACATCAATCCAGAAATTGTATGCTTTGAAGCAATGCATTATCCAAGGAACGTCCAGTACAGAGTCCCTTTCCAGAAATTATTATAAATGATTTCTGTTAAAAGGAAACGCCTCCTATAGTAGTACAGTAATTTTACCATTAGACATTATGGATATGTGTGTTGCAAAAACAACCACAGGTATCTAAAAACGAGAAAGGCCCTTATTAAACTAGGAATCGACAAGCGTAAAATTAAGCCGCTTATAATTGACTTATACAATATTAAGGTTAACTCTATCAGCTTGTGTGTAAAATATTGATTCCTTATTCCCAAAATTATATATCAGTGACGGAGTTTTCTTTTATAAGTTATTCAGATAATAATTATCAACGTTTTACAAGTATTATACAAGAGACTTTATAAACATTATAAAGAAGTTGTTGGGAAATCGTATAAAAGTTTGGATAAAATGGCATAAAATTACAGAATTTTACCAATACTCTGATATATTTTTTAATAATAATCGAGCATAATAATTAAACAAATATTTCAGAATAAATGTAAGAGTTAAAGCTTTCAATGTGAGCTCTTATGCACTTGTCAAATGGAAAATCAGACCCTGTCTGCGAAGGTCCTAATAGTGTTATTTGATACCGTTAAATCTTGGTTTTGACCATTATTGTTAGTCTATCCCACCAAAAAAGATATCTGCATAAAATCTCCATAAAAGTTAGAACAGTAAAGGTTTTATAAAGTTATTTAATACAGCATGTAGGTTTCATAAAAAATTAATGTTAAAAAATTCAACATTGAAATTCTTGAAGGACAAATTCAGACTTTTTTGCTAAGTTTTATGCAGACAAATTAAAAACTTTAAAAATATGCAGGTTTTATAAATGTATTTGAAACCACATTTAGGTGTTATAAATGGGGTTTTCATAAAGGTATAATACGGATATTTTTTTTTCTGAAATGGGGGAAAGAAATGTGTGCAAAAACAAATCAAATTTTTATACAAATATTTTAATGAGATTTATTTTTTAAACACTCTAACTTCTATGATACGTTTGCCTGGTTTTAGTTTTTTCTAAACATGATGGTGTGTGACATTGCAATAGAAATAAAAAGGATAACTTTTTGTCGTTTTTCATATCGTATATGTTTAACATTTTACCGTCCAGTTACAGTTTTTAAACTGTTTTTAATATAGAAAGTTTATCAATAAGAATACTCAGTGTTTTGTTTAACTAACTCTTTTTGGTTCACTCGGGTAACATCGGTAATTTCAGATAACTTCAGTTAACACAGGTGAATTTCGTTAACTCAGGTAGCTTATTACCTTGCATAAGATGTAGCAACATATAACGTTATCCATCATTCGCAACATGTCTTGTTTCATCATCCTTGATTTTATCCTCCTTGTCCCAGATACCGAGTAGTCGATGGTACGGCATCACGTCATTAAGAAAACTTATCAATGCTTCTCCCAATAAAGCGATAATACAAATACCCGCAAGTATTGGGATGGTATAGTTATTTGGCGCAATAAAGCGTTTTCCAAGATGGAAGTAAGTTACAAGACAAATCCCCCCAGTTCACTCAGGTAACATTGGCTATATTTCAGGTAACTTTGTTTTCGTTAATTAACGTAGTTAATCTTTTTTTCAGCGTGGATTCCTTCTCCGTCGATCTCCATAAGATGTCAGGTGTTCCGTTCCAGTGTACATTGTTCATTACTCGACATAAGGTACTGGAAAAAGTTTATTTTTATTTTTTTGTGAAAGTATATTTCGTGTTTGAATCAAATACTATTTATCACAATCAGTGGCGGTTCCTCATTAAATACTGCGAATCTGCAGTACTGCCTGTAATTTATTTTTTAAAAAATCGGGAAAGTGCACAAACCCCACTCTATCATGATGTTTGGTTTGTGAATATTTTGCATGATCACCTGCTCCTTCTTGCGTCTTCGATAAGCCCTGGATCTCTTCGCCCTTGTCACAAAACCAAGTTTAGAATTCTTGGTATCATTCTGTTCGTCTTGAACTGTTTTTCCTACCTGTTTAAGTTGCCTATGTAGCAATTGAAGTTTAGGGGGATATTTTGACATCACATTGAAATCTTCGACAAATCGTCACTTTCCGCTGCACACAATTTTTACAAAATAAGTGTAAAATGTTAACTGGACAAATGGAATTGTAGAAATAGTCTGTACATCAGTTTGTATTGGTGTAAAAGTTAAATTCATTAGATTGTATGAAATAAAAATGAAGAATTTTCCTGGTGTTGGTAAGTTTTTTTGTTGATTGTCGAGAAAGCTTTTCACAGAAATCCGTTCGAAATGCTTATAATTTTCTTCTATTTACTTCAAAAGAAAATTTCGTGTTTTTTTTTTATTCCTGCCAGATTTCAGTCCAAAAACATAGTAGAACGGTTGCAGTTCCCACTTTGTCAAAAAAAATTCATAAATTAGTTTAAATAGAAGTGAGTGTTTGAAAAGATTAAGTAGTTAGTAGCCTCTCAGCCGTTGTGCGAGATAGAGCACACCGTTGACCGGGGTACACCGCGAGGAGGTGGGCTACTGTCGTACCCCAAAAGGGTTTCTTGTCCACTTTTCACTGTCCTACCCTATCCTTATCCGGATCTTACCATTCTCCAGTGGACAAGTGACCCTCCCGAAGAGCCTGTTGTTCTGGCTTCTCTCATTCCCCAATTACTGGGAAGAACGCGTTTCATTGATTAATTGATTAAATAATTTATTTAAATACTTGATTTATTAATTGATTAAATAACGTATTGATTAATTTATTAAATAATGTATTGATTAATTGATTAAATAATGTATTGATTAATTGATTAAATAATGTATTGATTAATTGTTTAAATAATGTATTGATTAATTAATTAAATAATGTATTGATTAAATAATGTATTGATTAATTGATTTATTCATTAGTTAAATAATGTATTGATTAATTGATTTATTCATTAGTTAAAAAATGTATTGATTAATTGATTTATTCATTAGTTAAATAATTTATTAAATAATCGAATTATTTTAAAATTGATTAAAAAAATTATAATTTCCGTAATTAAATAATTGATAATTTCCGTAATTAAATAATTGATAATTTCCGTAATTAAATAATTGATTAAATAATTGATAATTTCCGTAATTAAATAATTGATAATTTCCGTAATTAAATAATTGATTAAATAATTGATAATTTCCGTAATTAAATAATTGATAATTTCCGTAATTAAATAATTGATTAAATAATTGATAATTTCCGTAATTAAATAATTTATTAAATATTTGATAATTTAACTGATTGGTTGTTTATTTTTGCCGGGTTGAAGCTATGGAGAGGGATGTTTGTGCTATTGAAAAGGTTTTTGTTTGCTAGGAATGGAATCAGGAAGAAGGTGTCAACTGTAAAACTTAAACAAGTACGCAAGGAGCCATATGAATACTTAAAAACTCTAATGATACATTAAAACATCATTTCAAAATAACACAATTTAGAAAGAGGTCCGAAACATCATCTATAAACACTAGTAATACATTAAAACATTTTAAAACAACACAATTTCGAATGAGATCCACAACATTGCCAACGAACACTCATTCTACCTTAAAACTTCATTTCAAAACAGCATAATTTAGAAAAAGGACCAGAATATTATCTAAAAACACTACTGATGCATTAAAACATCATTTAAAAACAACACAATTTAGAAAGAGATCCAAACCATAACAACTCTAAAATGATACATTAAAACTTTATTTCAAAACAAAGCAATTTCGAAACAGATCCAAAACATTACCGACGTACACTCATGATACATTAAAACATCATTTTAAAACAGCATAATTTAGAAAGGGGCCGAAACATTACATAAGAAGACTAATGATACTTTAAAATTTAATTTTCAACACAAAATTTAGAATGATAACGAAATTATGAATAAGAACACTTATTATATATCAAGATTTCTTTTCATGCTAGTAACTTTTTACTGTTAGTTGCATTTTAAGCAACTGAACTTTTTGCCAAAGTATCGAAATATTCTTCTACCAATAGTCTCTTATTTGATTTGCCATTGGTTTGGTTTGGTTCGTTTTCCTCTTCTTCATTCATTTCGGGAATAGTCTCCAGAATGGAATGAAACTGAAGTTGGCGTTTATATTCCCTTATATTAAGATAGGTTTCCCTTTCAAGTTCATGAGATAAGTTTGGGAATGGCTTTTGACCAACTTTAATACGATCAAAAGTTTGCTCAGTAACGCTAACATGAGGTTTTATATCAAACTTTGTCGCCAACAGATTTGACTCGACTTCAACATAGTCAGTTGGCGACTCCAACATGCTGCATTCAGCAGAAAATGATTTGGAAGACATGTTACTACCAAACAGGGATGTTACGCTCATGTCATGATACTCGAAGGGATTCCTCGGAAGAAGTTTAGAATCCAATGCAGACACATCGGCCAAAGAAGGCATTCTTCGCAAGTTTGAAGACATGATACAAATCGTAAGAACACTGACTTAAGAATACTCACTTGAGAATACTTACTTCAGAATACTTACTTGAAAATACTTACTTGCGAATACTCACTTGAGAATACGCTTGAGAATATTCACTTGCACACTTCAGTCGTGAAAGTTTTTTTTGCCAATGAACAAATGCTCGTGGAATTCTATTTAAATAATGTATTATAACAAAAGTATTCCAACAAAGGTTATTCCAACAATGGTTATTCCAACAAAGGTATTCCAACAAAGGTATTCTAACAAAGGTTATTTTAACAAAGGTTATTATAACAAAGGTATTATATTGAAAATCTTTGTTGTAATGTTAGCTTTGTTAAGACGATTAAAAATTATTATAGTTTAAATCAACAATTAAAATGTGAAACTTTTTTTCAGTTAGAAATACTGATTTTAGAATTAGAAATACATTTCAATATACTTAAGTAGTGAGAAGTTATTGGAATTGATATATTACCTTGAATCTACTCGCACTTGTCATAAGTTTAGACTTTTTTGGTACCATTTTGTTAGTTTTGAGCTGTTCTTTCAACCTATTTAAGTTTCCTTTACCGCAATTGAACTTTCGAATGATATTTTGGCTTCTTAGTGAAGTTTTATTCAAATCGTCACTTTCTAATTCACACAATTTTCTCAGAAAAGTTTAAACCATCAAATAGTAAAATAGAATTGTATTAACTGGTCGTCCTTTTCAATTTAAGCCCACACTCAATACAATTAGTCGATTAGAACCGAAGTTATACATCGTGTAAAAAGGACAACTTATGCCAGAAATATGACTATTTTGTCTCCTCACGCGGTACAAAGGTCGGAAGGGGAAATGGGGTTGTAACGAGACTGTTGACGAGGCTCACTTTCTTTTACACGATAGTAGGTTTTTTATCTCTTTAGGATAATTCTCCCTAATGTTATGAATCTTTGAAATATCAATATTCTTTGCCGATGATGCCCTGTTAAAAACAGGTACTAAAAAATAAGAAAAAATGAGCTCATTTTTGAGTACATTCGATGCTTATCATAGCTCC
Organism: Troglohyphantes excavatus; assembly: GCA_963932185.1. Classification (NCBI taxonomy): domain Eukaryota; kingdom Metazoa; phylum Arthropoda; class Arachnida; order Araneae; family Linyphiidae; genus Troglohyphantes; species Troglohyphantes excavatus. The sequence goes on from OZ010677.1 coordinate 58,492,640, forward strand.
GAATATACGTTTCATTTTTTAAGAATATATGTATTCAAAAATGAATAAAAGGAGCAGTTGCTTGCCTACATAGGCATCCTTCAGAAATCACTTTCAATAAATATCGACAATTACAATTAAGACTACTGGGAATCGAACCCAAATCCTCAGACACCACAGTCCAGGGCTTTATCCGTTGTACTATCAGAACTACGTGAATAAGCTATAAACAGAAGAAATGTTAAAAAAAAGGTGATCCGAAAGAATGGAAATTTAGAAAATTGAGTTGTAATAACTCAGTTTCCTATTTCAGCAATCGACATCAAATAATGTGAAAAATCATCTTCTGAGCAACTATTTTAAGTTCGTCAGGGCGCTTTGTTAAAGTACTGGTTTGAACAAAAGCTGAGATTAGCGTTACTAAATTACACTGTACATTTTTGAGAAAATACGATTACTTAAATTTGAGTACGCCATCGCTCATTTACGATGCAATTGTACTGAAAGAAAAACGAGTATGTTCAGGTACTCATTTTTAAGTACCTTTTTTTTTTTAAGTGTTTCTGCCGAGCTATCTACCTTGGTCATACAGCACTAACTTCACACTCTATAGGTAAATTCGGGTGTCCTGGATTTTCCAGGGATGTCTACTAAAAAACACAGAAACACTAAAAAGCGTTTGTTGAATTTTCAACCAGAAATCAAAATTTCATGACTATATATAATATAGAATATTAAAAATATTGTGTTCAGTGTCGTTTGGCACTAACTATCTATTTGGTCACGCTCTCAAATAAATTGCTTAAATTATTAATGTCGAAATTGTTTGATGTGAATCGTCATTAAAATCATCTCCAACAGGATAGAAACACTATGTTGAATTCCGAGACGATAACTTAATCTGCGTAAATCTTGCAATAAAGTTAGGCACGTGTGATGCGTAGATGAGGGTCCGCGTAATGACTTGTGAATATGTTTCCTTCTGTTAGCGAGGTTTGCGTTGGCGAACAATTCATATTTCTACAATCCGGTTAATAGAAAATCTTTTGTTATTGAAATCATTTACTTGGATTGGAGTAAAAGTAAATAAACCCTAAGTTACGCTTTGCAGAAATGAACGATGATAACATTTGTCCGTCACGATTAATCGCCAGCCAATAATCGATATTTTCCGATTAATCGATCCGGGTTACAAGGGCGGATCCAGAGATTATTGTTAGGGGGGGGGGGGGGGTAATACAGTATATTGTTATCATGAACACCAAATTTGACCCCCTTAGTTTGAAATTTTTCATTGCCTAAGGTGACTTTTGAAAATATAACCTTAGATGTTAGGGGCGGTAATTTTCGCTTTACCCCCCCTGGATCCGCGCTTGCCGGGTTAAAATGTAAATTTACAATCCGATAAGAGTATTCATCACATTTTCAACTAAAGGAACGCTACTGATTGTAATAAAGCACTTAAAGCAGAAGGATTGTAAACATTTTTATTTTAAATGAAAGAGGAAACTGTCGGCACTACATTCAGGAAACTCATGATGGTCGTTTCGAGAGGAAGCCTGTGATCACATCTGCGTGGTGTGTCTCTAATATGTCAAGATCTATTAAGTTGGCATGTGTCATGTTATACTTTAATTAATCTATGTAAATAACGGGTACTTCAGGTAGTATTAATTATTATTTATTAACCATGATATATTTTATGTTTGTCCTTGGGGAAAAGTTGGGCGGGGCGCCATTATCTTCATTTATGAACCACTTGCATAATATGCGTGGTCAGAAATATGATCGTGTTCGACTTGACTATGGTCAGTAAATTTTACGAAAATGTAAATTTCTTATAAATTAAACTTGTAGTTGTAGAAAAGAGTATATTGACTTGACTTATTTGTTTGTATAACTTGTATAGTTACTTATAGGATATTAAATTAAGCGAATTTTTAATAACGCATGCCCTTTATATATGTTTGTTAATATTCCATTGGATAGTAAATTATAAAAGTTATAAATACACTAATAAAATGCCATGCAAAATATTCGGCTGTCTATATAAAAATTTAACTGCCTCTTACAAAAAAAAATCTTTAAAAAGAAGAAAGTCCAAATACCTTTTTGTAAAAATAAATACTAATAAAAAAAGCGTAAATCTCGGGAAATCGCATACAACTGTTTGTTCAGCCCATAGTAACGTTCACATTGACCTCCTCTTTATACGTTCTATTGAACTACGTAGTGGGCTATCGGGCAATTTTAATGTTTAACACATTATCAAGCATTGCTCATCTGACACTTTAAAATAAAAAATAGGGTTTGAATCAAGGATAGTGGAGACTATATATATATAAAAGGTGCTCGTTCTTCGCTTTTTGAAAGTGGGCAAGGAAAGGACATTTTTGACGTCATTTTTGCTCCGCCTTACTATGGGTTTTTTATCATTCTCATTGGCTGTGTGTTTCAAGCATTGCTACTTAGGTTCAATCCCCGGTTGGGTAACAACTGGTGATTTAATTTTTAATTAGCAAAATAATGTAAATATATGTAAATAATTGTGTACAGGTAGCTTCACTACTAACCCGTCCTTGTTTTGTTATGTCCCAGTATTTTACTTAATTGAAATTGTAACTCATTTAATATGTCCAATACAAATGCATTGACCTGATGGTTCCGACCCCCATTTTACTCTTTCAAAATTCATGGAAATGCTCTCGTGGCAGCTAATATTATTTTAATACGCTTAATTTATGAAGCAAATCTTTTGCAATTTTTACATACTAAATGCAATCCTTAAAATATAATTTAAACTCATAAATACAGCAAATACTAAATAAAATGTGCGAATATCACTGTTAAATGTTCACAAAAAAACGAATAGATGGCAGCACCTCACGAACCATTGGTACAAATTGACTGAAATTGATTCCGGGATATTTTAATAACTAAACCACTCTGCAAATCAATTCAAATTGTTTTTTTGAAGCAAGTTTTAACTGTTTTCTTTTAAATAATTTCATGATTAGTTAAAAACAATAATTCTTGTTAAATTAAGTTTGCTCTGTAGACTCCTACAACGACCGTACAAACGAGAGCATTAGACACGCCCACAGAAGGCGGAGGTAGGCCTCACTTAGACGACAAAAATATCCTTTTCTCGCCCTCATTCAGAAACCGCGAGAAATTAGCAGACCTTATATATATAGTCTCCACTATCCTTGGGTTTGAATGTTTTTTATTTTGCCTTTTGCGTCGTTTACTAACTGTAATCTTCATTTTCGTGTTGATTAAAAATCATAATTTTGTTCTTCACAGTTTTGAGTGTTATTTTCCTCACAATTCTTTTTATGGTAATGAATTTTTTTTTATATACTTGTTTGCTGTGGTAAAATGTTTTCTACTCCTAGGGCATCCTGTACAAATGCAATTCCCTGCATGCCGAATACCTGTTCCAGCCCGACGCCTACTACGACACCAGCTACGACGTAGGAGACGAGAGCATCCAGTGCAGTCGGAAGGTGGACTGTCTCAAGTTCTGGACGGCCTGGAAGGGAAAAGGACGCTTGGGGTTCGAGAAGGAGATAGACAGGGCCTTCTCCATGGCACAGTAAGGCACTAGTTTTTGTACATTTTTAACCGACGTAAAGCGCGCCAACCAACCACCAAAGCACGTCAAAGGAGACCGGTTATCAATTCAACTGTATTTTTTTTATATATCAATGTTCGCGTACGATTTCTGTTCTAATTCAGATATTTGACAAATTAATTTTCTGTTGACTAGGGGATGTCTCACTTGGTCCCCTTTAAAAAAATTATTCGGTTATCTGGCATTTAACTGTCCGGAAATTTCAATTAAGCGGACCGTTTGAAAAAAATACTGCCCGACATCGATAATTATTTTTTTATTGGATAGAAAAAAATTGGTTAACCGGTTTTTTTTATCTAGAAATACCGATTAACGTGACTTTTTTTAACAGTTCACCCGGCGTTTATTGAACCGGGTAATTTCAAAATATACTATCCGCGGCGAGGAAAAAAGTTAGCGACAACTTGAGTTCCCAAGTTAACATATTAATAGAAAGGGACGAAGCCCCCTGTTAAATTAAAAACTAAAAATGGGAAAATAAAATAATCTTTTTAAAAAAAGGAAAACCGACTTCTTAATTTTACAAACAAATTAAAAAAATGAATTATTTAATAGAAATTTTATACTTATTACAACTTTTTAAAGTCGGTGTAAATTTCCAAAAAACATACCTAAATTTTGGCGCCAATTTCAAAATGTTGTAATAAGTATATATTAATATTAAATAATTAAATTTTTTCTATTTGTTTGTAAAATTAAGTAGTCGGTTTTTACTTTTTAGTGAATATATTTCTTGCCAGCATATATTACGGCTGCCAGTATTTCAATGGCTTTTCAGAATTAGCAAACATAATAACTTATAAATATAATGACTTAAGTAATCTTTTAAAATGTTTTGCATGAATTGTAGATATTTCGCGGATAAAGTAAAGAATACTGAAGGATTCCAGCTTGTTTTACCTAAGGTAAGTTTTCAATTATTTCCATTCTGAACACCACCTTTAAGTAAGTTGGCTTTTTCATACATGGAGCCTCAAAACTGAGGCTACAGACTTTGAGGAGAGGTAAAGATAACAAAAGAAACCTTACTTACATAAGGAACGAATGACCAGAATCGTTAACGGAAGGTACTAGAAGATACATAGATTTTTTTTATTACACCTATTGCAATAGCTCAATGTTAACGTTAAATGTTGGATATTTAAGGATTAAAGCTCGTTGTCTATTGTTTACATTTTGACATGGTAAAAGTATCTTGCTATAAAAAAAGCAGTAGAGGAAACAATGAAAAGTCGAAATACACCTAGGAAGAGTTTTTCTTCGAGAGAGAGCGAATTTTTATCGTTTACAGCTGCTTCCCAGCAAGGCCAATTTTATAGAATAGTTGTTAGATATCAAATTCACTTGTAAAACAAGTATCAGAAAAAAAATCACATGCGATTTTAGTTTTAAGTGTTTACTTATTATTAATTGTGAAATTGAAAACTATTTGAAGGTTTTATAAAAGAATTTGGAATAAAAAAAGGCATTTATTTTTAAATTTTTAACTTTTCTGCCTAAAACCTTTAAAAAATTTGCATTTCCCCTTCAAACATTTCAATGCTTCAAAATTGAATGTTTTTAACGGGATTCTTAACATGTTTTATGAAAGAATTTGATACATAACCCTTTAAATCAATAGATCTTTTTAAAAAAATCTACAATATTTCTGCATAAAACCTTCAATTTCACAATTTTAGGTTTTAAAACTGACTTTATTGCTGGATGGCCATTTTAAAAGAAACTATCCATTTTTCATGTTACAGAAATTACAACTTAAACACAATTTGTCATTACTGTACTATATCTGACAGCTATTCTTATGTGTGACGGCTGTCACATTTGAACATTTATAATCCTAACTGCGTTGCAAACTGTGCTGCACCACTTTACTAACCCAGTTGAAGTAACCTAGTTGTACTTATATAAGGGGTATGACGTTTACATCTCTCTTTAACAGTTCGAGTGCACCAATATTTGCTTCTGGTACGTCCCGCCTAGTCTACGGGGAAAAGAAAATGATCCCGACTATTGGGACAAGATTGCAGCGGTAACTATTACACCATTGAACTATCTCAATTACTCAGTGGCTTCATTTTCTATAAATACTACGGCCCCTTCTATTGATGTGTTTACCTTATGAAGATCGAATATTAAGCTACATATTTTAGCGTAAAATAGCTAGGAATTTATCAAAATGATTTAACATTAAACAGCTTTTTCACAAAATGCTAAAATTGTCACTTGGTTTCTCACCCCCTCGTATGTTATCAGTATTAAAAGTATCCAATGTCTTTTTGCACATATCTGTGAAAATAGCATCTGTCTATACTTTTCGATTTATTGAATTATTACTTTTTCTGTCGCTTTTGGATCACCTGTACTTTATAATATATTGGATGCTGGTAATATATCGATTACGGATTGTCGTTTCCTATTGATAAAGTTTGTTTCCCTACCCAAAGATTGCGCCCAAGATCAAAGGCAGGGGCGTGATGGAGGGGACGATGTTTGTGAGTCATCAGCCCCTGGAGTCCAAGAGTTGGGTCAACTTCTTCCGTGTGGTGTGCCACTGCCACCCGACCCTCTGCCACGAGTACCTGGACCACATCATCGAGCTCTTCCAGAAGTACGGCCAAGAACTGTAGTTTGTTGTTTTCATTTAAGTACCTTGGACCGGGCAATTTTCTCATTCTCTATTGTTAATAAAGCCATCTGTTCGCGTAATGTATTTGTGTTGTGAATAAAGATAGTTGTGTTTTGAGTTAATTTCAATTCTTGGAAGCAGATCACAGCGTTGTTCTTACTTTACAAATACTAATATTGACGACCAACAACAGTCTCAAGGTTTGCTGGGTTTAACTGCTTCTATTTTATACAATCAAATTAATTTCATGTTTCCAGCACGTACATGATGATTGTCATCTTTTACATCACGTTCGTCAAAGGAATGCCCTTTGGATCATTTGCAAAATTCAATTCAGTCATTGAAATTAAATATTTTAGTTTCTAGCACATGAAACAATGATGGAATTGTTTCTATACAGGTCTAGGAGCATAGAGGACCTCCTCTATGCTCCTAAATGAAGAAAAATAATCTATTTCGGAGTTAATGAGTAAACAAGCTAACGACAGAACGATGTTTCACTGATGTTGATTTTCTGAAAGAAAGTCAAACCTTTACTAATACAAATTCTTATAGATTGTGATGATTTTTAAATCACTAAGAAAAATGATTTAATAGCTAATCAGAGATAAATATGTGTTGTGTCAATTTGTTTATTGAAACTTTTAAACTATAATCATATAAGGATGTTTAAAGTATTTGTATTCACATAAATACATACATGAAACAAGAAATTGAAGTAAACAATAAGATATGCAATAACAATTTATATATTTTATATAAATGTGTATTTATATTATGTACATATCAGATAGGTTTTACATCTCGGAATAGAAATCAAAATTTCGCAATTGAAACTGAACAACAAAAAATAGTATATTGCAACAAAAATATCATACATTACTGAGATTCGCTAATTATTCTTTCATCTGTAATAAACAAAAAATAGATTATATTCCTTGCACAAGCTCTGAGTAACAAAATATGGCATTTTTATTACTACTATACAAAATCAAAAACACAAAAATAAACATTCTTAAACAAAAGCTCACAAAAAGAACAATTGTTCCCAAAACAAACTAAGAAAATAGGTGTGTAGAAAAGAATGGGTTATATGGATTGCATCCTAATGGCATCCCTTACTTAGTCAAACCTTATCCCTTATTTAGGCAATAAACAGATAACTGTTCTCTCAAAATAACTCTAAACCGAGTTCGGACATAATCAGAATTTCCCTGAAGAAACCTATAAGCAATGATCTTTAATTTTTCAATAGTGTTATTTTCCTAAAAGCTTAATTTATATTTTTCAGAAAAAAAAAGCAATTTTTCGCTAAATACCTAAATGTCACAGGGTTGCCACATACTTGAAAAAAAAAAAAATTTGGAATTGTTAAAAATGACTTAAATTACAGTGAATTGACACAATAATTACTTAAATTTTTGGAAAGTTAGGTAACTTTTAAAAAGTTTTTTTTTAATTAATGTGCTCTTCCGAATTCCTTTTGATGTCATCATTAGTACACTTTTTTTTTTATTTTGTAATATAAATTCGTAAAAACAATTTATTTATGCAAGTAATTCTCATTCTGGTATTTTTTTAACACTGAAAAATATCAGCTAATTTGGATCTACATTTTGAGTGGCAACCCCCCATTAGGTTCTATCCTCCACCCATCTTAAGCTGAAGATGATTCAATCCCCCCCCCCCCCTCACCCCCTTCTCTATTAGGAATGATTGAAAAAAGATCATCTATTAAGAGGAAAAAAAGCTAATTAATTTGGCAAGAAAAGGAGTAAATTTTTGTACTAAGAAATTGCATATTTTATGTCAAATTATAATTTTGTTCAGCAGTCACACGAAACTGAAAGTTCACATTCGAAAAATTAGGGTTATCCTAATAAGAAATTACAATCCATATTCATACAAAACCAGTTATTTGTAAACTTGATGTCAAACAATCCACATAAGCAAAACACCATGCACACTATTTATATACAAATAATATACTTTTTAAAGAATACACAAACATATATGTTAATACATAAAGGACAATTTAAACTTAAATAAAATAATATTTTTTTCCAAACAACACAATATAACTGTTTATTTAATAAGAAAACGAAATACATCGGGAATCACTAAGAATGTATTAAGTATATTCAAAATCCAGCAAAGTACTTACATAAATAATTTTTTTAGATAATTTGGAAAAACAAAAATATTATATATATATATATCTAAAAATAAATAAACTTAAGAATATAATTGCGAAATAATATGAGAAGCTCTTGGATAATTATCTAAATCACACATCTAAAAAAGCTGGGAAATACGAGATGTAGGCAATTTAATGGTAAAAATACATAATATAAACTTTATTTACTATAACCACTTACTGCAAAAATTAATTCAAAGCAAACTGACAGGAATGTTATATTTACAGTGCAATTTAAAGATCATTAAAATTATGCTTAAAATATTGAACATTTACCTTAAGAAAATGTTTACATTTACAAATACTGATCAAAATTACTTATGCTGAAACTAATCTACTTTTTTAAATAAAGTTATCAGTACTAATATTCAGTTCAATAATATAATACTAAAGTTTCATAAATTTCTACATTTAAAAAGTTCATTCTTTTTCAAACTTTTATGGAGTCGCAAATGTAGTTACAAACAAACATGTCCTATATATATAATCCTATATAACAATTGTTATATAACAGACAGGAGGTCATATTTAGAAAAATCTTAAACATTTAAGTCTTATATTACAATGTAATTTTGTACTTATGTTTTAAACATAGCTCTCTCTCTCTATCTCTTGAACTTGTATATGACACAGCTTTAAAATCTTTCAATGTTTTGAAATTTGTTATACAATGTTTTGCTTGGAAAATCTTTTTTTTTGTTTAAAATTAACAACACAATTTTTGATATGTAAATATATTTTTAACCTTTACAGGGTGGGTGGCTGATATTTCAACCAGAATCCCATGTTAAAACCAAACACCACCTTTTACAGGTTAAATCAGATTTTCTGATATTTCTCATGAACAAAAATTCACAACTGTAAGTTTAAATTCCAAATTAATAATACAAATGTCAAATTGTCACCAATTTTATGATTTACTTGCCTATTGGTAAATTTGGTATGTATGGTAAATATTTTACTTAAATTTTTTAACTGGGGAAATCAAACATAAAAAAACTCCCCTAACTCTTAAAGTTAACTATAAGCTGAGTGACATACTTACTAGCATGCAATTTCATTTGAGTTTTCTAGAATAAATAACAGAATTTTTTTTTAAAAATGAAATATGGGTAGCACATTTTTCTAAATTTTGAATAAAAAATCTATAGCAACATTTTTCTTTTAAAATATTGTAACTTATTTAATTTGATGTATAAATTTAAAAATTGCACAACCTTTAAACATTCCCAGTACCTAATTGAAAATGTCAATTGTATTTGAGTATCTACATATTGTATTACATAGTATATATACTTTTACACCTTGTTAATAAAATCAGAATTAAAATGTTAAAAGTCCTAAGCTCAGATGTATTTTTAACCCAGTCACATCGACATGATTCTCAATCTGTAAGCATAGAAAATAAATAAAATACAAATAATACACTAGAAAGGTATTTGTTCAACTAGTTTAGATTAATCCATGTATAAATATAGTTAAATAGGTAGTTATTCAGAAGGGTATCAACCCACCAAGAAAAAATAATTTTAAAAATAGAAGTTAAATATCCACCAAATAATACACTAAAGTCAAGAAAAAATATTATTCTCTTATTTATGGTTTTACAATGAAAGATAATACAGATAAAAAACAACAGTGGAAACTAGTGTGATAGCAGAGTTTAAGCTTAATTTTATGAATATTTTAGCAATTTAGATAAAATATAGCAATTTAGATAAAATTTCTAAACAATAACTTTGTAGTTTTAAAAAAAAAACATTGTTATATATTCTTCTTTAAATTAAGTTTTTTAATGTTCATTGGATATATTAAAATTATGATTACATTGTTCTACGTATGTTTGTTTTTTCATATACATACTTAAAAAATAAAATGTGCTTAATTTTTTTTTTAATTGATAATTGTCGAGAGGACAATGGACGATATGCAATGGACAAAACAAAATAATCTTGCTTTATTTTTTTAACCCTTTCAGGTCCAGTGGTTCCAAATAGAACAATAATGAATTGAGTAATAATGGTGTAAGTGAAAGTCACAGTTACACCAGTTGTGTTTAGTAAACAAAGAAAGGATTGTTGATACACCTGGTGGAAATCTGACTTTAATAAATGTTCACTGCCTCAATCGAAAATAAATGTGGGCCTATAAAGGTTAATGAAGTAAAAACTGAACTAACTAGATACAATTGGACTAACACTGCAGTAGTAATATCCATTACAATGACTAGTACATGTATTAGAAAAAAAGGCTCTGTTTTATTGTCCGACTTTTTTCATCTTTAGCAACAACAACAAAAATGTATTATAATTCAGCAAAATTAGATTTTTTAGGCAGTTGTTTTAAAAGCTACTAAAGATTAAACGTTGCACAATAATTTAAAGTCACACCTGAAGATCATTGAAATAAAACATAATCACATAAAATATTAGCTTTTCCACTGCTATTTGAATACAATGTTATACATTTCGAAGGTAGAGAGGTTGGTTTCATATAACGTTGCACGAGAACAATGGGTGTGTATTTAATGTATGAAAGCAGACATGGACAAACATTTCATGTTTTACACATCAAATGAAATGAAAGCTGGTTGGTACACTGATGAATAACACTACATTTTACATAAGGGTGGATGAAAAATGCACAATCGGATACAGATTTGTAGCCATTTGAAACTGGTAAAACTATGATAGTTAATAACCTATTAACGTCTTCGGTATATAAGTGCAGAAATAAAACAAAAAATTCAATTTATGTACTTAGTAGCAAATTAACCCACTAAAAATTAGAACAAAAATTCTGAAATTTACTGACTATAAAATTATAATTTGAGAAAGTTACTACTATTTACCACAATATTGAAGTTTACTTTTTAATGTAAAAATTGTATTACAAAATATCAAGGAAATTCGGTTTTAATAATTTTGGTTTTATATTATATAATAATTTTTTTTATCACGCCCATTTAAAATTTTAATCAAATCTCCTGACATTTCTGAAAAATTTCAAATGTAGTTTACCCAATTTTCCAGATACGTGACAACTCAATAAATCTGTACAGGATTCTGCATCTCAACCTCCAGAAATTAACTATGTACATGAGTGGATAAATAAAGAGAATGATATCAGATAAGTCTGCACATGACTCTAGACATACAACTCAACCTGTGTGGTCATTTCTCTATTCACAAAACATAACAAAGGGAAAAGTCCCAGAAAATAAAGAAAATATTTCCTTGAAGTGTGGCCATTTTTCCATTCAATACCTTAATGTGCACAGCAGTATTAGTATTGTGTAGTTACTTAAAACAGTTATAGGCCTTGCTGACAGTTATAGGTCATGAAGCTATGTATAGTTGGGGAAAGCCATCACTATTTCTTGTTAATTTGAGTTAACAAATTAGGCACAATTACAAACAGTGCTCCATTAAGAAAACTACCCATGTTCAACTATAGAGATTGTCAGTAATGTACTTTAACTCTTTGAGGCACACGATTTTAAAGAAAATAAAAACCCTAGTTGCACAGAATTTTACATTCATTTCGATTATTTAAGATAAATCATTACTCTTATTTATGAATCACTAATTTATGCATTAACCGTTGGTGCATGTCATTGCCAACGTAAGGAAAATCTTTTTTTAAAAAAATTAAACTGTATGACTATGAGTAACTTAACTTTTCAAGGTGGGTTAAAATATATCCCACCATGCATAAAAAGCTAAGCAAATGGTGGGACAGTTTTTAACCCACCTATCCCCAAAGAGTTAATAGGGTTTGTCGATTCAATGTATTCAAAAATGGTACTCAAAAAACAGACCATAGAAGTTAAAGACTAATGTAAAGAAATATAATAATTAAATAATTAGTAACTTATGATTACCGGAAAAACCATGTATATATATTTTAATACACATCTTATTATTTGAATATTTATTTTCTTAAAATACTATAATCAATCAGTCTGTACTAGAGTGGATCATTCTTTGATATTTTTGCTGTCATCCTTAATTTAAAAATTCAACCTTCCAATGCAGAAAGTAACATAAAAATACAAAAATGTGTCCGAATTAACCTTACGAAAGTGATAAGTAGATATAGATGAATAACAGGAGGTAAATTGCATGTGGTGCAATTCAAAGTTACCTTCAACTATATACATTTAAATATTAAGTATTCTCAATATCATTTTACTTTAATTAATACCTTTATTCAAATTCATTTCAAAAAGTTTAAGCTTGTAACAAGTGGAAATAAGTTTGTAATTAAGAAATGGGCTGGTTAACAAGTGATGCAGGTCACGAAAAACCAAAAATAGACTAACGCCGTTTTTCATGACTAGGCAGATAGATCTATTATTTGGCCAAGTGGTGTGGCTTCAAGTTCGATAGGTTGCCGAATAACGAGTTAAATGTAATTCCACTTAACATTATAGAAAAGGTGAGTTACACACTTTAAAAGTTCTCATCTCTGAACTCTGTTTTAGGGATACACTACTTCGAGGCCAACCTGCCCAAACATTGTATTTTATAAAGAAGATTCGATTACCTTAAAAACAAAATTCATTTAATATAACACTTAACATTAAAGTGTTGAAAGGTATAATACTGCTACCAATATACTGAATTGCATACAATAAATAGTAATTATGCTTCTGCTTCAAAGTGTTTAGTTAAAGAGTTTAACAACATCTAATTAACTTTCCCTAACAAAAGATACTCAAAGTTAGATTTAAATATAAGTGCAAGCCAACAATTTATATTTATTAAACGAATTAGCACCGCATCTGAAGGACTTGATAACATTCAAATACATTTTTGAAAAAATTAAATTTATAATGCTTATTCCAATAACTGAGGCTGAAAATGTATCAAGTTAGCCCAATCAATCGCTTTCATTGATTATAGAATAATTAGATAAAATATGTTATGGTAAAATTAATTTTTAGCACCAAGCACAGAACAATGCTTGAATATGAGACATTGTTTAACTTACATAAATACATTAAAATAATTTTTTTAAAGATAAATTTGTTCAAAAAATTCTGTAATAAAATAAAAGGATTTCAATTTAACTGACATGTTTCAATTTTCATAAAATATTTGTTCCTAGTTTAACATAAAATAAATAAAGATAAGAAAATAAGCAATATACATTTATAGTTAAATTTTGTGTATACTATTTCCCTATTTTTAAGCAAAACAAATTAAAACAGTGACAAGATATAGTTATAATTTTTATAAATAAGTTACTATTATATACCATATTTGGATATTTAAAAATTCATACAATAAATAAGGATTGGAAAACGTCACCAAATCTAATGAGGTTATATAACACAGACATGAGAAACTACATTATGGTTGTAATTGAAAAACAGGAATGACAGAGAAGTACAAGCATAATACAAAGCAATACATTTCCTCAATATAATACAATTCTAAAATCTGTCTTCTCGCACAAACATCATAGTTTGTTCGTAAACCTGCAATATCCTATAACTTACTAAAATGTCCCTCTATTTTAAGATATTCGAGAATCAGACATTTAGACATTTCGACTTATTATGATATGCTCACTCAATAGGTAGAAGAACTAATGAGGGATGCACCAAGTACTAAACTTTGCCAAAACAATGTATGTTTAGTTTAAAATAGTAACAAGTATTCCAAGTTCAAATGACAAATCAAAAATAAATCAAATTAAACAAAAAATTAAACTGAATTTATTTCAGTGATTCTCTTTTGAAATTTCAATAATCATGGTTTCTTAAGTTAATCAAGATGATCACATATCCTTTACATATGGCATTGACATTTGCAGTAATCGAATTTTCATGTAATACCCCATAAATTTGACACATCATAAAATAAAAAGTAAAATCCTTTAAACGGAATGACTTGTGTATGTATGGGGAAAAAAGCTGGCCATTTCATGTAATGACTAGTCATATAGAGTATATGCATCTCAGACACATACAATATAATTAGCCATTGCATGAAATGTCTGTTGTTAACCTTTTCCCCTGGCATTTCCTACTGACATACACAAAACTAAATTACTTAACTTTATTATTATTATCAATTAAAGTTAATATCTAATAGATTATAATTTTATTTATAAATCATATTTAATCAAATTAAAAAATTGTAATAAAAATTGCAGTAGACGCTCAGTATGTTGTCCCCTAACTGGGTCAATGATGAATATGAGATGTTGTTATAAGGAAAGTTCATTAAAATGAGTTAAAAATATTATTACATACAAACTATCAACAGGTGGGGAGTAAGAATAGAGGTAGATAAGATCCTTATATTGTGAGGTCATTGCAAAGAGGGTCCACTGCATTTACATTATTTTTATAGAACAGAGGATATTTTTCCAAAAAGTCTGACTATTCTTTAACATTCGATTTGATTGCCAAATAAGAAATGTATACTGAATACTTCCAAAAGGTACATCCCTATAACTAATTATACTAAAACAGGAAAGCTTTGAATATCTCTTGAGCAAAGTACTTCTCAGTGTACCATATCCTGAATTTTCATTGAATGTGTGCGACACACTTAAAATGTAAACTTGCCCTATTCAGGTACTGACGCACAATAACTAGAGACACACTCCACACACTAAACCCTTGCTGCTATGCTTGCAGTCAAGACCGGGACCACGCAAGTCTTCGTATAGCACCTTTTCGTATTCGCGCTCAGAGCAACCTACTTTGTGAAGATCAGGTCATTGTACTTGAGGAGAAAGTCAGTGAAGTGGTTGATCTTGGTGATGGAGAAGAGGGAGGCCTGTTTGTTCCTGGCCCACAGAAGATTCGGTCCGAAGACGATGGCCAGGTTGGAAGCTGTCATCTTATTCAGGTCACTTCGGTCGATAACCTTTAGAGAAAAATATCAAATGGATAAGACTATGCGATTTCATAATAACTTACAGTTATTACTTTATTTAAAATACAGTAAATGATTAAAACTTCAACAGACATCCATGCACATACTTTCCAACAGAGAGAAGCTATGACAGATTCAAATAGAAGTATGATGACATTGCATCATAAAATGTAGAAAGAAGCACAGTATAACTACATTTTTTATCCAAAGTTATTAAACTACTTAAAATAATAAAATTGGCAAAATTGATAATAATTAATTACTTTATTTAATTTTCCCCAATATGACTGTATTAAAAATTACAGCAACAGTAAAATAATTTCAACATATGTGCAATTTTTATGAACTAACTTTCTTGTCACCTAGCTTAAAATGCCAAATAAAAAAATTAAACCCTGATTTCATAAAAGAAATTATAAAATTATACATATTTAGATTTCTATATGCATCGACAATGTGGGGCCACATAGCTAATCATTTCTTATATTTTCATGATTTTTTTTCCTTTGGTATTTTACCATAGTATTTTCTAAAATACATAAACTTCAGTGATATGATAACTACTTGGAGGAGTTCAAAACTACTTTATCATATTTAAACTTTTAATGCAGGGTCTACAAATGGAGATTTTTTTTGTTTGCTATTTCAATCAAAATTTGGATTTAAGAATGACTTAACCTAAATATTTCGAAATATTTAAAGCACATTGAGCATTACTAAGCCTTTGTAAAAAATAAAATGCCCCCCCCCCCCCAAAAAAAAAATGCATTTCTTAAGAGTTAAAATTTAAAAAAATAAATAATAAGATTTACCGAGTACAAATTTGAACATCAAATGTCAATTGATTTAAAACTATGTATTCGTTATAACTACATGTGTTAAATATTAAAAATTACAAAATGAAACTTTAATTTTAATAATTATTTTTAAACAAAAATTTTAAAATAAAAAGCAAATTTATAAAATTACAATTCTTATTCATTCCACATTTCAAGACAAAGATTAATGTTATTTTTCAATTTAATTAGGCAACTGTAACTATTTCTATTAAAATGTAGAATTCATTACAATTAATTTTTAAATATAACGAAAATACAAATGTATCAATTAAAACAGCATAACATGGAAAAAAGGCCATTTTAAAATGTTATATTTCATTTGAAGGCACAAAAGGAACTTATAACCTCACAGGGTATATTCAAAACAAGTCATTGTATTAAAGTAATCTTTGTTAATCAATATCTTTTAACTATTTTTCAATTGCAATTTACTTATTTTACACAAGCCTGTACTCACCTTTGCTAAGAACTCAAACAAGTACCGCATTACTTCATAATTATCCTCGGGAAGTCTGTGCAATATGAGCGATTTGGCAACTGGTAACTTTTCCATAGACGTTAATTCTGAAACAAATAACAAAAGCTACAACTCACAATATTTTCTAAATCCTTACATTAAGATTTATAAACTTCAAACAGAATTCCAATTTTTTTATTAAAATTAGTTACTTTGTTATCTTTGCATAAATATAAAATTATATACTTATTTATTACTTTAAAAACATATTTTGAAATTAATACAAAAGGGATAAAAGTACTATACATAACAAAAAACAATTATAAATATACCTTGAAAATCCATAATTTCATCATACAACTCAAATGTCAGTATAGGTTCCTCTAACTCTCTGAGGAAAGTTTTTAATATCACAGCAGAAACATGAATATCTCCATAGTCATCAAAACACACAGGTTTACCTAAATTCAAGAAAATAGCATAATTCATAAAATCAGAGCTTAACTATTTAATAACCAAGAAAAAAATTCTAAAACTTTTAATAAAAATTATGATTTTTTGCTTCTTGCTGGATATTGTGAGCTTCTAAATGCTTTTACTCAATCAAATTTTATATTTATTTGTAAATCCAAATTGGCTTGTGAATAAAAAATGAAATGGAAATGTCTATTAACATATCATTGTGTAACTAAAAATACAGCTTGCTTTCGATTTCAGTAAAATAAAAATTCATAATAAGTTGTATTTTACATATAATATAATACTTTAACGTATTAAATTAAAAAAATTTGCATGCAGTTGTGTGATCCTCACAATAAAAAAAGTTGAAGATTGATTGGTTAAAAAAATTTTACAAAAGAACTACACATTGAGTTATTAGGGACAATTAAAGCAATATTTAGAAGGAGGAAAGACCTGGAAATACGTATCTGTAACCTGACAAAATTACTTTCTAAATGTGAAGTATATCCTGCTGCCAAATATTTGAGTTAAAGCTAATTCTTATGTAACTTAAAACTAATTTTTAATTAACTTACTTCATAAAAAAAATTGCAAGTGAAATAAAAAAAACATTTAAGTGAAATTACCTTCATCAAACAATGACTGGACTTCTTGTACTATTTTAGTGTTGGCTGACCGCCTGAAAATTCCTTCAGTTTCTAGAGCTAGAAGAGAGTTCATATAATACAGAATCAATGAAAAAAAAATCTTTTAATTACCGTATATACTCGCGTATAAGCCGAGAAATTTAAGTCAAAATTTTCATCAAAAAGTAGGGGAACCAGAACATTGCGAGTTGTACATACTTTTAAGCCCGATGAATCGTCACGAACTTCGAGGAAGGCCGTTTCTCCAGCCACTTTCTTTAAACTTTTAATTTCTAGGCTTAAATATTTATTTTTCTAATTAAAATTTCACTCTTTTGTCGAGGATTTGCCGATTTTAATTGGAATTTTTCATGTACGAAAATACAACTCGGCTTATACGAGAGTTTCCGATTTTTGAAAAAAAATCGGCCTAAAATTAGGGGGTCGGCTTATACGCGAGTATATACGGTATGTTTTACTTGTGGGTATTAAATAGAAAATACAATTTTTTTAAATAATTATATATTCAAATATACAAAATTTAAATAGCATTATACTATTATAATTAGATTAGTAAAGTTCAATTACAATAGTATTATACAATTTCTTAGATTCCTCATAATCCACTTTTAAGGGTCTTACAGACCAAGTTTTAATGTTTTTAATTAATGGCAGAAGTATATATTTTGTTAAACTTTTTGAAAATAAGTTTATAATGATAACCATTATAAACTTTCATTTGAAATTTCAATTTATTTAAATTTGTTTTCATTCAATAGTAAGAGCTATGCACAGTTTTCCATTTTAATTTTTAAATTTAAATGCATTTATTTCAGTTTTACAATTTCAAATGTCAGGCTATAATAATTTTAGTTGGTTGGTTGGTTGTATGGGGTTTATTGGCACAATAGCCAAAGATGGCCAAGCTGCGCCAATAATAATTTTAGCAAACCATTTCAAAGAAAATACTTTTGGTATTTAAAAGATATGCAGACAATAAAGTGACAGATATAATTTTCTAAAACACAGAATGCAAAAACAATCTATAAATAAATAATAGTTTCCTACCATTATCATTATCTAGGTAGGCAATGCAATCTCTCATCACTCGTGGAATGACATCTCCTTTGTTGTGTTCCTTTATACTGCAAAGGATAACATGAAAGTTAGAAATACTAATATACAATGTGTTCTTACAATAGCTAAAACCAAAAATTTCAGGAGGGGTATTAAAGAGATAACTGTTGTAAATTTTATGCAATATATGAAAGTTATGGAACAATTAATAAACATCATATATTCAATAAAGTATTTCTAAGCCCTAACAAATTTTAAAAGTATTTTTTGTTGGTAAGCCCTAACAAATTTTAAAAACCCTTCACATCCTTCTTATAGACATGAAGAATGCTAAAACTAATAAAAAAAAAAAAACTTTACATTTTAATATACAAGAACAGTCATTCATGGTTCATACAGATTTTCAAAAATAAAAATTAAGTAGTTCTTAAGGACTTTTTAAGGACTCGTCGATAATTTTTAAAGACCTCTTATATTCTTTGGCGCTAGGGAGAATCACACATATTTGGAGCAGAATTCCAATCCCTGTAAATGTTAAAGATGCTACATCCTTGTGAATTTCCCTGAATTTCTAGAATGAGTATCGATTCTTCACAAAAAAAAAACGAAATGAGAGTTTCTAACGATGAACTGCCGTGAATCATAATGAAATACCATTGACTAAAATATCGGATAAAAGTGAACAAAAGTTCACTTTTTTTTCCTGACACTAAATCTGTCCATTCACGCCCCATGGGAATTAGGAAAATAAAATTTTTGATAAAAACCTAAGTTGAATATTAAGGACCTTAAGGGCCCTTAATTAAGGACCTACTCATATTAAGTAGTTCTTAAGGACTTTTAAGGACCGTGTGAACCATGTCATTTACATATTTAATCTCCAATAAGAATTTGAAAATTAAGTAACAAATATGTTGGAAATTCCACATAAACAGAGACTAGACCAGATTGTCTTGTATGGCATTGTTTCATGGAGGAAAGGATTGCTGCAAGCAACAGGTTATAGGATATATTGTGGAATACTTAATAAATAAAAGATTAGATCCATTAAGATAAGAAAATGCTTAAATGTAGATACAAAAGCCTTGAAATGTTTTAAAAAAAACTATAAAAAAAAATAAGACTATTAACTACTCATAAAAATTGAAAAGTGTGTGTCCCATTGCAATGATGATCTAAAACTGATTTTCAATGTGAAAAACAATGATGAAGGGAATTTACAGACAAATTATAACAACTAGTATTCTAGGGGTGGTCTATTTTCAATGCAATTATTTTTCAAATTATTGGCACTTTACAAAGGCAAGAAAACATTTTGCTAACACAAACAATATCCCCATTGAAGTAAGATGAGAAAATTAGATACTTACTATGAAATTGGAACTCTGAATTGCTGAGTTTCAAATGTTGGCATGTTAGTATGGAAAGAGCTAGAAGAAGTCATTTTAGAATTCTTCGTCGCAGCTAACAGCTTTTTATCGTGTCTAGAAAGTGAAAAAGCAAGCATGTAAGTAAACAAAAATCTCTTTATAACGCTAAAACTCTTTTGCATATTAAATTTAAGTAAATCTGAAGTTCAACTTTTAATCTTTTTTTTCAGCAACAAAAAATATAATTTGATGTATTACTACTAACATGAGAGAATAAACCTTACTCTAAAACTGGCTTTGGAATGGCAAGTTGATCAAAGTGCAGGTGTTGCTTCAGTTCATGAAGATAATTGACGTACATGACTTTTTTCCCAAACTTTGCACTGCAATAAAAAATATTTAATAAATTTAAATTTACAAACAATTTTATTAGAAGCACCCTAAGTATAAAATTAAGCAGATTTCAGGAATGGAAATGTTAGTAGTTTCAGTTACTAGAAGGTGACATCATTCATTCATTAAACTATGTCTACAAAATAAGCGATTTCTTTGTGACAAAGTGGAAGTCTATCAAATTAATTTTAATTATATAGCTGTGAATAGATGCACCACAGAATGTTACATCATTAGGATTGATGTATCAATCAGACTACAAAAGCTAATGCAGCTACCAACTATAGTTTGTCCCCTAGCTACACTATATTGGATTTGATATTTGATTGTAATTAACATCCTACTAGAAATAAATAAAAGGGGTTATTATTGGAGACAGTTCAGTATACATAACATTAGAAAAAAACAAGTATGAATTTACAACAAATAATTTTATTATTTTGGTTGGGAATACAGAATTTGACCCACAAATTTTCCGATCAGATAAACTAACCAAAAGAGTCATGATGGTCATTTTCAGATATCAATGCTGTATAAATGTTGCAGCATAATTATTTTTGTTTTCAATCATGCATGGCCACCCAATGGGCATAAGCTACCCATAACCATGCACCTAGTTGCGGATATGTGAAACATTTGTCCTTATTCAACACAAAATCAGTTACTTTGACTCAACTTACATGAATATGAATCAAACTAAACATCTTGTTTGTAAAACTTTACATGAATATGGATCAAACTAAACATCTTGTTTGTAAAACTTCTGAATTAGAAATTTTCTATCAAGCATACACAACTATGGAAATAAAATCAAATAAAGTTGTAATGAAATACTATGTAATTTGCACTGAATCACTAATATTTGTTCAATTATTTAACCGTAAAGAGGATACCATCATATATATTTGTTTAGACCTTCAACTTTAACCCTTCACTGAATTGCGAGTTACAAGAAACCCGAACCAGGAAATGCCATTTAAAGAAAGTTAAAACAAACCCAATCTTTATATCTAGACATAATTTCTTCTGATCCTTAACCTCTTGACCACCTTTAGTGATTCTCAGAAGTCAAATTCCAGCACATTTAGCAGCAAATATACATAACTTTCCTTACTTTACCAAAAAAAGTAATTTGATCAAAGTGCTAATCAAACATATTTAGCCTATGCAATTATACATAAAAAATGTTTTGAATATTGTTCAAATTAGTTATTTGCTATATTTCTTAAGACCCATACTTCTTTTGGAATCATAGGGGTCAATTTGGTAGTTAAGTATATGTTTTTATATTGTTTCAGGGTTTCTGGAAGGTATTTTGAATACTCACTGTTGTGTGTTAAGGTGTCAAATATCTTGAAATAAAATTTTTATTCACAATGATTCAAATATACTAAACATGCAGGTTTTAACAGTTAAAATATTATTAACCTTTCAAATGCCATTAAACAACTCAGGGGACAAATTAACTTGTTTTTAAATGTCCTTCAATATGATTAAAACAGCATGTTCTTGAGTTTAAAGAACATTGATGTTTTTTCACCAAAACAGATTATTATTTTCATCATATAGGACTCAATTAAAATCTATAAATAAGTATTACATTTACCTAATGACAGGCTTGAACAATCTCCAAACAAATCGGATGAAGTTGGTAGGGTGGACTAGATAAAGAGCCTTCAAATTTTTCTTGTACCTGAAAAAGAAAAAAAAATTATTTACTCTATATGAAAAATTATTGCATATTTTCCAAATTATAACATACCAAATATGACAAAGCTACAGTATTGAATTCATAAATCTATATTTTTTATTACATAAGGTATGGGTATCGCAAAAAAGTGGTTATTTGCTATACTTCTACATATAATTAGATATATAAGAACAAAGGAAATGGCAAAAATGCTGAAAAGGTTGTAAATAAAACCAGAACGACAATACAATATTCATTAAATCCTTTTTATTTTAAATAATGAATTCAATATTTTAATATTCAATGTAAAAAAATAATAACCTTTTAAACAAAAAAAGATAAATTACAAAAATATTACCAAGGTTCTAATACCAATATATTTTTCAATCATTACTTTAAAAATTGAATAAGTTATGATTAAAAATAATCGAGTATATATATAGTAAAATATGTAATTCCCATTTAACATAAAAGTACAACATAATGATATAAATTTAAGTGTTTGTTTCAATTTGGTAGAAACCGAATTTTAAAGCTATCAATTAATATTCTAAAAAGTACTTAAATGTTTTTAAGTGGAAACTATATTTTTAAATAAAAGTATACCTGAAACATCAAAATAAAATAATTTTTTGTTTGTTTTGTTGCTAATTTAAGTCACATATATAGTGTTAAAAGTCACGGTTTTCAAAGTCTGTGTACGGATATTGACTGTGTTAAGTTAAAAGTTAAGCTACGGTACCTTTTGTAATAGTCATGTGATTAACAAATTAAGGAGTTTTTTAAAAAACTTTCTGAACAAGAAATGTAATTATGCTAAAATGTATTAAATGATTGTTGTTTTTTGTCATTATCTGATTTTTCTCATTGAGAACGTTTTTCTATTAACAACAGTTAACAAAATTGAACAACAATTGTAAGAGCTTTCAGCATTTTTTCATCTTCTTTGAAAATGTGTGTATCACAAACATCCCTGAATATATACATAACAAGCAATGCAGTGAAAAATAATAAATGATACAGAATAAGCCAGGCATTTTTATGAAACAAATATATAATATGCCATTATTATTATTATTATTGTATATTTAATTTAAAAGGTACAAATCGACAATCAAATTCGAAATATAGCTTTTTTAAGATATACAATCTAGGAAAAAGGTTCATATCAAAAAAAATCTAAATAATGTCACTTACTTTCTGCCAAATACTTTGTATGCCTCCCAAAGCCAACTGAGAGGTAATTTGTTTTTGCTGTTCAATCCATAATGGAAATACACCAGCGTGTAATCAGCTTCTACAAACTGATCCAATGTATGCATGAGGTATCTGAAACAGTTTAAAATTTGATATAGCAATTCATATTAACATAATAAAATATCACATTTAAAAACCCTTTAAACTACACATGATTAAAAATTGATTGTTTTAATTACTCTAGAACAGTGGTTCCCAAACTATTTTGGTCGTGGAACCCCAAAATTTGTTGCCAATGATCGCGGAACCCTGAATATGTTTAATCAACGGCTTTTCAAAATTTAATATCTGATATTAAATAAAAAAAGTATTATTTTGGTTTTTCAGATTTTATTGAATTAAGCAAAACTCAAAAAAAAAAAAAAATCATAAAAATAATTAATAAAAATACAAAACATAAACTAAAATAAATGGAAAATTTTTAATGTGAAGAATGCACCTGCTTCTTTGATTCCATAATTCTCTTAAAATTGGGCGTTAGGTTTGATAACTGAACTCGCATATCTGGTGCAGCATCATGTCTGTTCCGATATTTTGTTTTTGTCGCAACATATTTTGAAAACCCAGCTTCACACAAATAAGTGGTTGCAAACGGCAAATAGAACAGCCTGTTTTGCTAAATTTGGATATTCATCAAATACATCTGACCAGAATATTGTTAATGAAACTGTTCTAAATTTGGCTTCTAATTGTGTATCCAAACTCAATTCAATCAAATTTTCATAATCCATGGAATGGTAAACTTTCCGAGGAAAATGTGAATATATTAAACACCACTCTTATTTTTTTTTTAATCAAATAAAATTTGTCACGCGGAACCCCTAAATTTTTTCGTGGAACCCACTTTGGGAACCACTGCTCTAGAATATAAAAGTTTCTACATTTAAGTCAAAAAAATAAAACAAACATTTTTAAAAAAAATTCTTTTAGCACAAAAAAAAATTTAATACAACTTTTTATTAACTAGATTATGGTTGTCACATAATGCAATCAGAACCAGGGTTCGAAATTAAAAGAAAAAAAATTAGGAGGCATTGGCACCAGCAAGTATTTTTAGTTGCCAAAATGTTATACTAAGGAATAATTTTTAAATAATTCAAATCGCTTAACCTTTACAGGTTGGTGGTTGATATTTCAACCAGAATCCCATGTTAAAATCAAACACCTGCCTTCTAAAGGTTAAACAAAGCTGCTAACTGTTACAATATTTCTGTAAGCGTGAAAGCTACTTTCGAATAAATTGTAAACCTGTTTCCATTTGTACTCTAAAAATATCAATGACTTACTGACAAAAATACTAAGAAGCTTAAGAGTAATTTTTGAAAATCAATTTTTATTATTAAATTTTTTTTTTTTGTTTTATCACCTATTTTACTTCGTATCAATCTTTAAACGTTTATTTTCATTAGCTCTCGACGAAATAAAATACAAGTTTATTAGCTTAACTACTTTCAAATACTTCATATAAAAGTAAAAATCCAAAGTACAATTATCGGAAGTTCAACAAGCGATTGAAATACAAATATGATCGAATAATGCGCTTTTATGAAAATGGTGCGAGTAACAGCATTTACGGAATTCGGCAATTGTTGCCTCGTAGATCGGCATATGACGATTGTTCAAAGCTCAAAAAAGAGAAACGGGAGATTGATCCAAAAAAACGGATTCATGTCTTACCGCAATGCATATATATAAAGTTAAACATAATAAAAATACGATTGGGTGTAAAATAACGGTCGTCAAACTGAAATTATTAGACGCAAAATACGACTAACGACTGCTAATTTTGAATCCTGATCAGAATCCCTCAAAACATTAACAAATATACAGTAAAATAACAAGTTTATTTATGTATTAAAAAACCTTTACATCAATCATTTCTACAAATGAAATTCACAGTTAAAAAACATGCATTTTTTTTATTTATAATGAAATTTTAATAAACAACTTTTTAAAGCATAATTTAACACATAATATAACTATTATCAAAATGAAAGTATTGTCTTGACATTTATCCTTAATTTAACAAAGAATATCAGAATGTTGTCAATAAATTTGCAAGCAATAGTTAAAAAGAAAAACATTACATTTAAATAATATATTAAAAAATAAAATTATATTTTAGTTTAAAGGTGCACAAGCTACTTCTGTAACATGCCTCTCGGATTATATATTGCATTTTATAAAATAATTTAATTTGTTCTGACGTGTTTATTTTAATCATACAATATGTCATATCATTAAAAGACAATCTAAATAATCAATGTCAAAAACATTCATTCCCAAATACGATTAGTACAGTCAAATGCAATAATTAGTATATTCGCCCTTTATAGTAGTTACAAATTATATATAATCAATGGCCCTCAATTCTTTAAAAAAAAATCATGCAAATGTATTGAACCTTACCTTAAGAGTCTTGCATGATTAAAAGCTTTGTTGGATGGCAACTTACTAGCTGAAATTACAATGACTTTACGACCGTATGAATCATCCCCTATATGGAGAGAAATTCAATGAAGCAAATGAAAATGACACATTATGAAACAAATGCGAGAAAAGCATGAATTACATTTCTGTGGATCTACTCAAAACAACAAGGCTGTTCGAAAAAAATGCGCAAAATAAGGAATACCACTATATTTTTTAATCATTAAGCATAAATTTATTTCAAACTGAATACAATGATTTAAAAGGCTTAATAAAAAGTACTACAGGGTGGCAACAAAATTCTGGAAAAAAAGTTCCCTGACTTCCACGATGGTGTCACAAAATTTCCCTGACTTTAAAATTAC
Source organism: Troglohyphantes excavatus (assembly GCA_963932185.1). Taxonomy (NCBI): domain Eukaryota; kingdom Metazoa; phylum Arthropoda; class Arachnida; order Araneae; family Linyphiidae; genus Troglohyphantes; species Troglohyphantes excavatus. The sequence continues at coordinate 58,518,941 of OZ010677.1, forward strand.
ATTGAAATATATGCTTTGTATAAAAACAACGTATCCACGCTACAATACAATAAATTTACTGCATTATAAATAAAAATTTATAAGCAATACTTATTGTCAGTTAAAATATGTAATATATAATTTATGGATACACAAATTATACAATTCTGGCAGGCATAATAGTAATTAATCATGTTCTCTGTAAGCAGAGGATGCGAATTTTTCCAACTATTTCTTTTGGAGATAAATTTAAATGTTTTATATGCTTAATATTTCCTATTCCAATCTTTAAAAAATCACATTCATTAGCCCCTCACATGTTGCTCACAATTTCAAGGTCCAATGCACTTTGCTTTTGCTGCTCCCTCAGCAGTGGTTCACGTTTTTACAAAAATAAAACTGAAAATGTGCATAACCATACATTAAAAAAAAAAAATCTTTTTCAGAACTAAAGGAAATATTGACAACTAAATTACCCAGAATAGAGTGCATATTAGAGGATAATTGCCGTTTTAATGATCCAAATTTGAAAAATCCCTGATTTTTTGCGAAATTTCGAAAATTTCCCTGACTTTTCCAGAATAAAAAATTTCCATGACAATTCCCTGACTTCCCGGTTTTCCAGGTTATGTTACCACCCTGTACTAGTGTTTATCAGGTTTTAAGTTTCTAAAGATTTTTATATGCACTTAGATTTTCTACGAGTGTTTGGAACTTACATGGATCTAACAAAAAAAATAACAAGACTTTTCAAGCTTAGGATTTCTTTAGAATAGACTCATCACAATTCAAATTTCTTCTACATTTCTGCATCAATCTAAATTGTTTTCTGGCAATCATATTTCATTCTTTTGAAGAAATTATATCTTACCTGATAACGTAAAAGAGGATGCCCTATACTGAAAACCATTGAACTCGCTGGGAATTAATCATGATTTCATAATCTATCCTCCGTTAATATTGTATTGCATTCAAATACACATAAACTAGCCCAGCTACTAACATTTCAACTCAAGTTTCATAAAACAAGAAAAGATCAAACACTCTTACCAGCTATCTCTATAATTCCGTATTGTGCAATGTCGGAGAAGTCGTCTTCGTCCTCCTCCTCGGCCCTGTTCTCGTTGCCCTCCTCATCGCCATTGATGTCCTCTGGCCGGAAGGGGTCGGTCCCCAGTATCTCCTCAAAGTTGTCCTCCATCAGGCCCTCGGACATAGGGGACTCCAGGAGGTCACTGTCAGGGTTGATGGCTTCTTTGTCATTGTCGAGGTCCATATCTGGAGAGGTTCAGAATATTAGATTTCATAATAACTTGTATATTGAGATTCGGTAATTAATATCATTCAAACAATTTCATTGATTAGTCTACCTTGCTTTTACATTCCCCAGCATTTTAGGAAGAACAAAACCTGAAGACGCCCCCCAGAAGTCAATATTAAATAAGGCAATAATTGGTGATATTAACATCACACTAGAGCTACTCATTTTCCTAGAGCCTTTCTGAGGAAGAACTGACAAAGCACTATTGGCAACAGCAATGAATTGAATTAAACCCAGGAGATTTTAAATACCACTCCAACCCTCCTCTCCACCTTCTTAGATGTTTCTGTAGGTTAAATCTTCATTACCTGCAATACGAAAATGCAAATATGATAGTACTCAAAATTTATGATATTGTGTAACGGCTTCATACGTCTTAAACATTCGAGGAATAAACATAAAATATTACAGTCAATAGGAAACAAAAAGTAATTAAGATATTACCTCCTTCTACAACATGAACCAATTCTGTGTCGTCAAACTCCAGAGCAGGTTCAAAATCGCAACTATGGTCACCAGGCACGCTGTCACTACTTGAAGACCTGGATGACTCCCCTCCTGCTATGTAAAAGATTATATTCAAAATCTCAATTAATTATAAATAGATAATATGAATAATCTTTTACGCAGCTTTTACTTTATGGTACTTACCGACTATTGTAAAATTTATAAAAAATATTAATTAGGAAAGCACCCAGCTGATGATACAGTAGGAAAGAAGAGCGTCCTTTCTTTTAATATTAATAAAAAGTCCTGTATTTGGATTATAACTTTTGCAATGTTAGGAGTCGCATATAGATCTTGCAATGTATTGTAAATTTTTCGAATAACTCACTCCCCAAAATAAAAGATGTTCAAGTACAACTAGTTATATCACTAACTAGTTTTACAACTAGTTAGTGATAATATTTTCTTCAACAAGCATGGTTGCACTGATTGGTTAAATAATGTTGTACTAGAGCTGAATAGTCAGCTAATGACAACGGTTCAGATTGGTGAACGATAAACTTTATAATTCTCAGTGGGTGGGCATTGTTTCGTCATTCTAATGCACAGCGGTTGAGTATTGTTGTTATGGTTTTGACTGTGCTATGGATGTGTATGCTACAGATGTCTACTTGAATAGTTCATATTTTGGAAGTTAGGAAGCACAAAGCACACATTGCTGAACGTGATGAAGCAGTTCATTTTGACTGAAATAGTTATACTTTCAGATTGCTAGTAGTCTTACAACTAGGGATTCAGCAACTTTACTGTGAACTGTCTCGTCACTGATATGCTCACCCAACTGGATTGAACCTATGTAATGTGTGCTACGAAGTTACCTTTTTATTGATTCATTGTATTCACTAGAATCAACTGCTCGAAGGATTGCTTGTAAGCACCATAAACAACTGCTCGAAGGGGATACCAGCTTTGATCCTGAGTAGTTGAAGGCCAGAGACCAACATTGCACAGTTTAATGAATCAAAATACAAATGTGATATTAGTGCACGGCACGTGCGTCCGCTTAAGACTTTTGATTTTGCTATTAATTGTATAATTGTCAAATCTGAAACGTCGCCAAATACCCAGTTCTAGTGCACTGATATTTAACCAACCACCCATTTTTTTTCTTTATTTTGACTTGGTGACCACCGGAAAACAAGTCATATTGGTCTTGGTGCCAATTTTCCAGAATTACGCCATACAGGCAATGCAAGCTAGGAATTTACGAAATTTGTTTCTGAATTTATCACTGGAAGCATTAAATTTTATTGAATAAATATTGGTGTTCACTCTAGAAATTATAAAAGGGGCAGAAAACTATTTTTTTTTAAAAACTTTTTTCGTAAGCTTACTTTTATAAGGATGCAAATTAAAAAAATTTTACAACCGGCATTCTGGTTAGTTAACGATAATTAAATACTTAACATACCTACCAACTCTCCCCAATAAGCAGGAGTCTCTTGAATTTGAACATTTTCTACAATACCCCAGCATACAATATAAAACTTCACGCATATTTCGAAGCAGGATCAAAAGTTGGAAATTTCAGGGGAATTTTTGTCCGAAATTTGGAAAATTATGTCTATTTTAGTTCAATTTGTAAAAATAAATGTAATTTAATTTATTACCAAAAACAATAACAATGAAATGACTTGTAACTAATAATATCTGGCATGGGGATCTGAGTAAAATGTAGCAATATAAATTAATATTTCATTTAATACACTTTCAGATCCCACAAAAAAAGGACAAGCAAAGTGGGTTGTTCTATAAAAATTGAATAGAGGGAATACATACTGCAAATATCAAATATTTGGTTACAAATATAATGGAATATTCGAAAAAATACTCTCATTATAATTTTACCAATAATATTTTTAATTCCTATTAAAAAAGGAAATAAAGTATACCATGTTTTAAGCAAATAATTTTCATAACTTTACAACTGAAGGGGCAAGTGGAAGAAGGGAGACAAAAATCCCTTTCCAAGATAAACAGCTTTTTCTTTGACAACTAGCTTGAAGAAAAGAATATCGGTCTGTTGAGTATCCATACAATTTTGAGGGAAGATGCGTATGTCCTTAAAGTTTTCACCTATATCAACATTAGATTTTTTTTTTTAAATGCTAGTTAACCCCTTCTTTCACTTGCCCTTTCAATTACTTTAACTCCTATAAATAAACCGAAAATAAATAAGCTATACAAGTAATTAAAACCCATTTTGTTGTGTTTAAAAAAAAATCATTATAACATTGTATAATATTTTTTCATAGTCAATAAAAACACAAGTGTCAAAACTAAAACTGTTAAAATCAATAAAAAGTAACTTTTAGATCAAGAACAATATAAATCAAATTGAAATCATTCGTTGAAAACAACTACGATAATCGTAACTGAACATTCAATGAATAATAAATAGGCATTTGGGAGACAATTTAAACATAAAAGTTCATAATTAAATACGTTAAAAATCAACTTATTAAGTATCCTTTAACTGTTTAAGGCCGATTTATCGTTAATAATCAACACGATTACATAATGAATAGAAAAGATAATGTAAATAAGACATTGATAAGGTTCATCTACATAATAAACATTACATTGGTAAACAGTATAAGCAGATTACATCAATAAATAAGATAATTAATCATTCCTAAACTACTAGTAACAATGGCAAAGCATAAAAATCCAGAAGAAATAAATTATTTATTAAAATATTTCATTTACTACGCCTACCTGATAATCTACGTTCTAAAGTTCTTGATCTGTGGTCAGAATCAGTCCGCTCCATTTTTAGGAAAATAATATTATTTAAACCTCACATAATGTCAGCTTGAAATTCAGGATATATAATCCATAATAGAGTTAACTTTTGTGATGTAAATACAAGGTAACTCATGCAGTTTTCTTAATATTACACCATATCTACATAGCTACCCTACTTACGACGATCTCGTCCATTTTATTTAGTTTTTCTTTTTCAATTGCAGCCAAATTGCTGGAATAAACTTAACAGCTTCCGGTCTTGCCCTTGCTCTTGAAACTTGTGAATGGAAGATGCGGGGGCTTTTGTTTTCAAAAAGGGGAAAAATAACGGATAATTTAAATATGCTTATGATTCTTTTTTCATTTTAAATAATTAAAAATCGTTTTCCAGCAAATGAAACCGTCACAGAATTATATGGATCATACGAAGTAACAAAGACAAAGAGTTAAAAATACCAAGAAAAATTACTCACAAGGCAAATCTGACGTAACAATTCTTTTGTTGGATTGATAGGAAGATAACACAAATTTACCATTGATAAATCATCACAAGTTTTAGGAAAATTAGTTAAAATTTTAAAAATATCACCTTACTACTCAGTAAAACTGTATGTTTTAATCTTGAAACATAAATTTGTTGTTCATCTAATTACCAAAAACTTTTTTGTCTTAAGTGTAATATTTGAGCTTAGTAAAGTGAAATTTTAAAAGCGTCATAAACCATTTTTTGACTTCCTTTTATACTGATAACATTCTATTCTTTACATTTTGATATTGCTGTTTTTTTCAATCGAAGGTGATAAGATAATTTTCACTCTTAAGATAATATGCTTAAATGGGATTTTAACTCGCAATCGACTGTAAGCTAACAAAAAGAAACATTTTAAGAGCTGTATTACTTCAGAATAATATTTAATCTTCTTGCATGTTTAATGAAACATTAATGTTTAAGTGTTTTGCTCTTAAATATCTTTAATTAAAATAGTTATTTCATTAATTTTACAATTGTAATGTACAATTTGAAAATAATAATAGTTTTAAACTTGAAATATAACTATTAAATTTGCATTTTAAATGCATAAGAATAATACAGATACTACATAGAAAATATTAGGTTCCGGAAGTGATGTCCCAAAATAAAGTTTATTTCTTACACTCCTCTCTAAACATTATTTAACAGGACAAAAATGGCAGCAATGATGTTGCAAAACGGTTTGTTTTGTTGTATGTCATGTCATGTGTGTTTATTCTTCCTTCTCGGTGAAAAGATACCGAATAATAGTTGATTATCGCGTGCAAATAAACTGCAAAAGTGTCGTTACGTAATCATTATCACACATCGGACACCTTCCGTCTAATTTCTTTTCTCCCATTGATGTTCGCGATTTCATGTATGAAAGTCGGGAATATTTGGGGGCGGATGATTGTGGCAGAACATAAAAGGCTTCAATAATAGCCGGCGATGGACGGGATCTGTTCGACGGAGTTTTGGGTAATTAAAAAAAATTACTATTAATGTTTTATTAATTGATCCATCATAAATCTTAAGTAAAGTATGTTTAATATTCGGGAATATATAACTTTTTAATCTACTTTTTGTTTGAGTATTACAAAAAAAAAAATTAAGAATTAACTATAAAGTGGGCACTCCTTTAAAGCAGGTTTTGATTGCTAATATTACTTTGTTGAAAAAGTTCTATGATTCATATTTCTAAAACCAAATAATTTATGTGATGTTAAAAGTGAATTGGTTTAATTGTAATTCCTAGCCTAAGCCAATCGGATTATATTTTTTAAACTATTAACCTGACACTATTGTGGTTAAGGTTCTGATAGAAAACCTTTATTATTGCAATTTGTGATAACTTTTTGATATGAATACATCTTTAAAATCAGTTCAGATACATATAACCGTACTAAGTTGCAACATAACAATCAATGTTTGTAAAATCCCCATAACTCCAGGGGGAATCAGCTTATAGGGATAAATAACCTACTATTGATTAAAGGAAAATGGGACGCATCGACAAGGCCTATTGTTAACCCCCTCTTTGTATTGTGTGCGAGGAATGTCACTTTGAACTACTGTATGGGCTTCCAAATATTTAACAAAATATGGACCAGACCATGCCGATAAATTACCTACCATCATGTAAAGAAGAGTGAGATGCAACGATCAAACTGATTGTTAATCAAATCTCTCTTTTGACCTGTGGAGAAAAAAATAGAGGGCTGCCCCATAACTAGAGGGGGAATCTTCAATTATTTTCAAATACTGTAGCTTTTTGAGAATTTAATTTTTTTTTAGGTATATCTCCTGTGTCATGTAAAATTAGGCAATTTTTTTAACTTTGTTAAGTAAGGGGCCTTTCATTTATTATGTCATGCACCCTTAAAGGAGCAGCATATCATGCACGACTGTGGTGTGACATGGGGGAGGGGGTTTTAATAGTTGAGTGGCTTTGTATAAATCACCTACTATCGAATAGAGGAAGGTGCGCCGCCCCGTTCAGGTTGGTAATTAATACACTCCTTCCTCTGACTTTTGTACCGCATGGGAAAGAATGCATGAAATTTTGACCAAAGAAGCACAAGCAAGAGGTGTGCTTACAAAGTATCACAAACCAAACCTTACGGCACAATAAAGACTGCACCTGCCCGTTTTTTAAAAATATAATTATTACTTTAGGGTGAGTTAATTTATTACTCTATACTAGTTTTTATGCTTTTGTATACCCCCTCTTCCATGCCACATCCTGATAGATTTTTGCAGTTAAATCACGGTCATTAAAACTTCCATTTTGTGTGTTTTATTAAACATTCCATTAGGACAAACAATTTCTATAAAAAGTTACTTGAATCAAAGTTTGTGGAAGAAATTTCTGTATTTTCTTCTACAAAGTTCTGCTACTTCACTTGACTATTGATCCCCCTTTCCTTCATCTCATTCCACAGTCGTGCACAATATATTTCCCCTCCCGGCGAGGGTGCAAGACGTAATACAGTGTTCACGCTAGGCGTTTTTTGAAGGGCGGCCTGTCCTGCCCGCCCCTTTTGCACTTTTCAGTCAAGCACAAGCATCCTTGCTTCCCTAGCTGTCTTTAAAAAATCCCCCATGCTCCAGTTCAGATCACTACATTCATACTAAGAATCAAGCACCCATGCCCCCAGACACGAGCCTGGTGTTTTAACGAGTGGACATTCCCACCTCAACTTTTTTTTTTGGAAGCACCCTTTTAAAAACAAGAAGTGCCCTTTTCCTGGCCAGTAGCGCCCTACCTCTTTTTATTTCTAGAGTGAACACTGCGTAATATATAAACGTCCTTTCCGAACTTAACAAAGTAACAAGTGTCATAAATTTTAAATTTTGCACTACACAATAGGTATATTTTTAAAAAAAAAATTAATTCTCTAAATGAAATAGTATTTAAAAACGGGATTAAATGTTTGCAAAATTATACACATGCACCTAAACTGAAAGTATTCACTACACATGTATTCCATCAATTTACCGAGATGGAATTAAGATCTTTGCAAAGGCAGGTGTTAAGCCTTCAGGAAGCCAAAGGATGAATTAGCCAAATTAACAGTAAAAATTTCTTATAACTAAAACAGGCATTGCTGTATATATGGACTAGTGCATGTTAAATTTAGCATGGTCCAAATATCTTCAAGCCTATTCAGTTTAGGTTGTATGTCAGCTCAAGTGTTGTCCTCATCCATTAACTATGGTTCAAAATTATGAAGCAGTATTCCCATGTATTTCCTTCAGGGTAGCTAAACCATTACTAATAGCCCATTGTTCAGCTCTAGTGTGACATTAATCCAGCTAACCAACCTGGCATCACTGGCTTCAGCATGTGGCTTTTACAAATATTTTTTTTTATTACAAATAGTTTTGTTTTTGTGGTTTAAAAATCCTTAAAAGGATCTTAAAATTTTATAATGGGTCCTTAAAAAGTTCAAATTAATTTGACAAATTATGCCATATTTCAATTCTAAGTATTCCATTTTATTTGTAGTTAGTTTAAAAATACAATTTTGACAAGTGTAAATTGAAATATGTATTTATTTTATTTCAGGATGCGAATCTAACTTGGAGCTCTTCTACACCGATCTTTACAGCATGCTTCATAAAGTTGGGTTTAATATGGGGTCCGATTGCATTCTTCTGGATATTTGCCACAGTAGAAATATACTATTCTATGAGGAAAAAGGAGAAAACAGTTCCATGGTCAGCTTTGAATATTTCAAAACTGGTAAGTTATTGTTCATTGTTATGTGATAGTCAATTAAGTCAAAAATAAATAATTAAATTGTTTATGACTGTGCAAGGTAGGTAGAGGTATTACTATTATCTATGCATTTAGTCTTTGCACTTTTTATTTCTGTACACAAAGTATTGTGAAATGAAAGTATTGTTTTCATATTATAACTTTAATTTTTACTGTTTCTTCACATTCCCATTCTTGGCAGTTTAGGAAATATCAAAATTCTTCTTTTTTTTTGTCCTTTTTAAATAAACTTTTTTCTATTAAAAGTTTAATAACATAAACTTTTTTTAAGTCAACAAATAAAACGTTAAAAAAAGCACTTTATGGTTATTTTAATAGACATGGCTTTTAATAAATCAGGATTTGCATGGTCCTTGAAACTCCTTATTGTTGTCCAAAGTGTCCTTTAAGAAAACTTTCAATTACCAAAAGCTCTTACAACTATAATTTAATAATAATGTAGTTAATTTAATATAAATGTAATTTTAAAAAATTAGGTCCTTATAAATAAAATTCTTAAAAAGTATATAGAAACTTCTTTATTTTAAGTAGAAACACTATTGACAGATCCAGACAATTACACATGAGTAGTTCAAAATAAGTCTTTTTGATTTCCTAATTTATTGTTATTCCCAACAGATGTTTAGCTTACTCAGCAGGTGTTTAGTTTATTATGAGTGATTGCATTTGAGCTGGTGAGAATTTTCCTGCAATAATTTTTCAGTATTGTTGTTTGACGTTTTTTCTCATATAAGCAGTCTGTTACCTTTATGTATATTTTTTTATTTCCACAACATTACAAACTGTATTTTAAATTGCCATTTAATAAAAAAATCATTTTCAATATTCATTTCATATTATGTTACCTTTATATATATATATAGGCATATTTTTTTTTATATCTGCAACTTTACAAACTGCATTTTAAATTAGCATTTAATAAAAAATACATTATAAATAGTCATTTCTAAACCCAAAATCTAGAAATTCGTCATAGAAATTGTTTAAAATCTTAAAACTCACAGATTCGTTTTTATCAAAGCACTAGACACAATAAAAAACTAAATAAAACTTATTTTTGCCAAATAATGAGTGTGGTGAAATTTGGAAGAATTGAGATTCTCTAGGAAGGAAGACATTCTCTTTATTGAAAATAGATAGCCAAACCACCCCACAGAAAAGCTCTAGAATGAATGCTGCTTTTATGTAAAAGCTTAACATCAATGTTAATTATATATATATTTTTTTACAAAAAAGTATACATTCAAATGAAAATGATTAAAAAGTAATATATTTTTTAAAATTGTTAATAGGCCAAACTTTTAAATAATATTCGTGTTTATTTTTTTCAGATTGGAGTCTTAGCAATAATGGTGGTGTCTCTGGCAGACATGGCGTATCAGATGGTTCAATTTTCCAAAACTGAAACTGATGTCCGTCCCATTGAATATTACACACCTTTCTTAATTTTTGTTACAATGGTTTGTTGCTTTGTACACTTTATTTATGTAAAGTATTGTGAATTTAAATTCATAGCAATGTTTTTGTTAATGTTTAGAATTTTAACTGTCATTTCAACTTTAAATGTAACTGAAATTGATGTACATTAACAGGAAAATATAAGGGAATTTGTCTATTCTTAAAAATATCAGAGATTTAAAAAAAAAAATCAGGGAATTTAACAAAAAAACTTATTTTCAAACTGATTTCTAGTTGTGAAACATTGTTGATTGACTGCTTATATTCATTGCAATCAAAAAGGGGGAAAAAGCATGTTGGATTATAAAGGACTTTTTTGACTTTTTTTTGCCAAACTTGACAAAACTGAAACTGCTGTCAGCAACTGCACTAAGCTCTATCATTCTTTGGGTACTTTACATTGATCTTGGGAAAGGTATTTGGTGTATTAAGAAAGCTGTAGGTCTTAAGATGTTAGATGTAATAAATGGGTTTTATTATTAGGGATGCATTGTGTGTTTCTACCTTTTGGGAGCATTTAATTTTTAAAAAATATATTGGGGCTATTTTAGTCTTCGATCTTAAAGTACAACCACAGATAATCTATGGTATACATTGCATTTAGTTGGATTTTTCATGATCTCTAAGTAACATTTTGAAGTATTGAAATTTGTATGTACTCTAAAATTTTGAGGATATGTATTTTTTTAATCATATGTTAACTGAATAAAATGTACATTTAATTATATAGCCTACCATTAACAAAATAAACCAACATTTAATAAGCTGATATTAAGGTAAACAATGTAAAAGAAAATTTTAAAATTCAAAAATTTCTTTGATTTGTTTTAAAAGAAATAGTAAATTGCTAATATTGAAGACTTTTTAAATATATACGGTATTCAATGTAGAATATAGCCTTGCAAAAAAATTTGTATACAAAATATTATATGTATATAAAAATATGCTAAAAAAAATTATGTTATTGGCGATGGGGAGCGCAGACCACAATAGTTTTTAGTATGAGTGGCACTCCTTTCAAACAAATTTTTGTATCCCTGTCATTAATGAGTATTGAAATTATCTCTTAAACTTATGCAAATCTATGTTACAATTTAGTAAGGAATTGTAGAAAAATATAGATGTATCAAACTGTGTTTAATTTTTGTTTCTTAATTTCACAAGTTTATGTGCTTTTTTCCCCCTTCCAGGCTGCAATTATAACCTTAACTCTCATCGAACGGAAGAAAGGCATGATCACTTCAGGTGTCTTGTTCCTGTTCTGGTTACTTATGTTCTTAGGAACTGCTGGAGGCTTTTATACAGCTCTACAGAAAACATTCAATTCGGTAATGTGTTTATTTTTGTAATAATTCTTTGTATATTACAATAATCTTAATTCATTTGCTTTAATTCAAAACAATTTTAATGTTACAATTCATCACTATGAGGGAAATAGGGGAAAATGAGCATTGATATCATATATTAATATACATCAAATGAAATTTGAAATGAAAAGTTTTCATTTATAGAATTTTTTTTATTACCTTTTACAGATTTTACTGTTTTTTTTTCTTTAATAAAAATATATCCCCCCCCCCCCCCCCCAAATGAAAAATGACTAAACCTTTAAAACTAATTTCAACTAATAAACATTTGAGTTTGGCTGAGTTGACTAATCTTTTTATCTATACAATGGGTTTTGTTATACTGAGTTGACTAATCTTTTTATCTAAACAATGGGTTTTGTTACGCTGAGTTGACTAATCTTTTTATCTAAACAATATTCTTTATATATATTTACAGCCAGAGAAAAACTACATTTAATTATTAAATTGTCTTATTTTATTTATTTCACTTAAAATAGTTTCCTCTTTTTTTCCTATTAAATTGTCTTTTATTTTTAAAGCAATGTATGTATTTATAAAACAAAATAGTAGTCAATAAGAAACAAAATTTAGTAATTTGACATTTAATGACACCATTTAAACTAAAAACTTTTTTATTGTTATACTGAACAATGTATGCAAATCTGCTGCGAAAATACTGCCTAACACTTTATTGGTAATTGGTAGAACTGGACTACCACACAATGAAACTGGGTGTGAATCCCTACTAAGACAAGAATGTAAAATGTTATATAAGTGAATGCAAGTCTGTTTGGCATTGCATGAAGAAAGTAATTATTTTTTTTAAATACATATTTGTATTTTTGAAGCATTGGCTGGTGTGCATTATTTTCTTTTAAGATTTATTAAAAAAAATATTTGTAAAGTGAGAGCTTTTAAACTACACCTTAAAGAAATATTTTTTTTAAATAATTCATAAGAGTACTTTTATGAAGTTTAAAATTTAATGTGATATTGCATTTGTGAGTGACAATGGATTAAGGATACGCTTACTACAATAGTTTAATTTAAACCTTAATCAATAATAGATTGTTTAGTACTTCAATAAAAATATTAAATAAAGAAATTAAAAAAAAGTCATTTTTCCAATTTATGTTTTATATTTTTGTGAAGTTTTAACTATTGTTTAATTTGGGATGATTAAATTGAGATGAAATTTTAGTTTTAAACATGAGTTATTCCTATCTTTTCTAGAGTTTTGACTATGACAAATATTATGAACGCTATGAATTTACAATAATCGTCTTGTACTTTGTGCTATCCTTCATCCAATTCATTTTGAACTGTTTTGCGGACAGAAGAACTAAGCCCAGTGAAGAGAATCCAGTAAGTGTTCTGTTTATTTAATACTTTATGATAATCAATATATACACACTAAATATGATTATATATGCTTCATAGCAAACAAGTGTATTTTTCTGAATGCCCGAATCACAAAAGAAGTAGTTCCCAACTTTAAAACACCCACAGACTTCTTAATCAATATACCTTCAAACGAAACTAAGAAGGACTAGAACTCGATTTTTGTATTGGTTTACTTGACTAAAATAAATGAAAGTAATTTTAATGAACATAAACAATAGTTTAAATTAGCTGAAATTGCTGTAGCCTATATAAAAATGCAATGAGATTATTGTGAATTAAATAGGTTTATGGTCCACTTTGTACAATTAATTCAGTCAATAATGAAAAATTTTCCTGATATATAAACCCTTAAAATATGTCGTTAAAATTTTTTTCACGAACCACTTTTAAATATTTTACTGATAAATTTGATCCATAAACCACTAAGTTGAAATTCACTCTCATAAAAGATTCAACTTTAAATTATGCATAATGCATTTAAATTATTAGAAATTGATTAACAATCATTAAAACAATAAGCTTTAAAAAGCAACACACATAATCGAAGATAGTCTAAAAGAGTGCATGCTGTAGCTTGGACACAAAAACGTACACAGGAGTCCACACTCAGATTACTTATTTCATTATGAAAATATTCTAAAATAGATATAAAATTTTAAATGCAGTAAAAATGTTTATAAACTGTTTGTTTACATCCTTTAAATATTAAGTATGTTCGTAATCCAATAGATTCATTGCCCTTATTCAAAATGTGAAGCTAATTGAACAAAAACTTTTTTAATCAATTTAACAACCTCAACCCTATTTTTCTTAAAGCAATAAAATTTTAATAAAATAATTAAAATATTTTAAGGAAATCATTTATTAAATTTGCATGTTTTTTCTTTCAGAGAGAAAGTCCTGAAATAAGAGCATCATTTTTGTCCATTCTAACGTTTTGGTGGTTTAACCCGTAAGTTATTTTTTCTTTTTAACTTTGTTTTGACACTGTGTATTTTTTGCTTTTCTTAAAATTTTAATATCAATAAATAATAATGAAATAATTTTACTTTTGGCATGGAAATAAAAAACACAAGTTTATCTATGAAGAACGCGAATTGATTTTTTTTATTTATATTAACACTGAATAAACCATGCACACTGTCAGAAATATAACATAGACTGTTAAGATAAAATATATTTTGCATTCAAAGAACGTTAAAATTATTTTCAAAAATATGCAAATCACATATCGAACATAATCATAGGCAAGGTATAATTTTGGGATAATAAGTTTTTTAAAATATCAATGTTCACATGAGAATAGACTTGTTGAGAGGGTTGGTTAAGACATGAAATAACAGACATGTTATATTTTTTATATTGCAGATTATTCAATTGCATAATGTATTTTCACTATTTTCAGGATGGCCGTTTTAGGCTATAAGAAACCACTTACGAGTGAGGACATGTGGGAATTGAGAGATGAAGATAAATCAGAAGGCCTGCAAGGGGCTTTTGGAAAATATTGGTTGCCATTGGTCGAAAAAGTCAACAGGTATATAGTTCTGAAATATATTTATCAGGGTGGGAACATAACCTGGAAATCAGGGATTTTTTAATTCTGGAAATCTCAGGGGAAAAAATCAGGGAATTTTCAAATTTGGATCATTAAAACGGCAATTATCGTCTTTTATGCCGTCCATTTGGGGTAATTTAGTTGTCAATATTTTCTTTTAGTTTTGAAAAAGAATTTTAAAAAAGAAGCAGGGTTATGTGCATTTTCATATTTTCAGTTTTATTTTTGTAAAACATGAACCACTGCTGGAGGGGAGAAGTAAAAGCAAAGTGCGTTGGACCTTGAATTGTTATCTACAAAAGAAATAATTTAAAAAAGAATATCTTTTCCCCATTATCTGCTTCCAGAGAACATGTTTAATTACTATTATGCCTGTCACAATTGCATGGTTTGAGTTGATCCATAAATTATTATTTTAACTGTCAATAAGTATTGCTTATAATTTTTCATTTATAATGCAATACATTTATTGGATTATTGTAACGTGGATACTTTGTTCCTATACAAAGCATGTATTACAGCATTTCTTAATGTAATTGTAAAATCAGGGAAATTTTTGTGACACCATAATGGAAATATCAGGGAACTTTTTTCCAGAATGTTGTTACCACTCTGTTTATTCACTTTCCTTGTAATAATGTTCTGTTCTCTTAATTGTACCTTTAATCAAGGCATCAAACATTAAAAGCTTAATGATTAAGTTATTTTAGTTGTATTGCAAAATTAAAATGAATGTATATTATGTAGGTTTGTGTCTGTTTTCACTAAACTCCTGGTACATGCTATTTTGCAACAAAAACTGCTACCAAGCAATTAAAAGAAATTTCCAGTTTTCATGTTAAAATATGCTATTGAAAAGATTTTTAGTGGTTTTAGTTTGAGATTACAGTTTCCACTCAAAGGCCTCAATCCTTTCCAATAATATTCATTTGCTAAGTAAAATTTATTTTTACAGCAGTACTTCTTAATTAGCTGATGTTTTCTCCGTTAAATGTTAACACACCACCTTCATGAAACCTGCTTAAGTTAAGAAGTCCAACCTTTAAACATGATCTTAATGGAATTAAACATGATTTAATCCGATTTTTCCAATGCAACCCTGTTTGGTTGGCATCAGTGGAAAGTTTACTGTTATTCTGTAGCTTTGACATTTTTTTTGTCTGAGTTATAGTATTTTGAATTACTAATCTTTTGAATTGTGGTGATCTGCAATGGAAAATAGTGTAATAACACTAAAGAATGAGTACTATAATTTTCCCCAGGAATGTGAACATGGGATTCTTGTCTTTGCATAGTACAATCAGAGATGCCACAATTTACTTTGTTTGTTATAAAATGGTCCAAAACGACTGATCCAAGGGGGTACTAGCTGTTTATGAATACTGAGGCCTATGGTTTAAAATATTTCCAAGAATTAATAATTAATGTTAAGAGCCGATTCAGGATTTTTAATGTGTGTAGCATGTACAAGCTCGAGTCATTGATCGAGTAAACATTGATGTGAAATGTGTAAAAATTCCTGTTGTAATAATTTGAAAAAAATTGCCTATTTTTCTTTAAAAATATTCAGGGTTCCCACTGGTCCTTAAAAGTCCTTAAGAACTCCTTATTTTTGATTTGCATTTTAGGGAGCCCTTTAAAGTCCTTAATTTTGACCAACAGTCCTTAGAAACTCCTTAATTTTGACCAACAGTCCTTAGAAACTCCTTATTTTTTCTCCTGCCAAAGAAACATTATTTTATTTTAGTAGTTCTTTTAAAATTTCTTGCTTTTAGTTTATTTCACTTACATTGATAATCTATTACTTGTGGCTGTTTTTTACATGAGATGCTCAAATGATATTTATTTTCTCGCTTCAATAATAAGTTAGTGCATTGCATTTATTATTCTTTGCAAATGCATATTTAACAGTTGGTGAAGAAATCAAACAAGTTTATGAAAGAATTAAAAAAGTAATAACTTGAAGTCAAAGAATGAGGTTCTGTGAAGATACGTTTTAAACATAGCATTGCATTTAAAAAGTCATTTTTAAGTTAATATAAAAGTTGATTGTTGTCATAATTTGTTTAATTTTTTTTACTTCAAAATCAGCGCGATAAAAAAAGTGTCCTTAAAAACTTGTTTTTGTCCTTAGAAAGTCCTTATTTTTTATTTTTAAAAGTGAGTCCCGATATTACAGTACTGTAACTTAGCCTCTTGCTGATTAATTATCAATAATCCCTGCAAAAGTTTATATCCTTTAAAGTTTATTATATAAATAGTTTTAAACAGTAACATCAACTGATGTTAACTTAAATTGAAACATTTCTTAAAAGTTACCATTAAGGTAAATTGATTAATTAAGTGTTGTACAATTGCATAATTTTATTAAATATTTCTTTTTAATATTTAATACTTTAAATATTTCTTTCTCTACTTCTAGTCATCACCGAACCTTACGGAAGTATCTTTCGAGGAGGTATTCCGAAATGCCTGGCAGCGAAAGCACCAAAGTGGTCATCTGTCCAAATGAATACGAGAAAGATGTTTCTCAGTTGAGCATTCTGTGTCCAATAGTGAAAACTTTTGGGTTCGAGCTTTTTACAACTGGTCTGCTGAAACTTGGTGGCAGTGTCATCACTTTCGCAAATCCTCTTATACTTGAGTATGTATGCAAAATGTTTTATTAACTTATGTTTCATTTAGCATTTTTGAACCAGAAAAAACATGTGCCATTTTAATAAATTTGTAACTTTAAAATAGATAGTAATGACAGAATTCGGGTCAATATTTTGATGTCAGCTTTCAGATGTTTCTACACATGTTAAAGTCCTTAGAATTCAATTTCTTAAAAATGCTCTTCTATGTGTGTTCTGTTTTTAAACACAACTTTATCAATAGTATAAGTAACTAGTTCATATGGTATGTAACAGCAATATTAGCGTTAAAATCATACTTTTGCTAAATGGAATTCCATTGTTTGGTTTTGTTTATCTATTATTTCTTTGAAAATATGGATCTGAGATTTTGTTCAAAGTTGAACATGCATTATTGTATAGATGTTCTTTTGTTCAATATAATAAAACATAAACTGTCCAAACAAAATTAAAAAGAAAAAAAATTTAAAATATCCTTTTTTTTTTTCGAATTTGTAGGGGCTATTTTTAGCAGGTTGCAGAATAACACTGTCAATGAATTTTAAGAATGTAACTTGCATAAAAACATATGAAATTACAAGTAACATTTCTGAATGAAATCTTTTGAGATTAGTCACAGACAATTTATACTATAATTTTTTTTTCAGTCAACTTATTGCGTTTGTTGCCAGTGAGGATCCTTACTGGAAAGGAGTTTGTTTTGCAGCAGCCATGTTCCTGTCTGCTGTAGTGGAGTCATTTCTGAATGGACAGTACGAGTACAGGATATATGTGGTGGCCATGAAAATACGTTCCTGCATCATTTCCGTGGTGTACAAAAAGGTATATTAAATTTCACTCATATGATTGAACATGATTAAATACATTGTTTGAGCTCATTGGAATAAACATTTAGTGCAATTTATCTGCCAAATTAGTATTAGTATCTACAAAGTATTGTTAGTTACTACAAATTAGTATTTTTGTAATATGGTCATAAGATATTAACTAAATTACTATTATTTTTATTTTACTATTAATGTTAATCAGTAATTCAATGCAACTGTACTTTTATTTATTTGAAAGGGATTCAAATACTTCTTGATATTTTTTACATGATGTTCAGGATTCATATATTTTTCATAAGATAGTTACAAAAACTTTGGTCAAAAGAATATATATTGCAAGCTGTAACCAAATGCTTTAAACCTGTTTCTTAAGGGGCTAGAGCTCTAGAAGCTCAGCTCCAGCTCTAAAGCATTAAATAACGGAAAAAAATTCCATTTTAGATAGTGTTGACCACTGCCCTGCTTACACATGTTAATCTAAGGACTACCAGTCAGTGCATGCTTCTTTTCACACTTACTTGCTGTGTAAAGTTCTACAAATATTCAATGGTGCTCATCACTCCTAAGCTTTTAAACGTACTATAATCTGTTTCCTACCCTCTCCATTAAGAATAAGCTTGATAAGTTTCTTCTACTCCCCAATGTGAAAGGGCTCTGCTAATTCCTTACTACAATATTTATTCCATGAAAAGCAGTAAATCATCTTGAATATCACATTTGAGTCCAAGTGGCATTCATATCACTAAAACTTTGACTGCACATTATATATTAAAATCAAATTCTCAGACAAATTTTATTAAAAGAAAAGTAATAAAACATAATTATTTTGTTTAACCTGCAATTGCACAAAATCTTCGAAATTGTGTTTAATGACAGGTAGCTAAAATGAAAGATCTCAAACAAAAGGTAATTTTTGTTTTTTTTAAATCGCAATATTCAAAACATTGAAGAATATTTAAATAAATGAAAATGCTGGACAAATCTAGTGTCCATTTTAGAAAATTAATTTTAACGAGAATTCACTTTCAGTTTTGCTCCTTAAATAAATCCATGAACGAAAAAAATTATAGCAATACCTATTAATATAACATACACTTTCTCTATTTTAGTCTCTCGTGCTTTCCAACTCTGCTCGAAAGAACTTCACGGTAGGCGAGGTGGTGAACCTGATGTCAGTGGACACGCAGCGTGTGATGGACTACGTCCAAATGGTCAACCTCCTATGGTCAGCCCCTCTGCAGATCGGTATAGCCATCTACCTGCTGTGGCAGCAACTCGGCATAGCCACTCTGGCTGGTCTTGGGGTCATGATTCTGATGATTCCACTCAATGCGGCTATTAGTATATACATTAGAAATTTCCAGGTAACATTCCATTTGAATGTGTTTTTTATTACTGTTTATCTACATGATATGTAAGGTAATGAAGTTATTAGTTTTGGGTTTAAAATTTATTCAGATCTGTAGTGTTACTACATTGTTTTAGATTCCAAAACAGTGGTTTTTAAAAGGTGGTCAGTTTATGAACAAGATATCTACAAAGAGGATAATAATATTGTTAAATTTTGATGTTTTTTTAATGGTTAATTGTATTCCACTACTAAAATTGTTTCAATGTGCTTTGTTTAAAAAAAATGAGTGGGAGCATTATTTAACAAGTACAAGATTTTGAAATTTGGGAAGCACAATTTTTTTTTTTTAATATTCAGAGTTGAGATAAATTCTTCATTATAATTTTTGTGTATTTCTGAGAGAGAGAGAGAGGTGCTTATTCTTATTAAACAAAATTGCCATAGTAACTGGTTTTTAGGTTCTTAACACATATATCAATGATATCTGAATAGAAATTATTCAAACATTAGATTACATATGCAAAACTATTTTTTTTTATTCCTAAAGAATTCACCATTTGCATTACATTAAATGTCTGTATAAACCAAAATAAAGTGTTTAAGATAAATTGAGCCAGTAGTTTTAAAGAAATATACACACTATTAGAAAGAAGGCATGTGGTCTGCCAAAGAAATTTCATAAAAATGTAAATTTTAATTGTGTTGCACTCTATCTTTTTTTACTGCACAGGAGGGATATTCGTTATTCCTAAAGGGAGTTTGTTGAACCTATTTCTTAAAACTCAAGAGAGATGTAAAAGAGGACAGAAGCAAATTCAGTTCCCCACAGATTTAATGTTTCCCCAACTATTCGTTTGATGTGTTGCCAATTTGATAAACATTGTATTTGACTTGGCCTAACCTTTCGACCAAATAATTATTATAAGAATATGCACCTTATTTACACTTTAAAATATATTATTATAATAATATTTGTTTATACAATAATTAAGTTATATTTTTCAAAAACACTTCTTTGATATTCTTCTAAAAAAATTACCTGTTCTTAGTAAATATATTTTAGCAGTATTTGCTGAATTTAACTGCCCGGTTTTAATATAATACGAATATTTATAAATAACAACAAATAAGACATATCATCTGTAAGAATTTGGAAGTCTATAGTGGTTCGGATATCTTCAGTTTTTCCAACAATGCTCACAAGTTTCAAATTCACAAAAATACTTTTATGTTGAAATATTATATTAAGGAATTTATGCTATGGATTTAACACATTGACTGCCATACAAGTAGTATATAACTTGGGACAGTTTTTGTGTTAAATCTAAAGTATTGGAAGCTGTATCTATTAGCATGTTTGGAAAGCTATATCTATTAAAGTAATTAAAAGTTTTAAAATTCATGTTTTGGAAATATGAAGTAAACTACCTTGCAGTGAAAGCACCTTTTAAATTTTGATATTTTTCTCACTGCTTAAAGGGTTAAGATAAGGAAAACTGTATAAAATACCTTGACTTATGAAGTGCTACTTATCGTCTTTAACTGTTTCCGTTATTTCTTCAGGTGAGTCTCATGAGAGACAAAGACTCGAGAACAAAATTGATGAATGAAATCCTGAATGGTGTAAAAGTGCTGAAGCTCTATGCATGGGAAAATTCCTTTATTAAGGAAATCATGAAGATCCGAGGCATGGAAGTTGCATGCTTACGAGGCCAAGCCTATTTAAATGGAGCCATAACTTTCGTCTTTTCCTCTGCCCCATTTCTTGTAAGTTGAGTTCTAACACTTAAATTTTTAGTTACTAAATTTTTATTCTATTTGTCGTTTTCTAAGCTTTCAATGGAATTAAATGTGTTGTCATTATAGCTATTGCATTCAATTGCAACTAATCAGTTTACTAACATCAAATTTAAAATACATTTGTAATAAATTAGTGCTAGAGTATGTAATTCAATTGAAGTAGAAAAAAAAAATTAAAATGTTGTTTATGAAACAATAATTTTGTAGTGATGTATGACCAAATAAATGCTCAAATTTATGGGCTATACCACTCTATGTAACACGCTTAATGAAAATTCAAGTGCGGTGGATGGCCAAATGGTGAGAGTGTCGTACCTGACACCATAGGGAGTGGGTTCGCATGCATAGCAATGTGATAATCAGAGTGTTGTCATACTCGTTCCTTTTGCCACTACAAATAATATGCCATGTAGAGTGGACTGATGCACATTAAACCTGTTGTGAACCAATGTCTTCTGAATAGGGATCTAGTCAGATTGTGTATGGTATCGGCTCCACATCTCTAACCAGGTTGATATGAGGAGCTGTCCTTCTCATCTTACCATGGTTCATAATTACAAGGCATTGTTCCTGGATATTCCCTTTCTGATAGATCCTAAACCTGTATCAATAGACGTTTGTACAACACTCTAGTGAAACGTTAATGAAACCTACCTTCAAATAAACTTCAGCAGAACAGTGCAATTTAGAATAATATTAGTAAAAATTTATTATTTTAAAGATTGCTAATCAAGCAATTTAATTTAAATATGGTTATCTACTGCTTTTGCATTGCCATATGTATTTATGTATATACCATTGCAATATATTATTAGTAAATAATTTTTCTTATAAGGTTCTTGTAGCTTATTATGTTTCTAACACTAGGTTTCCCTGGCGAGTTTTGCAGCTTTTGTGCTGATTAGCTCTGATAATGTGTTGGATGCTAACAAAGCTTTTGTCTCACTCTCGCTGTTTAATATTCTTCGTATTCCAACTGCTCTCCTGCCAATGATCATCACATTCACTGCCATGGTAAGATTATTCGATTTTAGTATTTACAGTGCTAATTGTCATAACTTTAAGTTGTCTAATTAATCGACAAGTAACTTATTTTTTCTAACATTGAATACCTGAAACTCCAGATTAAAGTGTAACTATCTGTAATTTCTTCCTCTTTTTTTTCCTAATAACTATCTTTAATTTTGAAGTAAAATGTACTCTCTTAACTCTACTTTAGTGAACTCTCTAACTATATAATTCACACAATAATTGTAAGATTGGCATTATATTATAAGACTGTGTGACCAGCTACAGTTAATTACATTTAACCTTTAATGTCTGATATATCCTCAATGTTCATTTAATATTCACATTTGATATCCAATTCTGTTTTGTTTTTTTAGTTTGTTGTATCTATGAAAAGAATAAATAAATACCTTCAAGGGGATGAAATTGATCCTGATGTTGTTGAACATGACCCATCAGAAAGTAAGTGCACACATTGCTAAAAACAATTTTAGCCAATTGAAACACACTTTTTATTTTAATTGTGCGTTTTTACTGAAAATGTTTCTAATTAAATTTATAATAAATGAGTCAGTAGGGAAATACTTTATTAATTAAATTTTAACTCATTTTTTAAAAAAAATTTGTAATGACTAAAACTATTGGTTAAAGAATACTGATTACTTTCAAATAAAGTCTTTATGGTGTGTAGGATTTTCTGCTGTTTATATAGTTGTACGGACTTCTTGTATTTTTTCCCCCAATTAATTTAAAATTGATTTATGTTTTTTTTTTCTTCTGATAAATAAAAAAGTTTAAATGCAAAATTAATTCTTTTAAATTTTAGTTTTTAGGAATTGATTCGTTTTCATTTCTCTAAAATATTTACTTTTGATATTTTAAATATCATTCTAGAAAAAATTAAGATCTTGTATCAATTTTCTAAAAATGAAACTAATTTTTCTATTAAAAAAAAGTTAAAGTTAAAAATATTAATTGCAGAAAAAGTAAGTTTGTTTGCGCCTATCCTACAAACTGCTATTGATAAAGGCAGAAATAAATACACCGAACATTTCAATCATATTGCAATTAGCTTTTTTCAATTGCCTATCCTACAAACTGCTATTGATAAAGGCAGAAATAAATACACCAAACATTTCAATCATATTGCATTTAGCTTTTTTCAATTGTCGCTTAACTTTGTGGGGGAGTGAAGGAAATCTTCTGAAGCATTACTCTGGGGAGGTTGAAATGGTAAAAAAATGTGTGAAATAGGTTTTGAATCCCTTACAGATGACTATTTTGACTGATGGTATATTAAAATGAAATATGCATAATACATAACTTTAAGCTCCTTAAAAAGTTCTTAGAAACTCCTTATCTTTAGTTTTATAAAATGCTTATGAACCCCATTATAGTATGTAAGTGATTAAAAATAATAATTTGCAGATTGTTTAATAACCAATATGTATAAATAGGGGATCCCGTAGTGATCGAAGATGCCTCCTTTTCCTGGACTAAAGAAGATGCCCCTGCGCTGTCCAATTTCAACTTCCGTGTGAAAGAGGGGTCCCTGGTGGCAGTGGTCGGACAGGTCGGGGCTGGAAAATCATCGCTACTGTCTGCCCTGTTGGGGGATATGGTGAAGTGGTGTGGGAGAGTAAACGTCAAGGTAGGGAAGATTGATTTACATGAACTGACTTAGCTTGTATTAAGATTCCGAAATATATTCTTCTAATCTGCCCAGGACAAGTGCCTGTAATATGTATAATGCAGCACCTTATTATTGTAATATATGTATCCTGAATACATGTGCATATCAGGTTTAGAAAAAATTATTACCATTTCCAGCAAAAGGCATGTGTTAGAATATGATGGTGTGATTATTTTTAAAATGAGGCACAATACAGTGTGTATTGTAATTCAAACACCTGTATTGAAATGTACAAAGTTTACCTTTTATAGTTTCTTAAACCATTTTTATTATATTATATCCATTACTTTTGCATATATTCACATAGCATTACATATGTTTTGACATTCCACTCTTAGGTTTTGTAAATATTAATTTGAAATTTTAATTGATTTTGATTAAAATATAATAAATCTGTAATATTTTAAAATCTAAAAAGAAGTATTAAATATATTTATTCTTCAAATCCAAAATGCTTTATCTATCAGAAAGTAATTTATTTACTATTTTATTTGGATAACAAATTCATAAAAATGTTTCGTAATGCATTGACTTCATGAATACTTTCATAAAATTATTTTCTTTTTTGATTTCTCACCACCATTGTTTGCACTGTTATCAAGATCTTATTTTTAAATTGCAATACAATACTCATTACGAAGTTGTTCGCCATATTCCAAATTCTTAATGAGTGAAATTTTCCATTTGCAACCAAAATTCTATAATGGATTGAGCCTATTGTTCTAAAAGTATCTAAGCTCTAAGTCCATGCAATGCTCACATTGTTGATGACAATTTTCTGTGCTGTATAATTAGATAGTATATATCCTCAGTTAGTCTAAGGATATAATATTAGGTTATGGAAATGCCTCATCTTGAGCTTGATAAACAGGTCATATCTTAAAAAAATCATTAATTCATCACAGCATTACTAAAATGGTCCAAAGTATTTTAAACATAGATTATAGTGTGTGGTTTAAATAAATGTATACTTTGGAAGATAGAAGGATTAGGAGAGACGTTCAAATTCATTGAATAAGAGGATGTTAAGGGTTTGGGTTTTAACGCGAGTCAGACGGAGAGAGGTTATAGGTTTAGTTTAAACAAATAATAACCAAATGAATTAACCAAGAAGAGAGAAAGCGCTATTTTTGTAACAAGAGTATTCTACAAATTTAACAACTTGGCAATGAACATTGTTAATTCTACATTAATAAGTGGTTTTATGTTAGATAGTCATTGGAAAGTAGTCGACATATGCAAGACTAGATCTACCTTGTTTATCCTGTTGTTCGCCGTCAATGTTTGAATTTTGAAAATATATATATATAACTTGAAAATTAAGTTTTAACTAATTTCTTTATTAGATTTCCGTGGAAGCTACTATTTAAATGTTGCATCGTGTCACTCATCAGCACTGTACCTAGCTACATTTCCTTTCAACTGAATCTGAAATTTGCCCAACAAATTAGATGTTACTATTTATACAAATCACCAAACACTGTGACGGTCATGCACCAATACTGACACATTTAAAATTTTAATTTGAACTAAAATTGTTTGTTTTTTAAGTCAAAAAATATTTATTTCTAGGGATCAACAGCTTACGTTCCTCAGCAAGCCTGGATTCAGAATGCAACTCTGAGGAAAAACGTCCTTTTCACGAAATCCTTCGACGAGAAACGCTACAAGACTGTTTTGGATGCTTGCGCTCTTGCCCAAGACCTAGAAATACTTCCTGGTGGAGACATGACTGAAATTGGAGAAAAGGTGAAGATTGACATTTTCTTTGTTTTGTTATTGAATCCTTTCCCATATGCAAGTCTTATTTAACATGTTTATTGAAATTGTAATTGAAATACAATTACTAATTGTTTAATGTGACTCATACTTATTTTTTGCTTCTGCACTAGAAAAGAACATTAAACTTTATATCAGGCATGTGATTTATCTGCAAACTAGCAGAAACCTGCGAATTTCATTTTATTGAATGACTGCTTCGGCTATTTTTATGTTTGAGTGATTACATGTCTTGTTATG
Source organism: Troglohyphantes excavatus (assembly GCA_963932185.1). Classification (NCBI taxonomy): domain Eukaryota; kingdom Metazoa; phylum Arthropoda; class Arachnida; order Araneae; family Linyphiidae; genus Troglohyphantes; species Troglohyphantes excavatus. The sequence goes on from OZ010677.1 coordinate 58,544,894, forward strand.
TCAAAAAGCCACCCTTCATATTTTAAATGGATTGTATTTATCAAAATAATACTCTTCTATGTTTCTAAGTTACTATTTTATTTAGGTATATTTGTTCAAAAGTTAGCATGACTTTTACAGAACCTAATAGAAAAAAGCAAATTTATATCGCCGCTTAAGCTGCGATAACTTGCAACTCAAAATTACAAGAGACAGAAAAACTTTCTAAAAGTTACTGAATTGTACTCCTTTTGCTTTATAAGCATTAGAGATTACTAAGTTATGTGGTGTCAATAAAAATATCAGTTGAATTTTATTGAAAAATATGAGATAAAAACATATTTTCAGAACTTAAGCGACTATAGCCTGCCTTTTGAATTGTTTTGCTTGATTTAATTTAAAGTTTTTTTAGCAGAAATAATTGCTATGGTTTTACACTTACAGAAAGCTTTTACTTAAATTAATCATAAATCCCACTTTTTTATGGTTATTATTTAAAATGTTGCTCAACTGTTTGTTCTTTACTAACAAAATGTGACTATATTGCAGCAAAGCATATGAAGAAATTTCACTAGAAAAATAAATTTACTGTATTATGTGTATGTATTATACGCATGTACTATATATGGCATGTACATAGGATTATAATGCAAAAGTTTAAATATATTGAGCTACCTTTTAAATACCTTTCAATTAAGCTGAAGTTTTTTGTATGTGCATGTTTTAGGGTAAGTACAAATATTTGGGGTTAGTACTTGAACATTTCAAAAAAAGGTTTTTTAGGATACACTAGTATACATTTTGATTAACAATTTTCATAAAAAAAACTTTAGGGTAAGTACAAAAGTTTTAGGGTAAGTACAAAATTTGGGGTTAGTACTTGAACATTTCAAAAAAAGATTTTTTAGGACCACACTAGTATACATTTTGATTAACAATTTTCATAAAAAAAACTTTATTTTATAAAATGTTTATTTTAGTGTTGATTTATATCTGTCAATCATTTGCAGGGCATTAATCTTAGCGGTGGCCAAAAGCAGAGGGTGAGTCTAGCAAGAGCTGTGTACAATGATGCGGATATTTACTACCTGGATGATCCTTTGAGCGCTGTGGACGCTCATGTTGGGAAGCATATTTTTGAACATGTAATTGGACCGCAAGGAGTGCTCAAGAAAAAGGTATTTTACTTTACTCCTTTTTTCAAGTGGAACTTTTAACTTTGTGTGTTGTAAATTAATTCCTTATCAGATTACTACCTGTGAACGTTGAGAGAATTGATCTTGTAACTGGTGTATCACGTGTGTAGGAAATAGGAAAGCTAGGATAAAAAAGTTTCCTGTAAATTATTTTGTAATCCCCTAAATTTTCAGTATTTTGCATTTTATTTATATTAAGGAACATATTTCGTTCATGGTTTTTAAAGATAAAAATAATGAAATAACTAGTGTAAAAATAATCTTGATTATCTTCGAAATAACTTGTTTAAAATATATCATTAATTGAAATTTTCAAAATATATATATTCTGTGTATATATATAAAAAGTGTCTGTGTTTGCTTTTATACAAATCTGCAGTTTTATTCCAAGTTTTATGAAATTTTGCACACTTGACCTTCAAAACAAGAGAAAAGTCACTGCCTACATGTGATTTAAAAAAAAACACCCCATCTCACTTTCCGACCCCTTAAAGCAGAAATTACTTCTTAAAAAACTGACAGATTTCACCAAGGTAAAGAAATCGGCGAACACTATGTGTAAAGCCTGGGTAACACCGTGCCATATAGCTGAGAATTGAAATAAAATAAATAAAGAGATTAAACTGCTTTATATACATAAAAAATTTCTAACCCAGTAGCCCTAATTTTATGCTTCTACTTATAATACACTAATTTTGTGAATAGCTAATAAAAAATCAAATTATGTTCTTTTTTATTAAGAATTCTTTCAGCCTCCAATCTACTCTGAAAAAAAATTATACCACTGGATTTATCCATATTACTGAAAAATGAAATTACAAACAATTGAATGTCAACAAGTATACACAGAAATGAAAAGTTGTGTAGATTTTTAAGAGCTACTATACTTTAAAAACAGAGTATACATACTTAAACATTAAATAAATAACTATTTTTTTCTTATTCTAACATTCCAGCCTGTTTTTACTATAATATTGCAAACTTGCAATGAATTTGAAATAATATAAATTTTATTCAAAATGTGATGGTCACTTCATATACACGATATAACTGCTCGAGCTTGAGTATTACTTTAGCCCTTCTGGTAGATTATCGGTGTGTCATGCAAAAGGTCCTGGGTTCAAACCCGGTAGACCTACCTTTGCTTAAAAAATAACACTAGAATAATTTAATTTAAAAATTCTTTAAATGTCACATATTTTAGTTATAGTACCTGTAAATTTATTTATATCTCCCTTCCTCAGACCCGGATCCTGGTGACACACCGTATCAGCGTCCTCCCCGAAGTGGACACCATCGTCGTCCTGCAGAACGGTCGAGTGAGTGACGTGGGCTCCTACAAGGAACTGCTGGCGAAGAAGGGAGCCTTTGCAGACTTCCTCATACAGTTTATACAGGAGAACGTGGGGGTGGTAACCGACGAGATTTTGCCCGATGAATTGAATCTTCTTCAGGAGATAGCTTCGAAAGTCGGGGCTCCCGCTGATATAACGAGGTGTGTGGATTCCTGGAAATGTGTATGAATTGTCTGTACCGTTTTATAAAATGAAAAAGTTGTTTGGTTTATAATCTTGCATGCAAGTTATAATTGGTAAAAAAAATAAGGCATTGGGCAATAATTGCACTGCCAAATATAGTCTTGTTCAATTAATGATATTTCAATTCAATTTTTAAGTACATTAAATCTTGTTAAGCATCCTTTATCCATTAATAATTTTTTAGCTGTGAATTTTTTTTTATTGATTATCAAACTTGCAATTATTTTATTGTATTAATATAGTCATTAATTTCAATTGTTTTATTACTAACCAGGCAACTATCTAAAATAAGCGACGGTGGAAGCGATTCGGATACTGCAAAAGCTAAGCGAACAACATCAATATCTTCATTGGAAGGGGGAGAGGGAGTGAGACGCAGGAGAACAAGAACCAAGAGCATATTTGACAAGTCGTTAAAAGAAGGGGATTTCCCGAAACGCAAGTCAGTCAAGCCGGAAGTGACAGGGACAAAATTAACCGAGAAGGAAGGAATGGAGGTCGGTTCTGTAAGTATCAATGCCTTTATTCTTTAGTGCTTTATAGATATTTTTGATTTAGTATAAAGTAGTGGTCAGCAAACTTATTAGTCAATGGAGCCAAATATCAACAGAACAACGATTGAAATTTCTTTTTTGAGCAAAATATCAACAGAACAACGATGAAATTTCTTTTGAGTGACACATTTTTTAAACTTAAACTATACATTGTTATTAAATTAATTAGGGTACTCCTAAGCTGGCCTTTGCTAAAATCGTCCTCAATCTGATTGAGGTGCATTCGCTGAGATCAACCCTTTCCATCCACACTATTCTTGTATTTCGTCTATCTCCTTTCATTCATCCTCTTTATATGTCCAAACTATCTTAACATACCTTTCTCAATCATAACAATAAATGACAAACACTAATGTGAACAATTGCCGGACATCTCCTTGGAAAGTTTGGGTAATTCAAGTTTGTACTTTGTTGTTTTTAATTTTTGCCACAATGTTTCAACGCGCCCGCCCGCACGTTGTATTTTGTGGAAGAGCTGCACTCAAAAGACCAAAGAGCCGCATGTGGCTCGCGAGCCGCGGTTTGCCGACCACTGGTATAAAGCATCGAATTATATTTTGGCAAAAATATTACATAAAATGGTCCCCAAATTCAAAACATAAAACTAATTGATTTCGGCCATATTCAGACTTGCCTCTTTCATTAGACCATTACTCTTTAAAAGTTATTCAGTAGACTTCATATTTTCAATTAATTAAACCATGTAAGGATTCTTATGAATATCCCTCCTAATTTAAACTTGGATAGGTTTGAATGCTCCTATATGTTTTTCTAGGTACAAGCTTCCGTATATGTGGACTACATCAGGTCGTATGGTTACTGGAATTTCTTCTGGACTTTTCTGGGTTACGTTTTGTCCAATGCATTCAGCGTCGGTTCCAATTTATGGCTTAGTGATTGGAGTAACGATTCACTGGATCCTAAAAGTGCCACAGATACTCATCTGCGTGATGTTCGTTTAGGAGTTTACAGTGGAATAGGAGCTGGTGAAAGTAAGCATAATTCTTTCAAAGCTTGACTAAGCAATCACCCTTAGTGAGGTAAAAATATTTTATAAAATCCTCCCAATGAATGCTGTATTGTTCTGTGTTATTGATAAACACAGAACTTTTATAACTGTATAACTTTTATAACTGTAGTGTTATTGTAAGAAAGTTACTATTTAATTTTTAAGTGCCTGCATTGAATCAACGTAACCGTGATAGTAACTCATCATTTTTTTCAAAAGTATGTTATACTTAAAATAAAATATATGTTCATTGATCCGAACATAGAGGTTTGGTGTGAGGGATATTATGCTGGCCCGTTGTGGAATACGAAGGTAGTTGGAAACATGAACATTAAGAGGGAGATTGAAGCAGCTTGCAAACCTGAGGGCATTTTATCCTTAGGGTTAAAAATGCCCTAAATTATGTTTTTAGCTGATCCAAGGGCACTTCATGCCTACTTAGATCGCCTCACTAGGTGTAAAAAGTTTTTTTTATATATTCAATAGTGTTTTGCTTTGATAACAGTTAAATAAGCAAAGTTGTCACACACCTGGTAAATATAGGTAACCTGTAAATTTGAGGTAAAATGAAAATGACCCTAAATGTCAAGGAATTGTCTTTAAAAAGATAATTTAAAAAAAAATTAAATTTAAAGAGTTTTTATCTGATTATTTTGTGTAGGCCCTGAAAATAAATAAGAGATCCCTAAAAATTGTCAAGAATTTAAACTACTCAATTTTCCTTATTAAAAACTGTATGAATCCTTATATAGAGTTAATCAAAATTTCGCTTAACATGGTTTGACTGTAACAGTATAATATCCATCTTCCTTTTAGTTGTTTGTACCTTGATGACTTCTATCCTCATGAACCTGGCATGTCTGAGGGCATCTAAAATCCTCCACGATGGCATGCTCGAACACATCATGCATGCGCCCATGTCGTTCTTTGACACAACTCCCCTGGGCCGAATCCTGAACAGGTTCTCGAAGGACATCGACACGGCGGACGTCACCATTCGCTTCAACATTCGGATGCTGTTCATTCAGGGATTTCGTGCTGTAGGGGCAATCCTAGTCATCTGCCTGGAAACTCCATTTTTCCTCGTAGCCTGTCTGCCACTCGGCGTTCTGTACTACTTTCTACAGGTATGCTTAAGTTGGAAATTATCACATTGAAGGGGATGGAGTTTAAATTATACTACTAGCAATGGGATGAGATATTTATTGTAGTTTATAATCAATTATCAGTCATAAGAAGAGACTATATATATATAGGGGACCAATGCAAATCTATATCATGGTTCGCACAGTCCTTAAGAACTACTTAATTTAAGTAGGTCCTGAATTAAGGGCCCTTAAAATCCTTAATTTTCGACTAAGGTCCTTAATTTTTGTCAAACATGTTTTTTTTACTAGTAATTCACATGGGTGGTATGTTTCCGTGTCTAACCTGAAATTCTGAGTTTTTTTAATTTTCGAACTCAGAATTCCGGGTGCATTAAAATTATTTAAATGTACAATAGAATTCCGGATTTTCCGTTGATCGTGTCCACACTTTTGACCGTTTTATGCAAGTATAAATCGGCAAGGAGAGACAGGCATGAATGAACGTATTTAGTGTCAGAAAAAAAAAGTGAACTTTTGTTCGATTTTTGAGTCAGTTGTATTTCATTATAATATACTACACTTCATCATTTTCCAATGATGAAGTGTAGTATATTATAATGAAATACAACTGACTCAAAAATCGAACAAAAGTTCACTTTTTTTTTTGTTCTCAGTTTGTTTGTTGTTTTGTGAAGAATCGATACTCATTTTAGAAAAACGAGGAAATTCAGAAGAATGTAGCATCTTTAAGGGATGGGAATTCTGCACCAGAGTTTTCCGGAAGTGGTATCCTGTGCCAACTTGCTACAAAACCCCACTGACATGTGATTATGTGCCAATTTTGCACCAAACAATGTGCGATTCTCCACTAACGGCGCCAAAACATTTAAGAGGTCTTTAAAAATTATCGAGAAGCCCTTAAAAAGTCCTTAAGAACTACTTAATTTTTACTTTTGAAAATCTGTATGAACCATGCATATACCTGTAAAACTTGAAAATGTTAGAATATATAAAAAAGTGAAAGGTAATGTGAGCAATTTGAAACAGACACTGACTGTACTGAAATATATATTAAATACAATTCAGTAGACTCTAAATATGCTTTTTTTAACAATATTGCAAGTGGTATATTCTAACCTGGCCTATACTTAATTGGATAACTGAAAAATTTACATTCCTACTTCTTCTGCCAGATGAATTTTTTCAGAGTGTGTCGTCATAATGACATGATTCAATAGAATTATTTTATTAGGTTATTGTATATAACGTTGAATATATTTGAAAATTAGAATTACGTAAATAGGTAAGTTTTCAAAATTCTAAAATAAAGGAATTTGTTTTGGCTAATACTAAAATTACTTGTTGTGTATAGTAAAGCCTCTTTATAATAACCCTATGACATAGCAACTCATTCCTAATAACGGCTATTACACAAAGGCCAGGTTGATTATTAGCTTCTAATACGTTTTTAACTCGCCAACAACTTTCCATTACATCTTGTATTGGTAACATATTGATCTCGTATTGGTAATATATTGGGTCTTGTGTCGTCTATATATCAAAGATATACTGTAGTTTCGTATGATTTCCTTGATTGTAAATCGAGTTTTCTTACAATATTGGCATTACATGGACTGATTAAAATTCGGTAATATTTTATGATAATATCGATATACCTTTTCCTAGAAAATCTCTGATTTTACCTTTTATGTTTGCAGAAAGTGTACATCCCTACTTCTCGACAACTGAAGAGGCTGGAGTCAACGACCCGCTCCCCTATTTATTCTCACTTCTCGGAGACGGTGACCGGGGCGTCATGCATTCGAGCTTACGAGGCCGAGAGGGAGTTCATGAGGCAGTCCAATCATTTGGTCGACTCGAACAATGAGTCGTATTATCCCAGTTTAGGTGCAGGCAGGTCAGTAATTGCATATATTTTTCTTACAATTTCATTTCTTAAGTGTTTGTGAGATATAGTTGTATTTTTTATAACAAACTATTGCAAAGGTACAATTTAAGTGTCGTAATTGCATGTTAAACTTTAAATGCTAAAAAACTGTATTTTGTAATTTATTGTTTATTGCGTTGCTTTTAGAAGATGTTTTTAAGGCTTGTTTTTATAGTGTTCTTTTTAAGGTTCTAGATAATGAAATGTTAACTAATTATTATGTCATAAAAAAATTATATTTTTACTAGAAACAAACTTTAAATAAATTGAGTAGTTTATAAACATCAACTATAATTGTATTTTCAACTTGTCAATCAACAAAACAGGAGATTTATGTTTTAATCTGGATAGATGCATATAACCTTTTTCTTCATGTCCTTGTAACTCAAAAATACAATACTTCTGCTATTTTTATGATGAAAGTGATACATGAAACATTTATGTAATAGTACAAGGTTCTGTTCTGTATTATCATTCTAATTGTTATATCAAAAGACAATGCAGCATATTAAGTGTTGGGAAAACTTAATTTATACAATTCAGGTTTAAACTCTAGCTAAATTTTAATTCTGCATCACAATAGACATTTATTACTTCTAAGATTTAAAGATAAATTAGGCATTGGGGTCTGTAGAACTTTCTGCAATCAAATCAGCAATAAACAATCAGCAACACAAATAATATTTCACCCCACCTGTTACCAACAAGTGGGTTATTTAGGTATGTGTATTATTTTATTGATTGTGTACAAAAATAGTATTGAAGCTATTTACTCAGTAACTTCAACAACTTTTCTTTGTTAGATGGTTATCCATTCGTCTTGAATTTCTTGGATATAGTATTGTCTTAATTTCTGCACTCTTTGCTGTATTCTTAAGGAATACACTAAGTCCAGGTATTGCTGGTCTATCAGTCAGCTATGCATTGCAAGTGAGTAATTATTCTGTTAAAAATCCCACTTTACTATTTGTCAGTAATTATTTAAGTGCTAATTTGGAATGATGTTACTTTAATAATTAAGTACTTTACTAAACAAAAACTTGTTTGTTTCTATGTGATTTTCATGTATTCGAGATATTAATTTGAAAATCGTATTTTATTCAGAAAATTGACATCAACAATTTAGTTTTGCAAATTTAAAAAGTATGTTTAAAACGATGTAGCTATTTATTTATTTATTTAAAACGCACTTCACATGGTTTTTAAATAAAAAATGTGCAATTGTTAATATTGGTTTCTAAAAATTTTATTTTTGGTGTTAAACATTAATTTTGAAATTTATTTTCCTTTTCTGTAAAAGACATTTGGTCATTTTTTAAAACTACCAATTCCTTGCTAGATAAGTTTTAGGTTAATCTATAAAAAATAATGTATAAAGCCAAAATGAAAGATAATTTGAGGTATGTGCATTCATTTTTCATGAATAATTTGTTCTCATTATTATGTTATGTATGGATCAGTATTGATCACAAAGATTCTATAACTTTTCATGGAAGGGAAGAGTTTATACGAACTAATTATTGTTGTAATCTATTCGTAGTAACACATTTGTTATCAAAAGGGTTTTTTTTGTATCAGTAATTTTGAGTAGCTTTTTCTCTAGAACTAATTTAGGATATTTAAAATTATATAAATATATATTTGTAAATAAGGTTTTATTTGGACGGGTAAATGTTACTTTAACAACTTGTTTGGCTACAGAATTTCCATTTAAGTGAAAAATCTCATTATTCAGACATTAAAATAAAAATTAGCACAAATTTCAATTTCAAAAGACACAACTTTGTAAAAATAAGTGTAAAAAGCAGCTATATTTAGATAAAAATTTCATTTTTGTAATTAGATATATATGTAAAGTGTTCTTTATTTTATTTCAGATCACTTCTGTGTTGAATATGTTAGTCAGAGCTACAGCAGATGTAGAGACCAATATAGTTGCAGTTGAACGATGCTTGGAATACACAAAAACACCTGTCGAGGTTATTACGATGCTAGTTATATAATATGTACCTTGTTTTTCAATATATTGTTCAGAATTGCAATTAGTCACCCTCTTATCTGCTAAATTGTACAGATACAAGTATAATATACGATATTTCAGTATTTTGCATTGTTGCATGTAGAAATAATTAATTTTATTGCAAATTTTTGACATGACAAAGTTATTGAGAATTAAAAATATTAATAAGATGTAAAATTATATCTTTTACATGATAAAGATAACTTGTAATATTTTATATATTCAAACTGATTGTTATGTAATTTCAGGCTGATTGGGAAAATGAAGAGAACAAGCCAGACCGCAAGTGGCCAGATTCAGGAACAATAAACTTCAATCAGTATTCTACTCGCTACAGGGAAGGACTTGAGCTTGTTCTCCGAGAAATCAGCTGCAACATTAGCCCAAAAGAAAGGGTAAGGGAATTTTAAAGGCCATACGGTGTATCAGTGTTCACTCTAGAAATAAAAAGGGCAGGGCGCTGTTGGCTGCAAAAGGGCAAACCGTTTTTGAAAAGGTACTTCTTGTTTTTAAAAGGGCACTTTTTAAAAAAAAAAAAAGTTTGAGATGGGCGTGTCTACCCGTAACAAAAACAAAAAAAGTTCCGATTTGTTGATTGATATTGCGCTAAAGCTGAATATTTAGCTATTGGTGACAATTCGGGGCTTATTTTGAAGGAAAGACCTGTACAAAATTGATGTCTCTTTATGAAGATACTACTTAAAATCCAAAATTTGACACTTAAAAATTAATATTTTCGCTACAAACCAAATCTGTAAGTAGCCCTAATCCAGACCCTTTACAAAACTGATGAACAGGCTACTTAAATCAAAAATTTGGTAATAAAAGGCCTAATATTGTAACCAAACCATCTTCACTTTAAAAAAAAAACTATAACATTTCATATTCGGGTACCGGCAACCAATAAGAATCGTGGAATGCCCCGTGCTCGAAATAACCGCGAAATGATCGCAATTGTACAACACGCATAGTTAAAAAGTAGTTTGCTTTTCTACTGTCATAAGTCACTCAATTCCAATTTATACACACATTTTTTTCAATCAATGCCTTTTTTAAAGACAGCTAGGGAAGCAAGGACGATTGTGCTTGACTAAAAAAGGCAAGAGGGGCGGCATTTTTGAAAAAAGGGGCATGAGGGCGCTATCGAAATGAAAAAAGGGCAGGCAGGGCGGACCGCCCTTCAAAAAACGCCTAGAGTGAACACTGCGGTGTATAACAAATAAGTTGCCATACCATCAAAAATTCTTTAAGTGTCCTATTCACATGCACCCATATTCCCTTTTTTCTAATTTCTGAAAAGTCAAACTAAAATTTTATTGATAACTAAAATTTGGTCCATAAATAATACTTTTATTCAAATTTCGGAAATGTGTGTAGCGATTTCGCAATTGAAAGTTGTCTGATCCATTCTCATTACCTGTCAAAAATAATTTGTCGTGTAGAGGAAACCGATGCATGTAGTCCAAACTTCCGAATGCCTATTCAGGAGCTAGCTGAGGTGTCCTCGTCTTCTGACCATGGTTTAAAACTGAAAGGCAGTGTTCCTGAACCTTCCCTTTGAGTTAGAACTTGAATCAGCGCCAATAGCCCATTGTGAAGCTGTAGTGTGTAGTTAATTCAACCAACCATTAATCCATAATAAATATTAATTAATAAAAAGTAATATATTACAAAACTAAACCCAATTAATTTTATATTTACTATGCAAAAACTGTACAAAGTAAAATACAAAGAAAACTATTGAACTTTAAATCTCAATTATACAATGAACAGTTAAAAAATATTAATCCGAAGTAATAGCCATTTTCAGATATTTACATTGAGCTTTTTTTTATAAACTTACAGGTGGGAATCGTTGGTCGAACAGGTGCTGGCAAGTCTTCACTCACTCTCGCTTTGTTCCGCATTGTGGAAGCCGCAGGTGGGAAAATCCTCATCGATGGAATTGACATTTCTAAGTTGGGTCTTCACGACCTTCGCTCCAAACTCACCATCATTCCCCAGGTACAAATTTTGTTTTTACTTTATCTAAAAGGATTTTCATTTAGAATTGTTGTTGCTTTACTCTTTACTTTAATTATATGTAGACTTTTTTGTATCATTGTTGAATATAAGTTATTTTAATTGTCTTTTTAAATAAAGCACAGATTTTACTTGACCTTTACATAGCTGAGTTGCAATAATTAGTTAACAATCATAAAGTACTCTTCCAAATGATATTACACTTTTTATGTTTTTCCCAATTTAAAATATAAATATATACATATTTCACACACTGTCCGCAAAAAGTGTAAGAAAGCACAGGTTTTCTAAATTGTAGTTGAGGAAAATTAACCACCACATTTCAAAAATAAGTAATTTTTTATTAAATATTTTGTAATATTTTTCATTAATATTCTATATTTGATGTACAAGTAACAAACTGTTGGAATAGTCAAATTGCAGGTTCCCCTCAGCAAAATAAAACTTGAAACCAGGATCCCATAATCCCCCTTCTTATAACTCCAAAGAAACAACCATTATCGCACCCCATAGTAATTTGTAATAAGAAAAGACAGTCCTCAAACCAAATGTACTGCTTTTTTTTATAGTGCATTCGGATAATATAATTAATAGAGAAAGGGTTTTCTGCTGGAAATTTAATATAATCCCAAATTGTTGGGTTACCAGATTACCTTGGTTACAGTAATTTTTTTACAGTAATGTGTGAAGTATGCCCTTACGTGTGTGTTACCCCAGTTTTGTGTTGGAATGTGAGGTGCCTAATTAACATTATGTCTGTCTCTCTATCCATAGGATCCTGTCCTTTTTACTGGCACCTTGAGATCCAACCTGGATCCCTTTTCTGCGTACGCCGATGATGCTCTGTGGTTATCTCTAGAGCAAGCTCACCTGAAGGATTTCGTCAAATCTCTTGAAAAAGGCCTTGAACACGATATTTCTGAAGGTGGAGAAAATCTGAGGTGAGCATTTTTGGATTGCTCCAAATTCTTCAGAGCCCGCAATAGCATGTTCAAAAAGGTACCGAGCTCATAATCGTAGGGTTGTGGGTTCAATCCTAGAATTGAAAGAACAATGAGCTTGTTCTTGAAGGGTTACAAGTTTCATCCGCCTTTTTAGATGGTGTATGAAAAATCTGTCGTGTCTCAAATGTCTTCCTCTTGATCATATTGAGGAAGTTTGGTAAGTGGGGTTCTAGATTAGGTGTTGTTCTTGTCATCTGACCATGGTTCTGAGTTATGAGGGAATATTCTTGGGTTCTTCCTTCAGGATAGATCCTAAACTGTTACCAATAGCCCATTCTCTAGCTTTTGTAAGATCTTAATTTAAGCAACCAAATTTCTTCAAGTAGGGCAGTTACGATAATTCTAAAGTGCTGTATATTTGTAACCAATAACCACAAGGCATCATAATCATAATCATAATCTTGCGACATAATAGTTCAAATCATAGCTAGATTGATAGCTTCAATTTTTCATTTTGTTGCATTTCTGAATTAGTATTCAAATTTGAAATTTTTTAAACCTTTATAATTGATTTAACTGTTGTGTTTTTAAATAAATCCTGTTAAATATTGCTGCTTTTATTAAAATTACAAACACAGGAAATGTAACTTAAAACACTCCTTATACTGTCCTAAATTTATATTTACAGTCCTTTGGGTGGTCCGTGACTTAAAATGTTATTATATTCAATTTTTAAGTAATTATTCTGAATTTTTTTTGTATTAGTTTATTATATTTTATAGTTGCAATAACTATATATTTTCAAATGATTAAAAAAATTATGAATTTTTTAAGCCCTACATCTCCTGAACCTTTTCCCATGGGCTAAGTTAAAGAAAAGTTGTCCTGCCTGTGGGCTAATTTCTAAATAGGAGGAGAAAATGTCGTTTTGAGAAGCAGGTCATAGCACTGTGGAAGGACAACTTGTACAATAAGAGGCGTGTAACTGTCTGAACAACGGACCATTAACAATTCTTCCTCAAAATATGTAGATTCACATATGAAGGTAGGGTCACGAAGGCTTGAAAATCCCAGCTGAAGATGATCTGTAGTCATTAATTACATGTTCTGCTGAAAACTGCATACTTCATACCTTGCATGTTTTTAAATCCCCCCCCCCCCCCCCCCACGTTAAATTTTTCCCAAACCTCGCATTATTTCAGTAAAATCTATGGTCACATGTTGTCCCGGCCTACATGTAAAGGTTAATACTTGTACACATAAAGGTTAACTTTTCCCAAACCTCACTTTATCTCAGTAAAATCTATGGTCACATGTTGACCTGGCCCACACACGTAAAGGTTAATACTTGGTATAACATTCTAAATCTGAATATGTATCCCTTTTCAGTGTTGGACAGAGGCAGCTAGTGTGCCTTGCAAGAGCACTCCTTCGTAAGACCAAAGTCCTGGTTCTGGACGAGGCGACTGCTGCAGTAGACGTGGAGACTGACGAGCTCATCCAGTCCACCATCCGCACCAAGTTCGACGACTGCACTGTCCTCACTATCGCTCACAGGCTCAACACTATTATGGACTATGACAAGTAAGTCAGTACACCAACTTGATGAATGCAGTGTTGATATGTCCTTAGTAAGGTAGCATATCAACTACTAAATCTGAGTCATACAGGTTTTTTTTAAGTCCTTAAAAAATCCTTATTTTCATTTCACATTCATAAAGGCCCTTATTTGGTTATAAAAGGCTCTTAGGTTATAATAAAAGGCTCTTTATTTTTGTTCAAAAAGTCCTTAGAAACTTTCAAGTTACTGAAGGCTTAAAAAGTATTTGAAATGACTATCATTTAACTGATTTGATTAAACTTCTATTGAAAATGTTTGATCTTAATATGATTTAAACGTAACTTATAGAATACTTAAATAAACGTTTTAATTACATAAAAAGTTTAGCAAACATATGTGCACATTTTTTTTAAACAACAAATTATTAATTAAATTTAATTATGCACTAGATCACATACACTAGTATTATGCACTAGACATTACTATATTTCTCTTGATGATTATTGAATGTTTATTTTCTCTGAAAAAATTTCAAGTTTCTTGATATTTTTCTATATTGACTCTGACAATTCATTTTTAACAAACTTCAATATTAGTTTTGATATTTCAATTATTCAGGGTTTTAGTTATTTTATAAATAATTATAAGATTTAAAAATATTCAATATATTAATGACATATTTTTATTTACAGAGTCATAGTGCTAAGCAAAGGAGAAATCGTAGAAATGGATAAGCCCGAAAATCTTTTGAAAGATGAAAATTCAATATTTTACGCTATGGCCAAAGATGCAGGACTTGTTTAATATGAATAAGTTGGACTTTTTTCATGGTATTTGCATAACTTAAGCTCAGGGGCAAAAACACATTTTGCTCCTGAAATCATATTTATCATTGGGAAATATTGAACTTATTTGTAAGTTCCTATGTTGTTTGATTTTTTTTAATTTATTGTTTAAACAAACTTCATTATTATCTAACAAGATATGTCTCTCTACCTAGCTGTCTATAATTTATATTTAATTTTTTTTGTTTATAACTTGTATATTACACGTTTATTTCTTAAAAATATAAAGGCTATGGAGTTCTTCAGCCTATCATAACTTATTGAACTATGTTCACTATTGCTTTTTATACTTTTTACTGTTATTTTTTTCGAACAAATGAAAGATTAATTATTATAAAACTTTATTTTGACTGCAATGAGAAATAATTTGAAAACATTTTAATCAAAATAATAAAATATGTGACTGCCAAAAACTTATATTGTATTAAAAATATATATGTATTTTACACATAAATCTTCTTGAAAATTGTCTAAACAAATAGCACATATTTTTACCAATGAATTTAATTTATTTATACTAATAAATGCATGCTTTATTTATTACAATCAAACTTTCTTTTTTATGTTTAAGGAATTATGTATAGATTTATTCCTTAATTTTTGCAATGTTTTGTGCGTGTGTGTTATCCGTAGCATGTATTAGAAGTGTTGGTCTCTCGAAGTAACAACTAACTTGTAATTTTTTTCTAATGCAAAAATTATTTAAATTTCTAAACAGAATCTAAAATAAAGTTTTACTTTACTTAAAGATACTTACGATTTGTTTTTTGTTTTAAGATCAGCTAGTGTGGTTTCCCTTTTTGCCGCCTGTATTAAAATAAATTACCAATTTCCCAAATATCTCAATGTCGAAATAAGTGCTGAAATGTATTTAATTACTTCTAGTCAAGTGAAGAATGGGGAGAGAACCCATAAATTGAAAAAATGTATTATATAGCTCAGAAATGCAAATTTGACATGTCTATTGGAACTTAATAACTAGTAGTCTCCAAAGGAATTTTCTTAAAAATAACCCTTTGCATATGATATTTGCAGGGTTTCTTATAAAACAGTTATTTATTCCAGTTCTTTTCACTAAAATGTCGGTTGCTTCTGGGTGACAAAAATAATGATTTGTTATCTAGGCAAAAGGATACAAATTATAGCAAAGAACTGTTCTTGTATAATATGGAAAAAACAACAAAAGAAAAGGGTTGATTTTTTTTCCTATGAGAGGTGACATTCAAATACAAAAAGTTAGTAATTTATCCAAAAAGCAATTGATTTATTATAATATAGCAAAATTTAAATAATTCCAGATTCTTAATATTTTATCGCTGTTTTATAATAATTCCAAGCTATTAAATTTCTGTGCATGATCAATTTTCCTACCAACACAATTTTTATTGCTATGTGTTTTCGTAAATA
Source organism: Troglohyphantes excavatus (assembly GCA_963932185.1). Taxonomy (NCBI): domain Eukaryota; kingdom Metazoa; phylum Arthropoda; class Arachnida; order Araneae; family Linyphiidae; genus Troglohyphantes; species Troglohyphantes excavatus. The sequence goes on from OZ010677.1 coordinate 58,561,005, forward strand.
TTTAAGTTTTCAAGAAGCTTAACCAAAATATGCTGTTGAAAATATAACTCGTATAGACATTTTTTAAATTATATCTGTAGAATTTAGCTCTAAATCCGACTGACCCTGTTTAGGCCAATCAAATTCATCTCAAATAAGAATATCAATACAATACCTTGTTAAAGTTTTCTGTATAGTGCAGCTTCACTCCACTTCCTATACTTTATTAAGTCTATATGCATTAAAGCATTGATCTCATTTGGATAATGGCAACAATTTTTTACTTAAATTGCATACAATTTTCTCTAAACTAATGTATTAATTTGACTTAAATTTGAGTTTTACTAATGTGGTATATGGGGCTAGTCTGCTGCGATTTTAAAAAAAAAAAGGTAGCTTCGATTTTAACAATAACTTTGCTGTCACATTCCAGGGACTCTAATAACTTGCATACTGAACATTTTTGTCATTGCAGTCTGTTCTTAAGTGTTATCCACTCACAGATTTTGAAAAAAGAATAAGCTAAACACTTGCTCGTCTGAGCTTTTTTTGATACTTTTCTTATTTTTTAAATGCTTTGAATAAGTGTATCTTAATACCACTTATACAATGATAAATTTTTGATCATTTTACAAGAACAACAAAAATCATATGGTAAAATACACTGATGTGGAATCATTTGGAGTTAAGCAGGTGTCCAATTCAGAAAAATATACATACAGGGCTGCCATATTTTTTTGAAGAAAGTAAAAGGTTCATACTTAATTTATGTGGAAACTACGAGCGAATATAATCATTAGTATTTTAACTGAACATTTGAAGTCAAGCCCGAGGGTGACATAGATCGTAAAGTTTTAAAGAGCATTAAAATATGTAGAAATACAAAATAATCAAGATTTTGATAGGAAAACAGCACTTTTGTTACACTATTTAGGATAGTAGAATGTAAAAATAAAGATATATTAGCCAATTTCCTAAATAGTTTTTCATATTTAGAAGTATTTTATAGCCTCAGAATAAAATCAATTCTTTTGTGGGTATACCTTTTTTACACACTATGCTTTTGAAGATTAAAATGTTATTTTTTTTAATAACTATACTTGTACAATATGTATTATTCTATATTCAAATTCAAGCCTATGACATGGCAGCTAATAAAATTACTATATTGAGTAACAATGTTATTGTTTAATTTAGCTAAAAACGACTTTACTGTAAGGTATTCAAAGAAATAATGCAATATTTCTTTGAATATATATATTTTTTGGGTTATTTTTTCTTGTGGATGTTTTATATTAGTATCAAATTATGTTAAAATTTGTTCTATATTTTCATAGTTAAGAGGATTTTTCTGATTTACCACATTTACTTATTTTGCATGGAAAAAAAATTATACTGAAAGTTTTTTTTTTTATTTAAACATCCAAAAATTATTACTTGAAAAAATTTAAATTTTCTTCTTTTCTTTCTGAACAAAAAAAAATTAAAAAAAGGAAATAAAACTATAAATATATTAAAAGTTCTTTCATATAAAATTTAAGTGAATATGTGGAAAGATAATAAAGAATGTGTCAGTTACACCTCGGTAACTTTTATAGTCAAAAACATCTCAATTTCTAAGAGCCATTATTATAATGGACAATGGATGAGCTTGATTCAGCATAAAACTGTAGATATATAACTTAATTTTCTATAACCTTAAATTGCATCCGCCTTAAGAATGTGCCTATTTTCATTGCTCAATGCAGTATATATATAGAATCTGCCAACAACTTATTTATATGTAAACAATAAAGTCCTTTTATGAATTTCTTACACTCAGTGCATTGTAAAATATTTTTTGTGACAATGATACAGTATAAATTTACTTTGACATTTTTTGTGAAACATAAAAAAAAAATTAGATGTCTACATCTGCCAATAATTCACCTAATGTATTCAAAATGCTGTTTGTGTAGTATGGTATGTGTGTGTGTGCCATTTCGGTATTTTATATTCATGTATACATCTATGAAGTTTTCACTTATAGAGGCATAAGACGAGTCATACAGTATTGTATATGTGATTTTTATATGAAATAGTAAATAAAACGTAATTTATTTTGATTGGTTTATATTTATTCTTCACAAGGTAACAATTAATACCCACACTGACAAAGGAACATTTTTTTTAATATAATGTATTATGTGTATAATTTTATTTAAATTGAACTGCTTGCTTTGTTATGGTTTTTAATTTTAAGAAATTTAAATATTGATTGGAAAAAAATAATTCAAATGTAAAAAGAAAAGTTGGATGTTGCTGCATATTTACTCAAAATTATATGTGAATTGTCACTTTAAGAGAGCAAACAGGAATATATTAGACATATTGGTTTCAAATTAAATCATTCAATTAAACCATCCATATAATGGCTTGAAAACTATTAAAATTAAAACTTTTAGGTTTTATCTTGTCTTTATCTCTTTTTATGAAGGTAATACTTTGTAATATGTGAAGGTGTAAAAGCTGTGCAATAATCATCCTATTTAAGACTCTTAATATATTATATAAAGTCTAATTATTTTCTAATTTTGCAACTATTGTAAATTTATAATACTTATTTGCTTATTTTTTCACATCCCCAGTCGGTTTATTTTTTAAATTAAAATATTTTATTCTTCATGTAAATGTTTTAAAAGAAATTCTATATGTATTAAAAGATAAGGTCTTATGAAATATTTTTTATATAATGCCAAAAAAGAAGTTGGTTTGTCAGTAGATGCCACTATGTACATGCTCTTTGTGTAATTTAGTAAGCTCTAGATCTCTACACTAGTCATAGGTTTAGACTACTTAGTAGTACCATCATTTTAAGCTGTTCTTTCAACTAAAACACTACCTTTCACCCACATGTGCATTTAGAAGAGTTATTCAACTAGATTGTTTAATTCATTTTTAGATGTAAAAAAACGGCACTATAAAATTTAAACTGGTAGGAGATACTTTTCAGAATGAAGTCAATTGTTACCACCCTTTGAATGCCATATATCAAATAAAATAAATTTTTGACAACTTTTAATTTTAAAAATATCATTATTACATTTTAATTAAACAATATAATAATTAATATACCAAAAATTATATCAATTCTGAAAACACAAAATAGACTCCAAACAACAAAACAGGAGTCTTGAAATTTACAAAATTATAGCATCACTAAAATATCACAGTAAAACAACTAGTTTGTTTAAAATTTTGTTCAATCCCGATGCAAATCTAGAAATTTAATAATTAAATTATCCCGATGCAAATCTAGAAAAAATACATTTTTATTAAAAAAATGGAGATGGTTGTAGTTAATTATTGTTCTAATATTAACTCTTAACATATTTGAAATATTCTCATGTAAAAATTATTAGTAGTGAAGAGTAGTTTTTTTTTCTTTTAAAGTCTTTGAATTTTACTTTTTTTTAAAAATTTGTAAAATCAGATTTCACGGGCACTAGTCCCGTATATACGATGGTGGTAATTGAAGATAATTTCGGGCGACTGTTCGGTTAGTAATCGCATGATTGTGAGTTCGAATACAGCTGAAACAGACTTAAAAATGAAAAACTTATAGTAGTGTAGTTGTTTTGCTATCAGAAGGATGTCATATTCGATACGAAATAACAATGGGTCGTCTGAAATACCTCCACTTCCACCGACGTGTATATGGTAATTCTAATCGAGGTCCAATGTTCTGACATCTACTGACGTTGCGTCCGGGTCCCAGCTCGGATGTTCTCCTCGTCAATTGACCATGATTAACAAATACAAGCAGAGCTCCGGGAAACTTTCCTTCAAAGTAGACTCCCGAACTGTTGTTAGTAGCCCACTATGCAGCTCTTATGCAACGTTATTGAACAAACCAATCCAATCAATCACCTTCTACCGACCATGTATGAATGTGTATGTGTTCCCGGGTCTTTCTCGAGATAGACCCCGAACCGTTGCCCATAGCCCACTGTGCAGCTCTAGTGGGATGTTAATTAACCAAACCAAACCTTCTACCGACCAACAATCAAGCAAATATTTCTCAAGTTTTTTTTAATTATTCAGCAAGAATCCAGCAAAAGACAAACAAAGAAAGTGTCCCTGTCTCTTTCTTCCCGGTGAATAGATGCCGAATAATAGTCCATTATCTCTTGCGAATAGACTACAAAATGTTGCGCAATCATTATCGCATTGTATACCTTTCGTAACATTTTTTTTCTCCCATTGAATTTCGCGATTCCGTGTATGGAAGTCGGAAATATTTAGAGGCGGGGGATTGAACAAGGATAAAAAAAGCCTTCGATAAATCGTCGGCGATGGACGGCATCTGTTCTACCGAGTTTTGGGTAATTAATGTTTATATATATTTCAGTTTGTTTCGGTAAAATAACATAAATAAAGTTTATTTAACATTCGGAAATAATAATTTTTTTAATCCTAACAAGATTTGATTGTCACAGTAAACGTCCGACAAACGATATCCATGTTTATTCATTGTGGTTTGATTGGAAATTATTAAAGTTTAGTTTCAAGGAGGGGCCCAATTGTTTAAAAAATTTACGACAGCCCTTAAAATATTTACGACTGGCATATTATGATCATAAATATGAAGTCAAAAATCCAGACAATTATTTTAAGTCCTGAACATTTTATTATGCATTCTTAGATAATCATTATATACATTCATTTTCCGAAAATGAGTGTAAATTGTTCTTCAATTTAAGGCAATTTTTATTCCAATATGTTTTTATTTTTATTCCAATATGTTTTTATTTTTATTCCAATATGTTTTTATTTTTATTCCAATATGTTTTTATTTTTATTCCAATATGTTTTTATTTTTATTCCAATATGTTTTTATTTTTATTCCAATATGTTTTTATTTTTATTCCAATATGTTTTTATTTTTATTCCAATATGTTTTTATTTTTATTCCAATATGTTTTTATTTTTATTCCAATATGTTTTTATTTTTATTCCAATATGTTTTTATTTTTATTCCAATATGTTTTTATTTTTATTCCAATACGTTTTTATAGTAAAATATATTCAAATATTCAATTTTAATAATAAGTGTACATTGAATTAGGTATTTTTTTTCAGAATGCCAATCTAACCTGGAGCTCTTCTACGCCAATTTTCACGTCCTGCTTCATAAAATTGGGTTTAATATGGGGTCCGATCGCTTTCTTCTGGATATTTGTCACAGTGGAAATCTACTACTCTATGAAGAAAAAAGGGAAAACTGTTCCATGGTCAGCTTTGAATATTTCAAAACTGGTAAGTCCATTTGCATCTTAAAATTAGAAATTTATTTGGTTAAAGCTGGTAAATGAATTGAAAACAAACTTATTACTCAAATTGGATGGTTAAATTGAAGGTTCGGTTACATCAACTTTCCAGCAGAGCTGCACAATGGAATGTTAGAAATGTTTCGGAATCCATCTATAAAAATAGGCCCGATATAAGTGTTTTGTAATTTTGAACCCCACTCACCATACTTCTACACCATGAGCAACGTGAGCACATTTGAGTTACTTCAGATTTATCGGGTACCAGCCTCCTCTACACAGTAATAATTATCATTGTTATAACATGTTATCAAGAAGTTTAAATAAATAATTATATTTTTTGTTTTATTTTTATAATTAAAAAAAAATATTTCTCATATATTTTTTTGTAATTTTTTTTAAAACATATTATACATATTTGTGTTTCAAAATACTGTTTATTTAATTAAATATTTAAGCATCTATAACTTCAGTAATTTAAATTAAGGAGGTTTTTTTTTTGCAAATTCTGTAAATTAAAAATTCAAATTTAATTTATCAATATTTTATTTACACAATGACACGACCTAATTATTAAATTTTAAGTTTACTAATTCTATTAAAGCTTACCAATTTCAACTTGATGATTTATTCAAATATCTTTGCTCAATCTATAGCTAAACCACCAAAACGTATCAGTTGGCTTCAAAAAGCAATTGCATTGGTAAAATACCATACTTTCTGAAAATTAACTTAGAGAATATTGATAAGTTGATACTGTTTTAGTTTTTAGAGTTTCCATTTCTTATACCGAGATGTCCCATGTACCGTAAACAAGTGGACAGAGCTTGCTATAGATTAAACCAATGAAATAAGAAACTTACCTGATGCCATTTTGGCGGTGATTTATTTCTTATACGAAGAAACTATTATTAATTATACAAAATAATAAGTAATTACGGAATAACCAATGAGCAAATTACCGTAATAACTCATCACAAAATGGCGATTGGAAAACTAAAGAAATTATTATTTGGATTCGAACTTGCGTGTACTTGTAAGATATATTACGTAACTATTTGCGCATGCGTGTAAAACATATTACGCAAGTATTATACAGGATTGCCAATTTGAACTGAAATCATATTTGGCGACATAAATTTCCTCAGGATTGTATATGAAACTAAACTATAAATATTAATTAATAAAAACACGTTTTCTTCTATTGAAATGAACTTGCGCAGACTAGAGTCTGCATTTTTAGTAAAATTTATTTGCATTTTCCCACGAATCAACTTATTTTGGCAAAATACGTGATGAATGTTCGCTCCTCAATTGTCACTATTGATATTTCTTATATAAAATAAAATATGCAAATAAAAATTATCGAAAAATATATTTCCCTAATTTGTTTGAAAGAAAAAAAAATATTTTATTTGTATTTTTTTACATTTCAGATCGGAGTCACGGTTATAATGGTGGTGTCTCTGGCAGACATGGTGTATCAGATGGTTCAATTTTCTAAAACTGATGTCCGCCCTATTGAATATTACACACCTTTCTTAATTTTTGTTACAATGGTTTGTATCTTTTCAGTTTGTAAAAATTTATTTACATAACTATTTTTGTTAGAGTTTTAAAAAATTAAGAGTAGAAAAAAAATCAGTATAAAGACTTCGTCAAAGTTGTGAAATTGAAGATTTTATACAGAAAAAAAAATCAGTGAAAGGGGTGTAAAACATTTTTTATTTTTTCTATAATTTTGCAGATATCATATTTTTTTTTTACATTTATGTGCACAAAAAAAATTACTTTGTCAAACATTATTTTTTTTTTAAATAAAAAAATAAAAAAATTTACTTTTTTTATTTTTTATATTTTAATTTTTCATTTTTATAAACAAAAGAATGTCGTTAACAAACTGTCTACACAGATTTTTTGCCATTTGCGTAACAATTTTTAAAAAAAAAATCGAAAAATAAATCGCTAATTTCACTGTTCAAACTATTTTTAAAAAATTACTAAAACAAATGTAATCTATATATTGCTGATCCCAAAATACAAATTGAACTAATATATTTAGAAATACATTGTAGCAAATTTGGAGCAGTGTCTTCTAATAGATCTGAACTTGCATCAATTTAAACTTGATCGAAAGTAAAAAAGTCGTCATTGAGAAAAATGAGTTCAAAGTTACATATTCAGGCAATTTTGTACCAAAGCTTAATATTATTTTGCAAAAAATAATTAGTTGTACTTATCGTAGAAATATAATTTTGATGTCGTTAGATTACAAATAATAGGACCTATGTTTTAAAGCAATACAATTATTTTCGATATTTTTGATGTGTTTGTTTGCCATATTGCCATACCCCCTTATGAAGGTTTTTGTTCCAAATTCCTTTATAATGTCTGCAAAAACTTTCAGTTTTGAGGCATTAAAAATATTGAAGTAAAAATGCAGATCGTTTTAATGGTTTCATGCAGGAAAATGAAAAAAACTTAAAAAATACTGTTGTATTTTGTTCTAAGTTCCTTTATGGAACCTTCCAAAAAACTTCGATTTTACAACTTCGATGAAATTTCGATGCTGACTTTTTGTTGTTGCTGGGAGAGGCATATCAGGCAGGTGATTTCCATCATCACCTCAGAACTTAAACGATTTTATGTCCATCTGTTGTCTTACCCAAGAAAATAACCTATCTCAAGTGTTTCTTCCATATCATTTGTAGTTTTAGATTTATGGGAGGTCAAAGTGTTTGCCTAGCGTAACGCAAATATAAGGTTTCTTAATTTTCTTGGCATTAATGCGTTAACTGTGACTTTATGTGATGCGTAACACAACATATTTTTATTCAATAGTAATATACATTCCAATTTAACATGTAAGTGTGATTTTGTGGATATGTTCAAAGGCCTTTCAAAGGCCCCCTAACAACATTAATTTGCTTGACAAATCATGCGCTTTCTTCTTTTTCCTTATATGATACATTTAAAATACAGTATAGTTAGAAGCCTTTCTGCCAAATGAATATTAACAGATGTGCAAGAAGATTAAAATTTGAAAAATTGCAGTTTTCAGATGTTCACTAGTGCTTTTGATTTTACAGTTGTCCTAAGATTTTAAATCTACCCTTTTTATATAAGAAAAGTTATACTAAAACGGGTAAATATATTATTTACAATTGTGAAAATGCGTTTTCTCTATAGTAATAAAAGAAGTCTGTCTGTGGCACCCAAAACACTATCTTCCACTGCACGGAATTTTAAAGTGTCTGAAAATGTAAATATAAATACTATTCAACCTCAGAGCCTTTAGTTAGTTATTTTTTAATTAATTTGTAAAGCATCCAACCAATAGGAATTATAGTGATGGGGAACTGCGCATGCGTGCCCTTTTAGCTTAGTCGGAAGGACGTGGTACTTCAGAACGATAGTTCGCAGGTTCAAATCTCGAATAGAGCAACACATTTTTTTTTAATGTATAAGCCTTAACAGGTGTTCCAGTAGAGCGGGGCTAAACAGTTAGTTTAAAGTAAAACAAATAAAAAGTGCAATAACATGCTTATAGTATCGATTGTACTATTGTCGATTTCATTAGCAAAGTGGTGCCATCAGTTTTTTTCACAATATCAAAGAACTTGTAGTTTTTGTGTAAGAAGTCGGTAAAAAAAAGGGAAAAAAGTAGGGATGAACCGGATAGTGGTTTTGCCGGATACCGGATATCGGATATCCGGCGCACATTACAAACCGGATATCGGATATCCGAACTGGATTTTGCCGGATATCCGGCAGTTTCTTTTTTATGAAAATATATTCTCATACACACTAGAAAAAACGAAAATCGGTCAAAAATTACAAAATATTTTTTTATTCTAAATTATGCCCCAATTCCTTACCTTTTAGGTGATACCAAGATTGAATAAACATTCACAAAACTTTTTTATTTACAAAGGGTTATTCTAGGGTGCTGCTAGAAATGGGCGTATGTTTTGTACACTTTAAACTCAATTTCTGAATAATTGTATTTTTACCATATGCCCTTTCATTCCAAACATGAAAACTCAAGTTTGCTTAAACTTTTGAGAAATTTATTTTTATTTCAACTTTATATTAGTTGTGAGATGTTATGAACCTCCACCATAGCGCTTCGTTAAAAAAAATGTAATAGAATTTTAAAGTTAAAAACGAGAAAAATTCAAGGGAGAATCTGCACACTGTTAATACATTGGTAAAATTTTCAGGAAAATACTTAAAGCAAAGATAATTCACCGCCACAAAAAAAAAACTTCGATGTTTTATTCATCCGGATATCCGGCTTGGTAAATCGGATATCCGGCATTTTACTTCCGGATATCGGATAGTTACCGGATAGTTAAAAATCAGCCGGATAGGCCGGATACCGGATAGTTACCGGATATCCGTTTCATCCCTAGAAAAAAGTATCTGAATTTAGTCCAAATAATGCATCGAACCATGTCCCCCCCATATTAAAATAACTATTACATTCAAACATCTAAAATATATTTAACTTTTACATACATAATATCAGGGTCCAATAAAAAACCTTAAAAAAATAGTATTTTTCACAAAAAATTAAGTTTTTAGGGGGAGGTATGCACGACACATTTTAATTCGAGTTTTTAGATTACGATGTATATTATAATTTAATGAAACAAATTATATTATGTGATTTTTTTTACAGTAAGTCAGAGAAAAAAATAATTCAGAGAGAATTTCGAAAAAATATTTTTGCGCCAACCGCAGCAATAGGGCGCTGTGACACATATTTTTGCGCCAACCGCAGCAATAGGGCGCTGTGACACGTTATAAATAGAGCACCACAAATTATATGAAAGAAGAAAAAACTCTTGATATTTGTGGTTTTCTTTAGTTCGACAACACATACACTAAAAATTGTGAAATTCTTAAGTGGTGATGGAAGCTGTTTTCTTTTTTTCCCAATTTGTTTATGCAATGACTCTTTATTGCATATTGTTATTTTGCATTATCATGCATAATAACAAACTATTTGCAATTAATCATTTAAAAAGGTACGCAAAATCTGTATATAAAAAGGCATTCATTCCAACTTAATTTTGGGACTTATAATGTACTGATTTTGAATTAAGTGCTTTTGTGTGCGTAATTTCAGTTATGTAATAGTGCGCAAAAATATAAAAAAAAAGAGGGGGAAATGTGTCAAGTTTCAGACAAACTCTGTCCGGTTCCTGTAACTTCAGTTGTAATTGACATATCGTACGGGCAGGTGTGCTTAAATTGAAGGGAACAACAATGTACTACATCACCATTTGACCAGTTAAACAGTTTAAAGTATTTGTGTGATAATTGTATGGAGTACAAAGTGACGATTTCGCTATGAAGTCAAAATATTTTTCTAAAGTCCAATTGCAGAAAAGGAAACCTAAGGTAGACCTAAGGAATAGACGAAAAGTATTTTACCAAAAAGTTTAAACCTTGACTGGTACATTTTTTTTTTTGAGCTTACCGAATCGCAAGGAGGAGCAGATCGAGCAGGCGCACAAACAAGTGTTCACGAACCAAACCTTATAGTAGAGTGGTGACTATACCACCCCGATTTCTTGCCTCTGTAATTGGTGAATAAAATTACCCTGGATTTTATCACAGAGGTACACCCACATATTAGGTATTTTCGGAACACGTGCTTTTGATTATCCTTGCCGCGTATAATGTCCATGAATTTTTCTGCCCTGTCATCAGTTTGTAGTTTAATTATTATTTTAAACGAGTATCCAAGCAAAAAAAAGAGTCAGCATAAAACCTTTATCAAAATTGTGATATAAAGGTTTTATGCAAAAAAAAAACTTTAAAGTTTTTTTTGAAGGTCTATTAAATTAAAAGTTTTTGTTTCAATATCTTTAAAAAAAAATTCCAGAAAAGCCTGCCAAAAACCTTTAATTTTGAAGCATTAAAATTACTGAAAAGGGAATTTGAGATTTTGTTTAATGGTTTTACGTAGGAAACTTAAAAAAGTAATGAAAACCTGCATTTTTTGGGTTCAAATTTCTTTATAAAACCTTAAAAATACCTGCAATTTCAAAATTTTGAATACAATTTTATGCTGACTTTTTTTCTTGAATGCTACAACTTTGAAGAAAATTTTAAAATAAGAAAGAATTTTGTATTGAGAAATATTGAGATTTCTTTTTCTCCCTTGATACCTCCCCCACCCCACCCCCCTACGTATATGTATTTCTTTCGCAAGTAAATATATTTCTGTTATCTTCCAGGCCGCCGTCATAACCTTGACTCTCATTGAAAGAAAGAAAGGAATGATCACTTCAGGTGTCTTGTTCTTCTTCTGGTTATTTATGTTCTTAGGAACTGCTGGAGGTTACTACACTGCACTACAGAAAACATTCAATCCTGTAATATACTTAGTATTATAAGAACTTTTTGTAACCAAACCAAACTTTTATGGAAAATGCTTAAATTCAAAACAATTTTAATTATTCAAAATCTGGTTTTAACATTAGTACAATTTAAATTACATGGAATGTTTTTTTTATTTTCAAAAAGATGTAAAACGTTTAATTTTAAAACTGAAATAGAGAAGGGGCATTTGAAATGACAATGTGAAGTTACATGGTGTTGTTGACATCACTAAATAGTAAACAAACTCCCATCATTGTAAACATCCTGTTGCGAGTATACTCGGGGACAACCTAATTTGAGCATAAGCAATGGGATATTTATACATATCATAGCTTCAGGTTCAACTTAGGTTGTCCCCGAGTATAGTATTTGTATATATATGTACGTGTGTGTATGTATATATTATGTAGTTTGGGGAAAAATTCGAAGAATGTCTATTAGTTTGTGATAATTAAATTGAAATATTAAGTATGTGTTATTCCTATCTTTTCTAGAGTTTTGACTACGACAGATATTATGAACGCTATGAATTTACAATAATCGTCTTGTACTTTGTGCTGTCTTTCATCCAATTAATTTTGAACTGCTTTGCGGACAGACGAGTCAAGCCCAGCGAACTGGATCCAGTAATTATTATTTTCATTAATAATTTTTGTTAATTAAAATATTCTACTAATTGTGATTATGCATGTTGCATAGGAAACACTGAATGTACTAAACTCAAACACAGTAGACACATTTTTAGACTTGCATATTGACTGGGAGAAAAGGTACAAGTGCAACCACGACCCTCAAACCCCCCATTGACTGCACATAAATAATAATAATAGTTTTATGCCTTGCTATACCTTGATTTATACGGATTCTGTCAGTTTTTGTTTTATATTTTTATCTCAAACCGTTTGGGAGATACGAACTTTTCGCGAGGGACAGCGGGGCGATTGGAAAAAGAGCCAAAATTAAATCAAGTATTTTTTTGGTTTAAAGATTATTATTTTCATTTATAATATTAATGTACGTGTACATGATTTAGTTTTTTTGTGAAGATTTTTGGGTTAATTTAGCTATTTTCCAGTCTTGGAAACACCTTACATAAAAGTTGAATATTATATATTTTCTTAAAAAGATTGATTTTTGTTTATTGATTTATTCAAAAGATTGATTTTTTGTTATTAGGTTAAGTAACTAAACACACTGCAGAATCAAAACTTAAAAAACTCATATTTAGTTTAAAAAACACTATTTACGCGCATAATTCGAACTTTTTTAGAAGTATTGAAAATTATACGAGGAGAAAGCGACTGGAAATGTAAAATCCCCTTGCCTGCCAATTGATGGTTCAGGGATTACTATAATAATGTCATCAGCATCAACATGAATGACATTCTCGCTGTCAGGTCAAGTCAAAGTTGAACTTGTGTTGTTAGAGTCATGGTTGCACTTGCCCCAACTACCTCAGTTATACTTGCTCCACGTACAAAATGGCCGGGCAAGTGCAACCATGACTGCCAATGCTAAGCCATTATTTTAATTCTAAAATAAGGTTTATGGTGGAAAACTGTTCATTTAACTTGATAATAAATACAAAGTGTTTACATTATAGGTAGTCCAAAGACAAAAATAAAGAAAAGTGACAAACTTTCATAACCGAACTCCCATTGAGTGCTAAAAAAACACTATTAAGATAGAAATTGTCAGGCTTTTTGGACGTGAAAATTCCAAAATTGTATTCCTAGTGTTTTTCTACAGCAATATTAATGTTTTGAAAAAATAACCAGCTGTGGCCACACTTGCCCTGCGTCTGCACTATCCCCAACTTTATCCAATGTTTAATTATTATCTTTTAGATGTTCCACGAACCACTTTTTAATGTGCTACAGACCACCTCTGGTTCATGGACCTCAGGTGGAAAACCGCTGTCTTAAAGACTTTATTTTTTTGTATGCGGATTTAATTTTTGTATATTTATGCGTACATATTTTCATTGACTGGTTTCTTGCAAAATTTTAGGGTAAATCATTAAGGTTAGACTCATGCTAGTTTATCTACCTCGTATTTAACCTTTGTAAAGCATTTTAATTTTAATAAGCATATTTAAAATATTTTACTGTCACCATCAATAAAATTCCATTTTACCGTTTTTCAGAGAGAAAGTCCTGAAATAAGAGCATCGTTTTTGTCCATTCTAACATTTTGGTGGTTTAACCCGTAAGTTATTTTTTATTTGTAAATTTTATAAGTAACCGATTTTTCCTTTGATATAAATTATATCATTTTCTTTGTAGCATGAAGGTCAGAAACGGGGGTTACAATTATAAGATACATATCCTATTATTGTAACAAAATAGGTAGTATCGTTTCTATCGAGACGACCGCAAGGTGTGTAAGTGTGTGTGTGTAACGTCAAACGTAAGTGGATGTCATCTTTTTGGATTAAGAACAAACCCCTGCTAATTTTTTACGTTGTGTCTTGTTCCTAGAACGGCGATTGAGAGCGAGCATCAAATAAACGAAACAGTACCAAAGCTGTTTCGCTGTTCACTTTTATCCCCCTGCACGGAACCCATAACTCCTTACCCCTTTTTGTAGCGGCGTTCGAGGTTCCTTAAAGTTAAAGTATGATTATTAGTTACAAAGTTATGACCGACTTCAAATTTCTCTTATTCGTTACGGACCACCCAATTGCTGCCACTGTTAATAATTAATTAGTGATTTTCGAACTTAGATTGTTTGTTCTTCTTTATTTAATCTCGACCTGGTGTCGAGATTAAACATAGAAGAATACGTAAATCGGGTTACCTTGTTGAAAAGAAGACACGTGCTTTGCGAAATAACGAACGATACATGACACGATGCGAAATTTGTGACAGGCACTTTTGTTTATACGTCTGAAGACATCATGCGTACAGTGCCTATATACTTGTCGAGAAAATAAATCTGGAATCATAAAATAACATACAAGTTAACTTTAAAGTAACATACATGTTAACTTTAAAGTAACATACATGTTAACTTTAAAGTAATATACATGTTAACTTTAAAGTAAAATACATGTTAGCTTTAAAGTAACATACATTTTATCTTTAAAGTAACTGACATGTTAACTTTAAAGTAACAGACCTTAATTCTTTTGTATTAGTAGAGATTATACTAGTAACTTAACATATTGCATAATGTATTTTCACTATTTCTAGGATGGCCATTTTGGGCTATAAGAAACCACTTACGAGTGAGGACATGTGGGAACTGAGAGAGGAAGATAAATCAGAACGTCTGCAGGGGGCTTTCGAAAAATATTGGTTGCCATTGGTCCAAAAAGTCAACAGGTAAATTGTGCTGAAGTTAATTTTATTCATTTTTCTGGTGAGTCCATTGACGCCCATTTTTTAAACAGACAAAGGAATTAAAGGAAAATTTGCTACATTTCTTGCTGACGATTGAGATTTCTCACCATTACACTTTGCCAATTCACTAAAGCTTAGTAAACTGAAATACTTAGTATAGTCGTCTGGGAATCAAGTAGTGATTTCTAAAAATGCCCCAACTTTTCTTCACATTTTCGATTTTCTCCTCTTTATTATGACTACAATATAATGTCAGAAAGTTATATTAAGAAAACTGAACTGAATAAATGGCATTTTTTGAAGGAAAGAAATTTTTAAATAATGAGGTACAGTTTTTTTTATAATAGTACTTCGCTGCCTTAGCCACTTTTTAGATGTGCAAAATATCCTTGTGCCCGCTACCGCGTTAACACCTTTGGCAAATAACTGACAGTTTGGCAGTTGAAGACGTGTATGTAAAAAATTGTGTCCAGGATGGATGAAAACACGTTACGTTTATTGCATCTTATGAGAGTGTAGCCATTACTTAGAGTTGTCTGGTTCTTGCACCAATCAATAGAGGAAAGTATAAATAAAAGCAAAGTGGAACAGTGTTGTTCTTGTACTCACGTCTTTAATTTTGAATGTATAATGTAGTCATATGAGTTTGGTGATTTTTCATCTACAGGTTGCAAAATCTGAGACCTGACGGCCCTAAGTGAAATACAACTAAATAATAAAAATTAGTTGGTTTTTTTTAGTTGGAGATTTTTGTAGTTGCTCAGTTGATTGAAAGGTGCAATAAAATTATTGCTATTATTTTTCTAACCTAAAAATCCACATATAAACATGTTCCATTTTTACTGCACACCAAACTTTAGAACTCAATACGAACATGTCCTAAAATCTCTATTGGAATTGATACATCAACAATTACTTTTTGACTTGTATTTAACTTTCTCCTTTCCAGTCATCACCAAGCACTGCGGAGGTATCTTTCGGGGAGGTATTCCGAATTGCCCAGTCGTCAAAGCCACCGAACCAAAGCCGTCGAAGATATGACGAAAGACGTTTCCAAGTTGAGTATTCTGTGGCCGGTACTGAATACTTTTGGGTTTGAGCTTTTTGCGACTGGTCTGCTGAAACTGGGTGTCAGCGTCATCCCTTTTGCCAATCCTCTTTTACTTGAGTATGTATGAGAAGTACTTCACAACATAAACACTGTAAAAAAATGTGCTTAAAATGAGTACATGGACGTACTCGTTTTTCTTTGAGTAAACTTGCATCGTAAATGAGCGATGACGTACTCAAATTTAAGTAATCGTACTTTCGCAAAAAATGAGCAGTGTGATTTAATATTGCTAACCTCAGCTTTTGTTCGGGCAATCTTAACAGAGCGACCGGACACACTTAAAACAGTTCTTCAGAAGATGGTTTTCCACATTACTTGAGGTCGATTACTTAAATAGAAACTGAGTAATTACAACTGAATTATTTTACTTTCCATTTTTTTTTGCCACGCCTTTTTATCCATACTTGTGTTTATAACTTCTTCGCATCGCTGTGGTGCGGACGACGTCAGGTAGACGGATTGTGTTCGATTCCCGACATGTCCTGGTTGTAATTGTTGAAAGTGATTTATGAAGGCCGCATATGTAGGCAAGCAATTGCTTTTTTAAAAAAATTCATTTTACTATGTTTTGAGTAAATGCCGTTTTCAAAAATGAATGATAAGCATCGAAAGTAATCAAAAATGAGTACATTTTACTTATTTTTAAGTACCTATTTTAAACAGTGAAGTAAAGCATTTTTTTAGTCTTACCATGAATGGTATCGTGACTTAATTTTTTTTTCGTCGTCGCTTTTTGTTCTAACACGTTCGCTGCCGGCTACGCACTGGTGCGTGCCTATGCATACCTTTTTTCTGTTTCACGTGTTTCTCTTCAGATATTAAATCATATTCTTAGACGCTCTTAATATTGATATCAGTCAAATCTACGTACATATTGTCCAAAAGAATTGAATGGGGTTTTATCTTTAATGAATTTCAAGAAGGGCGTAATGAGCTTTTTAAATATGTGAAATAACATTTTCAAACACATTCTTTATGAATTAACTTGCAATACAGTCATAACTTGTACTATAAAAGTATTCTTTTTCAGTCAACTCATTGCGTTTGTAGCCAGTGATGATCCTTACTGGAAGGGAGTTTGTTTTGCAGCGGCTATGTTCCTGTCCGCCGTAGTGGAGTCGTTTCTGAATGGACAGTACGAGTACAGGATATTTGCGGTGGCCATGAAAATACGCTCCTGCATCATTTCTGTAGTGTACAAAAAGGTATTCTAATTTTCAGTATTATAATTAAATGGTATCTAAATATTAATCAACATTCAGAATATTATGGCACTTTCACAGAGTGGCTAATTAATTTTTACGCTACTTTGTAATAAATAAAAGTTTCATTAATTTGTGGGAAAGCTGAAAACTATCAATATAGTTAATAGTTAATTTTGCGATTTTTAGAAGGAAATAATGTGTTCATCAATTACTACTTGTAGTATATAAAAATTAATGATCATTTAGTTGTTTTAATTAATGAACCACATGCGATCCACATTGATTAATTTCTATGCAAAAGAGCTTAGTTGGATATTAAAAAATATTATATATTTTGTTTAAAAAAAATACTTGTGCATTTATCAATTAAAACCAAATAATATAAGTAATTGCCAAATATTTTTTTCAAAACATTTCATAGATAGAACTGTCAACAAAAGAATTATTTAAAAAATGTATATTTATTAAAAATTCATTTAAAATTAACTTGTCACGTTAAACAGGTTTGTTGGTTTAGTTAAATAATTTATTATATTAATGAAATGGTTAATTAAACTAGTTTCATAGTTAATTGGTCTAATTATATAATTAATTGGTCTAACTACATATTTAATTGATCTAATTACATAGCTAAATGTTCTAATTAATATTTAGTTGCATAATTACATAGTTCATTGGTCTAACTACATAGGTAATTGATTTAATTACATAGTTTGTTTTTCTAATGAAAAAGTATCTCTAATTAAATTGTTAATTTGTCTAATTACGTAGTTAATTGTCTAATTACATAGTTAGTTGGTCTAATTGCATATTTAATTGGTCTAATTATGTAGTTAATTGGTCTAATTACATAGTTAGTTAGTCTAATTGCATATTTAATTGGTCTAAATATGTAGTTAATTGGTCTAATTAATATTTAGTTGCATAATTACATAGTTAATTGTTCTAATTAATATTTAGTTGCATAATTACATATTTAATTGTTCTAATTAATATTTAGTTGCATAATTACATAGTTCATTGGTCTAAGTACATAGTTAATTGATTTAATTACATAGTTTATTTTTCTAATGAAATAGTTGGTCCAATTAAATCGTTAATTGGTCTAATTACGCAGTTAATTGTTTAATTACATAGTTATTTGGTCGAATTATGTAGTTAATTGGTCTAATTACATAGTTAGTTGGTCTAACTACATTATTAATTGGTCTAAATTACACAGTTAATTGTTCTAATTAATATTTAGTTGTGTAATTACATAGTTAATTGGTCTAACTACATAGTTAATTGATTTAATTACATAGTTTATTTTTCTAATGAAATAGTTGGTCCAATTAAATCGTTAATTGGTCTAATTACGTAGTTAATTGTCTAATTACATAGTTAGTCGGTCTAATTACATAGTTCATTGGTCTAACTACATAGTTAATGGGTATTATTAAATAGTTACTTGGCCAAATAAATAGTTAATGGGTATTATTAAATAGTTAATTGGTCTAATTAAATAGTTAATTGGTCTAATTAAATAGTTAATTGGTCTAATTAAATAGTTAATTGGTCTAATTAAATAGTTAATTGGTCTAATTAAATGATTAATTATTTTTCTACTTTAAAACTCATAGTTATCGCATATTTATCTAACATTCCCTTTCTCTATTTTAGTCTCTGGCACTCTCCAACTCCGCCCGAAAGCACTTCACAGTAGGCGAGGTGGTGAATCTGATGTCGGTGGACACTCAGCGTGTGATGGACTACGTCCAGTTGGTCAACCTCTTTTGGTCAGCCCCACTGCAGATCGTCATAGCACTCTACCTGCTGTGGCAGCAACTCGGAATTGCCACTTTGGCTGGTTTTGGCATCATGCTTTTGATGATTCCGCTCTACACAGTCATTAGCGTATACCTTAGAAAATTCCAGGTAACACAACATTTGAATAGGTCTGTTTTTAATTTGTATTTGTAACACTTTAATATAGGGGGCCATTTCGCTAAAGCATATTTTGATCGCCAACTTTATGTACGAAAGGTCTGAGGTTACTATTTCTAAAACTCAGTGAGTTTTGACCATTTTCTAATCCTAACCTGAAGACCTATACCCTCAAAGACTAAAAATAAAAAAATTATTGTAGCTTTTTGAATACTTATTTTAATAAAAAGAAGACGAAAAAATTGGAAACATTGCACTACACAGTATAAATTTTAACGTAAAACAACAATTTGAATTTTCTAAGAGATAACAAAGGAAAATATGATTATGCGATATTAAGCATACGTCTAAATTTACTCTTCGCTACTATTACGCAAAGTTGCTAAATTGAATTTAAATTGTCTCCGGCGAAAGGTGATTTTACTTTTTAAGTTTAACTTTTCTGTTTATCTATACAAATTTTAAGGAAATGGAAGCATTATTTTAGGGTTAATGTTTCGATATAGATTATTTGATAAAGGGAGGGGGAGGGGGGAGCACCAACAATTGATTTAATGTGTGTATAAATTACTGAAACATTTGTGTTTAGTTACCTTATGCAAAATTGCAATAAAAACTCTTTTTTTTTTTTTAAATACTGTTCATGTCAGAGTTCGCTTTAAATTTAAATATATAGTATCTGCATAGAAATTTTACAAGGTAGCGAAATTTAAATAAGCAACATTTTGTTTATGAAAACTTCCTTTTTTTGAATTCTAAAGACACTCATCACCTTATTATATTAAATACTGTAAAACATTTAATATAAAATTTGAGACAAATCTACCAAGTAGTTTTAGAGGGAAAACAAGCACAATTGAATCACTTGAGAGTCTCCATTGGTAAATATAAATTAATTTTGAAACTGAGGGGGCAAAATAATTTAACTCTTACATTAACCCTCTAGTGCAGTGGTTCCCAAAGTGGGTTCCACCAAAAAATTTAGGGGTTCCGCGTGACAAATTTTATTTGATTAAAAAAAATAAGAATGGTGTTTAATGTATTCACATTTTCGATGAATATCCACATTTAGCAAAACAGGCTATTCGAATTCTATTGCCATTTGCAACCACTTATTTGTGTGAAGCTGGGTTTTCAAAATATGTTGCGACAAAAACCAAATATCGTAACAGACTTGATGCTGCACCAGATATGCGAGTTCAGTTATCAAACCTAACGCCCAATTTTAAGAGAATTATGGAATCAAAGAAGCAGGTGCATTCTTCACATTAAAGATTTTCCATTTATTTTAGTTTATGTTTTGTATTTTTATTAATTATTTCTATGATGAATTTTTTTTTTTGAGTTTTGCTTAATTCAATAAAATCTAAAATACCAAAATAATACTTGTTTTATTTAATATCAGATATTAAATTTTGAAAAGTCGTTGATTAAAAAATATTCAGGGTTCCGCGATCATTGGCAACAAATTTTGGGGTTCCACGACCAAAATAGTTTGGGAACCACTGCTCTAGTGCATAGCGTAACCCTCTAGTGCATAGCGCTACAAAACTTTAAAATGACCACTAGTTGCATCTATTGAGTTTTATGTTAACTATTATAGTATTGTCAAGTAGGGAACCATGTGCCTGGTTCTTATAATCGCCTTTAGGTCCCTTATCTGTATAAAAATGATTGTAATAAAGGCAATTAGTTGCTTTGATGTCTGTTCTTCTAAAAATGGTTCGCGAAGGTAAAGTTTTCAAAGATTGTTTTATTACTTATAAAGTATAATCTGGCTCTACAAAAAATCCTAGCTAATACCAGAGGTATGTAGATTGTATTGTATTTAACTATATTTTCATACTTTTTGAAAAATTATTTTAGTAATTACACATGAATTTGCATATACGCTACACAACGGTTTTAATTAATTATTTAATTAAATAGGTACTCAGGATTTTTTTTGTATATTTTTGCAGCGGTCCAGGGTCAAAAATAAAACAAACAAAAAGTTATTTCATTAAAAAAGAAAAAAAATCATGCACTAGAGGGTTAAGTTGGATCTACCATAAACATTTTAATGTTTAAAATATAGTTGAAAATTTATGCACTCAACTGGAAAATTTAGTATTGGAGAATATAGTCAACTTTATTATTTGATTCAACGCTAATATGATTTTTTAATTTTTTTAGTTCTGTTTATGTACCTATTTAAATAGATCTTCATTTTATTAACTTTTGCTCTTTGCTTTTTAATTCCCTAGGCGAAACTGATGAAGAACAAAGACTCGCGAACGAAGTTGATGAACGAAATTCTGAATGGTGTAAAAGTGTTGAAACTGTATGCGTGGGAAAATTCTTTTATTAAGGAAGTCATGAAGATCCGCGGCATCGAAGTGGGATGGTTACGAAGTCAAGCCTATTTGAACGCAGTGATAACTTTTGTCTTTTTGTCTGCGCCATTTCTTGTAAGTTTAGTTAAGACACTAATATTTTTAGTTTCTTAACTCTTATCTTTTGGGATACGGTACCACCGAAATTTTGTATTTTACTTTTTGAATCAAAATTTTAATGCATATTATTTAAATTTAAAAACTCAATATTTCAATCTAATATTACATAATAATTTGTACTTTTTTCTTCAAAATTTAAACTTTTAAAATAATTTTTTAGAGTTTTTTTTTTAATCTCTGAGTTTTTTTTTAAATATTTATATTTTTTCACCAACTTTTTTTTATCGGATCTTTTTTTTATCTTTTGAACTATAATACCTAAGAATTGGCATTAGAATTTTGCATACGACATGTATACAAATAGTTATTTGTAATGACATAAAATGTTTCCTTAAAACTCAACTTTTTTTTTCTTTAGTAATTTTAAAAAAAACTACTACACTGTTAAAAATTTAGTACGACCTTCCACCATTTTTAACAGCGTTGGCCAGAAATAGGAGGAAAAAATATTAAAAATTACAGATAAATATTTTTTCTTACAAGTTTTATATATCTAATTATCATGTATATAATTTTTAATCTAGGTTTCCCTGGCTAGTTTCGCAGCTTTTGTGCTGATTAGCTCTGATAATGTGTTAGATGCTAACAAAGCTTTCGTCTCGCTCTCACTGTTCAATATTCTTCGTATTCCGACTGCTTTTCTACCAATGATAATCTCGTTTACTGCTATGGTAAGACAATCCGTTTTTAGTGCTTACAATGCTATATTATTATGAAAATTTTTAATTGTTGAATTAAAATTTCCACTATTTGTCCACGTCTTATTTTTTTTTAGTGTTTTACCATACTTAAATAAAATAAAAATATTCCTATGGTAAAAAAAAAATAGTAAATGTTGCTGTCTTCCATATTTTGAGTTACCACTCAAAAAGTAACCATTAGATAATTCTGAAATTTACTGGGTATGTTTTAAAATGTTTGGAGAGTACGATGAAATTTTTATTGTAATATATCACTTATATTAGAAATAAGTTATTTTATGTCAAATTTAAAAAAATGCAAGATTTTTTCGTGAATGCGAAGAATGCCGTTTTTTTCATATCGCAATAAATACATAAAAAATATAAATATATTCATTTTAGTAACTACCATAGTTTCGAATGGAATGCAAGCTTTTGAATCGCATATAATTAAATTTCACAAGTTAATTAATATTGCAGATATCAGTTACAAAGGAGGCACCCAATAGTTCTATAAAAATCACTAGAAAGTAAAAATCAAATTGTTGCCGTAAATTGACTAAAAATAAAAGCATGCGCAGTCACACTTTGAAATTCGAATGCCCCTACCTGGAGAACCTTAATAAACAAAAGTGTTTCAAGCCAAATGATAATTTTTTAAAAATATAAACAATATACTCTACGCATATAACGTCATCAAACGTATAAAAAATAGCACTTGTTTTATATTCGCATCTTTTCGTGTGTAAAAAAATATCGTTAGTATTTCGTGAGCCATATTCACCAATGCAAAATGAGTTGTTTATATTTCTACATTTAATCTCGATACAAGGATGTGTATAGTGTCCAATAATACGTTCAATGAAAAAAGTACCTACATATTAAAATAATTAACTTTTTATCCCTTCCATTTTAAACATCTTTCCATTTTTTTAAAAAAGAATTTCCATTTTAACGTCATAACATGTAGTAGCAATTTTAGTGCATGATATTACTTAAACAAAGAATACAAGCTGCATGTCAAATTTTAATCTGTAAATGAAACTACACTACGAGTAGCAATTTATTTTCCAAATCAATTATAGGAATCAATTTATTTATTTTCTTCAGCTTTAAATATTATTTTCAATTTGCGAATATTGCAATTAATTTTATATAATCAATGCTTGAATTATTTATTTTCCCATTTGTTTTCTTTCAGTTCGTTGTGTCTTTGAGACGAATAAATAAATATCTGCAAGGGGACGAAATCGACCCTGACATTGTTCAACATGACCCATCCGAAAGTAAGTGCGAACGTTACTAATAGAAATTAAAACAGCTTTCGAAATTAGATGTAATTTTTTTTTTTTTTTTTTTTTTTGGATAATTGAAATCAGGTATTTGACAACAACTGTTTATAACTAAAATCGTTAAATTTAAAAATGAAAAGACTTTATTAATTAAAATTAACGCTGTCTTAGGTATAATTAACAATCGATAGCGTTACTTAAATTAATGGTCGGAAATATTGATTGCATATGGTTAAATTAATGTCTTATAGTTTTAAGAATTTTTTTTTGTGATTGTAACCATCAGACTTTTTAATGTATTCGTATCACTTTAAAAGTGCCCTTCGAATCTAAATCCATGCCCTGTAGCGGTGAGATAGAACTTTGGACATTCCAAAGAAACCGTTAGTTGTATCTTAGTGCTCTTATGAATGTGTCAGTTTAAAAAATTTCCACCGGAGATAATAATGTTTGTTGGGGTAATGAGGAGTTACGTATCCAAGGTTGTTGCATCGTATTGCCTGTTTAAAGTGGTCACCACATTGGTAACCTTAAGGTTTGTGAATAATTAAAATAATTCTTCTTTACGGCTACATGGAGTATCAGCTATATGGGGGTCAAATTACAAACACAATGCTACAATTTTAGCGGAATCCACTCCAAAATTATAACAACGGGACAAATAGCACGATTGACAGAAATATGGCCACATTCGTTAGGAAATTATGCGCTGATGAGAGTAAAATCTTGAAATAAAGCAAATAGCGAACTGAATGTAGATGGAAAACGCCAGACGAAGGTGTAGGAGGAAGAGCTTGTTTATGTTCCTTCAGTTGTCAAGGTTTTTTTGTTAACGAAAAATCCTATTTCTATAATATTCTAAAAGAAAATTTCACGTAAAACTCGTGTTCCGACACAACCAGTCAGATTTTATTCTCCCAAGGGTTAAGGGTTTTATAACTAATATGTTTAAATAGAGGATCCCGTGGTGATCGAAGATGCATCCTTCTCCTGGACGCAGGAAGACGCCCCCGCGCTCTCCGACTTCAACTTCCGCGTCAAGGAAGGGTCCCTGGTGGCCGTGGTCGGGCAGGTCGGGGCGGGCAAGTCCTCGCTGCTCTCTGCTCTGCTGGGGGACATGGTGAAGTGGACTGGACGGGTGAATGTCAAGGTGAGATAAGGACGATGCTTCATGAACTGACTTTCTTGTATTAAGGTTATTTTTATATTGTATAATCAGGAGGGGCTTAAGCTTCTCCCCCCCCCCACATAGGATTTCAAGTAACAATATTCTTTGAAATTATTTCTTCTAACATTCCTTCACATAGGATTCTTAAGATCTTAATTAGTATTATAAATAAACATACTTAACATCATTAGTGCAGAAAAAACTTTTCTTTTTAAGTTAGATAAGTTAATAATTAGATTTTCAAATTGAGCAGGGCAAATCTTGTTTCTTCCAGTCTCAATAACACGACACTGAGTAAGGAAATGTTCTTAGTGGATGGGGGGGGGGGGGGATGCACTTTTTACCTAACTTCTGTTAAAGTAGGGAGAAATTTCAAAAATCCCTCCTCCTTGTGCAAGTATCTCTGACTTCCACCTGCATTAATGAATTGATTTGCGTACAAAACCTGTGTTAAACACAAAATTTCTTTATTTCTCTCTCTATATATACATATATATGTACCCATCTTGTATGAATCCTTAAAGAATTTTCTTTATATTATTTTTTATTAGACTACTATCTTACCCTCCTAACGATAACATTGCTTATTTCCTTAGATATTCTGATTTCATGTCTTTTGAATATTTTAACATTTAATTTCAACTGTATTGGATTTTTTTGAAAAAAGTATGTTTCTCTTTTTAGGGATCAACCGCCTACGTTCCTCAGCAAGCCTGGATTCAGAATGAAACTCTGCGTAAAAACGTGCTCTTTACAAAATCCTTCGAGGAAGAACGCTACAAGGCTGTTTTGGAAGCGTGTGCACTCGTTCAAGACCTAGAAATACTCCCAGGGGGAGACATGACTGAAATTGGAGAGAAGGTGAGTCCCTGTTTATGATTAGTAAGCTGAATTAACGTTGCACTAGAGCTGCATATTGGTCTCTTGGTGATAGTTCGGAATCTATCCCGAATGAAAATCACCCAGAACGTAATTTCGAACCAGGTCAAATGACGAGGACAATACCTGAGCACGCTCCTATTCGCAACCTTACATAGACGTGAGGACTACGACGGATTTAACTTACAAAAGTCCCCTTTACACGTTGGATGATTTTTGATCGCCGACGACGGGAACAAATTTGACAACCCTCAATTGAGAGATCGCTACACACACTGCTGATATTCTAACCACAATCACCTAATAATGAGTCGTATTCTCTCGTCATCTGACCACAGCTCAAAATTAAGAGGCAGTGGTATGGGGTCTTTCTTTCGGTATTGATCCCTAACCATCACTAACAGCCCATTGTTCAACTCTAGTGTGACGTTAATTCAACCAATAGAATAGTGTGTAGCTCTAGTGCATGATTAAATTTGAAACAACCAACCATGAGTCCGATACTTTACCGTCTGGGCCAAGTCCACCCCATTTTTATTGTTGTGTCCTTTCCTTATCCAAGTTTTATGTAGATATGTTTACCGAAAAGTTTAATTAAATTACAAAACCATCACAATTGTCAGAAGAAAAGTCTTAATCATAAATTGCACAAGAGTTTTAAGCACTTTGTAATAAAGCCATCCTTAATATATTAAATGGAGGGCCTCATTATCCATCAAAAATATTCTGGGCCTTATTTTTAAAGGGTTTACCCAGAATATCTGACAGATATTCTGGCAGTAAAGTATCTCCAGGCTCAGAATATTTTTTTGACAGGTATGAGGGCCCCTCCATTAAACATTTTTTTACATGTTGAATGCTTTTTAATTAATCTAACCCATAAGATTTGGTATTATTAGAATAAATAGCAACTAACCATTTATTTTCTTTAAATATCTTTATGTTTAAAAAAATACAAAAAATATTTTAATGCAAAAGTTTTATTTTTTAATTAAAAAAATCTTAATAAAGTAATAAAGTCTCATTTGATGATCATATTGTTTGATTTCTATCTCTCATTCATTTGTAGGGCATTAATCTTAGCGGTGGCCAAAAGCAGAGGGTGAGTCTAGCAAGAGCTGTGTACAACGATGCGGATATTTACTACCTGGATGATCCTTTGAGCGCTGTGGACGCTCATGTTGGAAAGCATATTTTCGAACATGTAATTGGGCCCAAAGGGATGCTCAAGAAAAAGGTATTTTGTACTCTCTGTCTTCTCTCTCTCTTTCTCGCTCGCTCTCTCTCTGTTCTACTTCTTAGATAGTGTTCTATTTCTTTTTATGCATACGTTTTGTTAAGCTAACTTGTATTGATTTTCTGGAAATTGCATGATTTCCCCCCATTTTCATGTAAGAAACAGTGGAAAGGCTCGACTTTTTGCTATTTGTCAAGTAATTACTTGCTTAGCATGAGATCCGTGACGACATTGTTTTAATAATGAAGACATTGATTTACTCTTAGTTCTCATTAGTTACAAAAAAAGGCTTTAAAAAATAGAAATTCAATATATTAATATGTAACATAATATCTCAAGATGGAATAGTTTTATGGCAACCTTACATAAATGTACTGTTTGGTGTCCTTAAGATTAAAGTCATTGAGATCTGCATATAATTTTTCAAAGAACGGCAGAAGTTAGAAAAAATTAACTTTATTCTAAAATCTCGAAAAATATAAAGAACAAATTTTGATAGCAAAATCGATCAATTGGTTTAGAAAGCAATACAAACAATTAAAGTGGGTATGCTGTTACTAATAAAAGCCTTTGGAATATATCTTAATACATACTTTACCACATTAAATATAATAAAATAAGAATGGACATTGGAATTACAGATCGGGCCAAATGTTTTAAGGTAAAATTACTTATAAATGACTTTACATTTGAGCTCTTTAGTTTAAAACCCAGCTAAATCCCCATTTCAGCAAATTCATTTTTCAAACATTTTTTTGCAAGTTTTTAATGCACTACATGACTTTTCAAAGCTGTATTGACCAAAAGTCTTTGTGAATCAAGTCTAAAAATGCATTCAAAGTCATACTTTGGATCTAAAATTTCATGGCTGTCAATCGCTTTTAAGGTCTCCTGTTAAATGTATGAAAATGGATTTATCTAGTTTTGAAACTAGAGGGCTCATTTCAAATTCTTCAGGCCCGGATCCTGGTGATCAGCGTCCCTTCCCGAAGTGGACACAATCGTCGCCCTGCAGAACGGGCGAATGAGCTTATCGTGGTCCAATGTTCTGATGCATATTGAGGTAGTGTTCGGTGCCAGCTCAGGGGTTTTCCTCGTCATCTGACCATCATTCACGAATACGAGACAAACATCCAGGGTCTTTTCTTTGAGATAGACTTCTCTTTGAGTAGTCCACTGTGAAACTCTGGTATGATGTTAATTCAATCAACCAACCAACTCTTCCTCAGACCCGGATCCTGGTGACCCACAGAATCAGCGTCCTCCCCGAAGTGGACACCATAGTCGTCCTGCAGAACGGGCGAGTGAGCGAAGTGGGGTCCTACAGGGAACTGTTGGCGAAAAAGGGAGCTTTCGCCGACTTCCTCATACAGTTTCTACAGGAGAATGTGGGGGAGGTGACGGACGAGATCCTGCCGGATGAACTGAGTCTCATCCAGGAGATAGCCACGACGGTCGGGGCACCTCCTGAAATAGCAAGGTTAGTGGATACATGGTGCCCACTGAAGTCTTTTGTTACTTAAGTTTTGTGCAAAGTCAGCTATAGTTGGCCGAGCGTTAGCGGGGTTCTGTTTTAACACAAGCTTTCGGCAATTCGTCTGTTTGTCTGGTCTGTAAATTTGTTTGTGACGAAGTCACGACGAAAAATCGTTGTTTGATTTTCTTCAAATTTGACAGAATGTTACTTTAAAGTCATTAAAACCAACGAAGGTTTTTTTTTTTAAATATTTTGTCTGTTTTATACTGTTCCCAGAACTACTATTCATAAAAGTGGTGTCTAGGTATGACTATTTGCTTTACGATGAGACGCTTACAACTCCTCCTAGCAACGAAGTCAAGAGTTAACGTGCCTATTTTGAAAACTATTCAAGATACATGACATAACACACGCTTTAAAATAGAATAAGCGAAATTTTTTTTGTATAGCTTTCATTTTGTGAATATAAACCAATATAATTCTTACTAAACTATTCAAAAACTTAATGAAAACGATAACGCGAGGGGGGTCTGACTTTTGTAATAATTACAAAAAGATGCCCACAAGGGGAAAGCTGACGAAGTTGGTTTCCAAAGATAAGTAACTAAATATGATTTTGAAATGCACTTAAAAATGTAGACTAGGTTAGGGTATCTGTAACAAGAGATGTTTTAATTTGAGAACAAAACATTAACTCTATATCCGGAATATCTTGTAGAACTCCTATTGCAAAATATACAAATTACTGGTCCGTGAGACATATGTTTCTGGTAGAAGGTTAAATTTGGAAGTTTTCGAAGAGTTATAAAAATGATGTGAGCTGTTTTAAGTGAACTATGTTTTAATTAAAATGGTAATAGAACATGTAAACCAAAATGTTTCAATTATGTAACAATTATCCCTTCTAATAAATCCCAAACCCGCCACTGATTTGAATGATTTCATTTATTGTTGAGTCACATAAGGAAAAGTGTTCCTTTAAAATCTAAGGATATATCCATCCATCTTTTCATTGTAAAGAGGTTTGGTAAGGAATTTTCTAAAGTATGCTGTACAGTTTTGGTCACCATATCTTACAAAAGACAAATGATTTGTTAGAGAAAGTTCAGCACATGGTTACTAAAATGGTCCAAGCATGGGTTGTGGAAATGGATGGATTTAGAAATATGAATATGTATGCTTTGGAAGAGAGTAAAGGTTTTGGAGAGATTTTATTCAACTGTTCAAATTTATTAAACAGGGGGATGTCGATGGTTTGGATTTTAATATAAGTGACAAAACGAGAGATCCTGGCTTTAAATGAAACAAATCACATTTTAATCTGGAAGTGAGAAAACATTATTTTTGTAAAAGGGTAATCGGTAAATGGAAAAACTTGCCATTGAATATTGTTAATTCTACAGGAGTAATTGATTTTATAAAAAAGTAATCGGTAAATGGAGCAACTTGCCATTGAATATTGTTAATTCTATAGGAGTAATTGATTTTTATAAAAGGGTAATCGGTAAATGGAACAACTTGCCATTGAATATTGTTAATTCTACAGGAGTAATTGATGTTAAGAAGAAGATATTCATTGTAGAAGAGTTAGGAGATACTAGATGACACCAACCTTGTTCGACATTGAGCCTGTTGTTGGTAGTCAATATTTATATGTATCAATATATAATATATATGTATATTTTTATATTTTCAAACAGGCAACTATCCAAAATAAGCGACGGTGGTAGCGAGACTGACATCTCGAAGGTAAATCGAACGACATCGATCTCTTCGCTCGAAGGCGGCGACGGAGTGAGGCGCAGAATGTCGAGAACCAAAAGCATTTTCGACAAGTCCGAAAAAGATGTCCGAAAGAAGTCTGTCAAGCCTGAAGTGACTGGGACGAAATTAACCGAGAAAGAAGGAATGGAAGTCGGTTCTGTAAGTGCCGATACATTTGTGCTTTTAGTATTTTATTAGTTGCATGTCCCACGATATTTTATTCAGTATATACTTAAAAGTTAAATTTAAATAATTACTAAAAAATTTATAAAATTACTAATTTTTTATAAATATATATAAAGTTATTCAACAATTTGTAAAATTACTAAAATATTTATAAAATTACTCAACAATTTATACAATTACTAAAATATTTATAAAATTACTAAAAAAATTATAAAATGTTTTTAACAAAGAATTTATAAAAAATTCAACAAACAATTTATAAAATTTTTAACAAACAATTCATAAAAATTTTAACAAACAATTTATAAAATAAATTATTATGTCCGATTTATTATGTCCGATTACAATAGACGAAATACAATATTTTTAGATTGTTGACCTTTGTAAATTTTAAAAGGGCGAAAACTTAACAGAATTTTAATTAATCAACGCAATTGTATGTAAAGGTTATTTTAAAACTTACAGGACTATCCCTATCTACTAAACCTGTTGACAGTTGAATCATTTTCTATATTTTGTAGGTGCAAGCTTCCGTCTATGTGGATTACATTAGGTCTTTTGGGTACTGCAATTTCTTCTGGATTACTGTGGGTTACATCTTGACCAATGCTTTCAATGTCGGATCTAATTTATGGCTTAGCAGCTGGAGTAACGATTCGCTGGACCCTAAGACTGCCACAGACACCCATCTTCGGGACGTTCGTTTAGGAGTTTACGGAGGAATAGGAGCTGGTGAAGGTACGTATAATTAGTTTTACGGAATGGCAATGGAAATTTATCGTTATTTACTTAAAACTTATCGTATAATATGCTTATAATAATGTGCAAAAGTTTAAAAGATTCTAATCGTTGCATTCGGTAATCTTAATTCCCGAATCGAAAAAATAATGCTACTAAAAAAAGAAAATACTCGTACATACACATAAAGTGATATTTGATTATACTACATAACATATTATGTATTAATGTTATATAAAATATTTTTTACCATTGTAAAACACGTACCTCGGAGGTGTATGACACCATGTCAATGTTTTCGATTTTCAGGTTAAAATCGCTATTATAGTTTTTTTTTTTTCACTGCTTATAGAGGTGCGGGGGCCTAATTTGTTTGAGTAGGCCACGCGATAGTAGACTCCATTGATCAGAAGGTTAAATTATTTGGTGATGGACAAATTTGATGATAGCCATAGTAGTTAGAAAACAAACGCAAGTAACGCAAATGAAGTAAATATAAAATTTAAGTATTTACATTTAAAGGTTATTTCTATGGCATTACAGTTAGATGAGGAGCAAGCTGAAATGTGCTTGTTGAGGGTTAGAAGGAATGGCTGGGAATGAGTTCCTTTAAGTCTGTGTTGTTCACATCATTTTGACCGCCCCCTGCGTGGGCCTCATGTGCTGGAGCTATCTAATTGGCTCTTGGTGTAAACAGTGAAGTGGAAACCCTTTCCTGGAATTTCTTGGTAAAGAATGAAAAGTGGATGAACTCCTGGATGCTGCAGAGTTATAAAACACTGTCTTCACTATGGATTACAAAGAGAGAAATTATTTTTTAAAGGTAGATTCTATAGAAACCTACAGGCATATAAAATTTTTATAAGTTTTCCTGTAAAATAATAAAAATGGACATACACCTCCGAAGTACAGATATAATCTCTTGATTTCTATATTGTTGACAGGGTTTATTGACTAACCCTTAAGTCCCAACAAACTTCAGTGTTTGATTATTCGACTTACAAACGTTCTATCATTCGAACTTTTCTTCGACATAGAACGCGTGGCTTTTTTTAAACCAATCATATTTTGATTTTAATTTTGAAAAATGAAGTCATACCAAAAGAAATCTTTTATTTACAATAGGGTCTCATTTTAGAAAGCTTCAGAACAGAACATATTTTGACGCCTTATTTTTTTGTAATATAATTTGGTGAATAATTTGGGGTGATTATAAAACCATATCACAACTTTGAAAGGCTAAATCTCCGCACTTAATTTAGTGTGCTATTCTATCATTGCACATTCTGAAGTTTCATTTGGTTGGCAAGAAGTGACACTACTATATTTCTTTATAACAATTTCGATTCGAACTTTTGCAGACATTTTCAACGTCTCCCCTTTTGCTAAATTGACGAAACAAATATACGACGTTCCACCAGAACGCCTTCTGTTGTGTGGTTGTCATCTCAACGGGTAAATAACCAATAAAAAATCAAAACTCTCGTAGTGCAAAGAAAAACTCTTGTAGATACTTTACTTTCCAACCTAATGACACCTCAGAATGTCCTCTTTACTAAGTTAATTGGTTCCGAGGATATAGCCTTTCAAAGTTGTAATAACTAATTCATAGCTCAGTTAAAAAAATCAACAACAAGGCAAAAAAAATTCTCAATTTTTTTTTATTATAAAAGTTTTATTTAAAACAAAATAAAGTTTTATAGGTAGATAAAAAAAACTGCTGAAATTGTTTTGTTTTATGTAGTATTTTTGAAGGCATAATGCTGAAAAGTTCGAAAACGAATGTATTCCAAAAATTTAACAGTTTCAAGGGGGGAAATTTAAAAAAAAAAAAATTAGCAGGTGGAAACCTATTTTTCTTTCGTGTTAGTTGATATTTTACACGTTATTGTATTTTAACTATAGTAATAAACTGTTCACTTTTTAGCTCTTAGCAACATCTTGACATTGATGGTCATGTACCTGGCATGTCTGAGGGCATCGAGAATCATCCACGATGACATGCTCCAGCACATCATGCGGGCGCCCATGTCGTTCTTCGACACAACTCCCCTGGGTCGAATCCTGAACAGGTTCTCGAAAGACATCGACACGGCAGACGTCACCATTTGCTTCAACATACGGATACTGTTCTTCCAAACATTCCGAGTCATAGGAGCCATCCTTGTTATTTGCCTGGAGACCCCGTTTTTTCTGGTCGCCTGTCTGCCCCTCGGCGTTTTGTACTATTTCCTGCAGGTACGTTTGAATTTATTACACACATGGAATTGGGATTCATTTTAAACTGAAAATCACGTCAGTGCCGAACAAGGGCGGATCCAGAAATTATTGTTAGGGGGGGGGGGGGGGGGTTAATACAGTATATTGTTATCATGGACACCAAATTTGATCCCCTAGTTTGAAATTTTTCATTGCCTAAGGCGACTTTTGAAAATATAATCTTAGATGTTAGGGGGGGGGGGGGGGGGGTAATTTCCCCTTTACCCCCCACCTGGATCCGCGCTTGGTGCCGAATGCTCTGGTCATAGATGAATTCGTCGATGCCCACGTTCAAATTTATCAAATTGGTGATGTGGCGGGATTTGAATTTAATATTGCCAATGTGACTAGAGGTCATGGATTCAAATTATACAAGTCACAGCTTAATCGGGATGTTAGGAAGCATTATTTTTTTAATAGGGTTACTGACAAATGGAATGGTTTGCCTGAGCATGTTTTTAATTCTTCAGGGGTGGGTGTTTTTTTTTAAAAAACGATTGGATCGGCATTGGGGAATCGTGAGGATGATGGATTGACAGGACCAACCTTTCTGGGCCTAGAGCCTGTAGTTGGTCGACATTATTTGTATTTGTATTTGTGAGGTTAATAATATTATAAATATAATTTGAACCTGTTTCATAATGTACAGCCGCGGGAAAAAAACCGAACCACCGATGATTATTTCGTTAGTTTTATAGTAGAGCTAAATTTAATATACCATTTTGTAGGGAATAAAGTCTACTACACATTGATATACAAAAAATTTGCATACGGGACTATCTTCATACTCGAATCCGCACCAACTTTAAAATGTTCAATAGCAACACCTACTTTTGATAGCGCAGAAAGGTTCCCCGCCCTCAAAATAATCTAAATATAAATTTTCGTTAATTTCCTACATTTATATGCAGAGATATTAGACGATATGTATCTAACTTATTTGAGGGACTACTTCCACATTGGACAAAATATTAGTGAGACTTCG
Source organism: Troglohyphantes excavatus (assembly GCA_963932185.1). Lineage (NCBI taxonomy): Eukaryota > Metazoa > Arthropoda > Arachnida > Araneae > Linyphiidae > Troglohyphantes > Troglohyphantes excavatus. Next base: position 58,595,435 of record OZ010677.1, read on the forward strand.
AAATGAATTACGCTGGTAGAAAATGTTTTGGCGTTAGCCGTGGTTCTTCTTTTCCCGTGATCATTCATTCACCCACTCCCGTATACCCCTGGCCTTCATATAAGAATTTAGAATTTTATGCCAACGCGATCACAGCGCTTTTAATTCTCAAAATTAGTAGATTTCTGTTAAGTTCTGCAGATTTTAAATTTGTGTATGACCCCTTAAATGATCATTTGATGCTCATTTTAATATAGCCAAAAAACTACAAAGAGGAAAATCATAAAATTTTAGATATGCATATAAAACGTTTTTCTAAATCCATCACTATCAAAATATAGCATGGTTACTATTCATAAATTTTATGAATATTAATATCCTAATTTAAATAAAATTAAAAAATATACATATAAGTAATGAATGTTAGTGTATTTTGTTTGGGTTGTTTAGATGTAACACAGATAAAAATATCAGCTTAATAAAATTATTATTTCGAAAGATATGATTAAAAGTTTAAGAAATTCATTTAACGTTACGAGTTCTAAACTTTCGATATTTATAATTAAAAAACTACTTAACCAAATGACTTGCAAATTGATATTCAACGATAAATTTTGTCCTAGATTCTAAATATTGAATCAAAATTGCGTATTGCTATTGAAAATTTTAAAGTTGGTGCGGATTCAAGTATGAAGATAGTCCCCTATGCAAATGTTTTGTATATCAATGTGTAGTAGACTTTATTCCCTACAAAATGGTATATTAAGTTTAGCTCTACTATAAAATCTAACGAAATAATCATCGGTGGTTCTTTTTTTTTTTTCCGCGGCTGTACATATTTAGCAACTGCCTTCCCTACGTTATAATAGGATAAGGGACAGACCACATTTGTCAGAAACTCACCAATTTGGTTATAATGTAATGCTTAAAAGTGTAAATATGACCAAATGTGATAGAAAATGATAATATTTGTCATTCTGCTTTTAATATGTTTTTTTAATTGCAATTTCATATACGAAGTTTACTTAAATTTAACTCGTAACTAACAATCGTTGTGATATTCTTCGAACTTTCAATTCGACGATTCCTTTTTAAAGAAGAACAATGTGGGAGTGGAACTCCCACATTCTTTCAGAAATGAGTGATGGAACGGGAGGTCATGGGTTTAAATTAATCAAATCCCATTTTAATCGGAAGGGAGAAAGCACTATTTCTATAATAGGGTAATCGGTAAATGGAACAGTTTGTCATTGAATATTGTTAATTGTACAGGAGTAACGGATTTTAAGAAGTTAGATATTCATTGGGAGATAGTTTGGAGGTACTAGCTGAACCAATATTGGTAGTCCTTGATCCTGTTGTTGGTCGTCAATATTTGTATTTGTAAAACGAAGAGTGTGGACTCCCACATTCTGCGTTTCCTTTTTCGATCTTTTGTCTGGGGTTTACGTACACAGTTTTGGAAAATTCAAGCTTTGCAGCAAATAAAATTTTAATATATGAACAATTAGATCATTGTTTCCCCAAAAGGGTGTCCGCCGATAGATGTTAGGAAGTTCGCAGAGAACAAAGATAAAATAGTTTTAAAAAAACTTAGCTACTTTTCGAAGAATTGCTTGTTAGGAATTACTGAATTATACTAAACTTTCAATGAAATATTCATTGGTAAGATTGATTTCAATTATTCCGGTAACATGACCTTGCTTTAGTGGAAAGAAGATTTCCACTCTAAAAAATGTTTCATATTTAAGTTCTTTTTATGGAATAGTTGCATCCCATTCATGTTCTGTTTAAAGAGATATTCTGTTTACGTTTAGAATAAATAATTATAAAAATTAAAAAGGTTTATGTTAAGCTGAATATTAATATCAGTATATTAAACATATATTTAGCGGTTTAAGACATTTATCAAATGTTTTTAAAAAAACACCCGTTGTGAGGAATTGCAATCTGAAAAAAGTTTTATATCACCAACATATTTGGTGTTTCTAGATGACAAAAATAATTTCTATTCAATTTTTTTAACAATAGCTTTTTAAATTCAAGATTGTGTTGTTCTCTTTCACTTTTAAGATTCGAAGAACATGAAAATATGTAGATACTCAAGTGATGCCATACTTTTAAATGGAGTTAGATAAAGAATAAGATAAAGAAATAAAAGCTTTTTTGTGTTCAGGATCAAGCAATTATCGCTCAAATTAAGATAAGTGTGTAAAAGAACGGGATGGTATTTTGGCGACTGAGAGTGGCCACTCTTGTCAAAGTATTAAGCATTCTGCTGATCAGGAGAAAAAGAGTGCGACTTAGGTTTAAAATACTCTGACGGTTAACCAAAATATTGAATTTCTGTAGGTTTGTTTTCACTACAGAAGAGTTTAATTTATGTTTTTAAAATATTTTTTAAATATAATTTTTGATATAATTTAAGAAGAGAAATATTTCAAAAGTCCTATCTATGCTTTTAGGGTACAGTGGACGATTAAAAAACCTTTTTTTTTAGTTTTCAAGCTCGCTAACACTCTGAAATTTTTACCATGTACTTATAGTACACATTCAACTTGGGGAAAAAATTTTGGTTTGAAAATATAATAAAAACTTTTTAATTTAATTAAAAAAAAACATATAATAAATATTAAAAAATTGAAATGTTCCATGGCAATTTTTTTTGTGAATAATTTTTATTGTAGCATTTTTGACACTGCTTTACATACCTAACTCAAATTTTGCATGTGTAAAACAATTAAAAAAATATTTCTTTTAAAAAAATGAACTTGTTTAGATTTTCATTAAAAAATGTAGAAAGCTACAGATATATTTGAACAGTATTCATAATATAAAAATTATTATTCAACTCTCATATATGAAACATGCAACAATCATTTTCTATAAGTATGTAGTACAATTAAAAAAGTTTCAAGATTCTAAACCAAAAAACTATCGCGTCTGGAAAATTTCGAAATATAACTGCGTTCAAATTTCACAAGATGAGAAAAATGCATTTTTGTGAAAGATGTTTAATTAAAACTTTTTTTGTAAAAAAAAATATGGGTTATATGTACACAGATGTCAGATGAGACAGTTGTATAGTTGTGTTTATAAATATAAACAACATTGTTATTTATAGCAAAAATAATAATAATTTGGATGGAATTTTGCTATTTTGAAAGTCTACTGTACCCTTAAATATTAAATTAATTTTTTTTTTTTTAATTTTTTAACTTTTACATGGCGGTTGGCCAATATTTCGGCCAGAAATGTTAAAGTCAAACACCCGCATTCTAAAGGTGAACTTTAAGATTATGTGTACTACTGAGAAAACTGGAGATACACGGACGAATATACACGTCTGTATCCGTCATGTGATTTAGAACACTTGATATTATAGAATATATCTTACTCTATAATATTGTACACCTCTTCTTGTACAAAACAATGCACCCTTTTTTTATGTACCATCCCTGAATTTACCTTTTCTTTTGCAGAAAATATACATTCCTACCTCTCGACAACTGAAGAGGCTGGAGTCGACCACCCGCTCTCCCATCTACTCCCACTTCTCGGAAACTGTGACCGGGGCTTCGTGCATTCGAGCCTACAAGGCCGAGGGGGAGTTCATGAGGCAGTCAAATCGTTTGGTCGACACGAACAACGAGACTTATTACCCCAGTTTAGGGGCATCCAGGTTTGTAGATGCATATCAGTTTTCAAAACTTCCATATTTCGGGAATATTTAGGATATAGTTGTATTTTCCCCTCCAAATTACTGGAAAGATAACAAATTGTCGTTAAAAATTTTAATGCAAGAGTCTGCGTCTTTTGTAATAAAAAAAAATTGCGTTTGGAATGGAGTTGATTATTTAATTTTTATACCGCATAAAATTATTATGTTCATAGAATAAAACTTAATTGAATCATTCTTAAATATAAACTATTATTATATTTTAGCATCAAGCAGGAGTCTGGTGCTCTTGATCTGCATAATATGATAAACCTTATACTTAAAGTTCGCATAACTTAAGAACACAAATAAATAATTTTCTTCTTTTTATTATAGATGAGCGATATTGGAATAACAATTAAAATATATAATTAGCTCAATTTCTGATAATTAAAAATATTATTTTGGAGAAATAACAGTTCTTGAAACGTTTAATAAACATATTATTTTTTAAAAATCGAATACATTAAAAAAAATATTTTTTTTTAAACGATCACTGACGTTTTTCACGTACATTGGAAATACGCAAACAGCTATAAAAAACCCATTTATCCCAAAAATGAACTGACACATCCCACTAGTTTTCAAGAACATACTGAGTCAACAAATAACCGACAGGATCGCGATTTTATTAACTATTAGTTATTAGCAAAGATTGTTATTGTAATGATGTTTTTGTATGGATCAAAATATTGCAAAATCTTTGGAATCCTATAAATAATATAAAATTCATTAAATTTTTTTTTAAGAATTAGTATTTTTGTAAAAATATGGGTGTGTTAACTTATTTTTTTTTCTTATGAACTAAAACACTTATACAAAATCTAATCTCTAAATTTAATAAGGACAAATCAATTTTGCTTACAAAAATTAAATGTTTGAAATTTTTTTAAAAGCATTTCACAATTATTTTTCTTAAATATTCTTTCCTAAATAATTTACGTCCAGTTACAAAAATATTTATGTTTATCTCAAATAAAAGAAAATAATGCCCCCTTTATATTATAATTAATGCTTATTCGATTTTGTATTAGCGAATGTAATTTTTTTAGATGTAATGTGCTTTCAATAACTTCTTACCATTTCTCCTTTTTAGATGGTTATCCATTCGCCTTGAATTTCTTGGATATAGTATTGTCTTCATTTCTGCACTCTTTGCTGTTTTCTTAAGGAATACATTAAGTCCCGGAATTGCTGGTCTATCAGTCAGCTATGCATTGCAAGTGAGTAAATATTCTGTTCGTTATACCTCGCTTTATATTTTTTCTGTTACTATTTAAGTGCTATTTTGCAACTGTAAATGTTACTTTAAAAATAAGTATTTTACTAAAATAATTGTTTCCTATGGGATTTCCATTTATTCGGGATATCCATTGGAAAATCTATTCAGGAAAAGGGTATGGATAATTTATTTTTCCAAATTTCAAATGTTCAGCCTTGTATAGTGTATTCAAAAAGGGATAGTTATTACTTATATTTATTTAAAACACACTTTAAAGTTTTTTTTTATATAAAAAATATGTTGTTTTGTTAATAATGAATTTTGAAAACTTTTATTTTTTATTTTGTTAAAAACATTAATTTGCAATTTATTTCCCTTTTCTGGGAAAAGAAAATACCTTTTAAATTAATGATGCAATTCCCTATGAGATTTTATAGAAGATTTTTGTTGTATATGGATCAGTATTGATCACAAAAATTCTATAACTTTTGACGATAGGAAGAGCTTATAGGACCAAATTATTGTTGTTAGCTATTCCAGCACATTTGTAGTTCAAAGTATTTTTTTATCATTAACTATGAATTACTTTTGCTCATGAACTAATTTAAAATGTATTTATGTTTTGTAAATAAAGTATTATACATATAAAATTAAAATATATTTTTACAGATCACTTCAGTGTTGAGTATGCTGGTCAGAGTACTAATTTAAAATGTATTTATGTTTAGTAAATAAAGTATTATACATATAAAATTAAAATATTTTTTCCAGATCACTTCAGTGTTGAGTATGCTGGTCAGAGCTACAGCAGATTTAGAGACAAATATAGTTGCAGTTGAACGATGCCTGGAATACACAAAAACACCTGTCGAGGTTTATTACAATGCTTGCTATACAATATGTACATTGTTTTTCGAAATGTTATCCATAAATGCTATTGAAAAGATTTTATCAATATTCCATACCAGCTAATGTTGCATGTAAAATGTACAATTTATCAGTAGTTTGAGTAGTTGCATTAATTGTATACATAAAATCATTCAGATTTCGTAGCAATTTTGACACAAAGTTCTTAAATACTAGTTGGTTCTCTATACTGGAAATCTTAAATTGACATATTTTAAGTACTTTTTCCAAGAAAGTAACCCTCTAACGGGTTATCAAAATGTCAAAGATTTTAATGTTGTTTTCTCTGCAATATAATTTACTTTATATTTCTAATATATGTAATTTATATACATTTTTTAAAAAAATATTATTTTAATGGGTATACCTTTAACAACTATTCCAATGATTTAGATTTGAAAAATATTTCGACATCGAATATTTTTATGAATTTAAAGTTTATGTGCAACATATAAATTTTAAAATATGTGGTAAAAATTTTTAGGAGAATAGTTAAGGTAGTTATTGAGAAAAAGGTACCTGAATTGTAAACGCGTCGTATTAAGAAAAACGCGTATGTAAACACATAATCATTTATTCAAAATAAAAATCTTAATTCAGTAACATTCTAAGTATCTGTTTAAATCTCTGTAAAAAAAATTGGACATCTACGTTTAATACTTTAGGAGAAAAAGGTATTTAATATGTGCCAATTTAACATTACTAGTATATAAGGTACCAACTCCTTTTAAGAAGTTAAAATATTATTGAGTTGTAAATTTATGTATAGTATATCTTTTTAGATGTTCAAAATTACTTCTTGTAATAACTAGTATAACTGTTTATTAATGTTTATTTTTTAATTTTCAGGCGGATTGGGAAAAAGAAGAAAATAAACCGGACCGCACGTGGCCGGATTCAGGAACGATAAACTTCAATCAGTACTCTACCCGCTACAGGGAAGGACTTGAGCTGGTTCTCAAAGGAATCTCCTGCGATATTAGCCCAAAAGAAAGGGTAAGAGATTGCCTTACAAACCACATACATTTTGAATTCCGAGTATTATAATAATAATAAAGCCATAAACCATGCGAAATACAATACATCAAAGTTGTTTTACAGTCAAAACTTGTTATTATGAACACGCTTAAGACTAATTACTAATAAGATGAATAACATTTCCTGTTCTTTAGTAATAGAAAATAACGTTAATTGTTTTGTTTAATACCAACCCATTATTAGAGAAATATGTATTGCATTAGATAAACATATTCATTACAAAACTGATTCAATTTGGACATGTATTTTTTTCAGACATTTGTGTTTTATTATTATTTTTTCCTATAAACCTTAAGTCCGTTTTAGAATAGATGTGTTACAACACCTGGCAATCAGCAATACGATAAGGCAAATCTCGGAAGTGTGTTGATAAAAAACACTCCTTTTCTTTATATACTTGAAAAGGAAATAACAGCATATCGATACAAAAAGAAAAATATACGTAGAAGCGTGAGGAAAGAATAATCTTAATTTGAAGCGTTTTATCCTTTTATAGCTAAGTATCTAATATATTTATAAATATTTTTTGCTAAATTTTATTTTTTATCTACATAGGAAATATGGTGGTTTAAAGTTTAGATTTTTCTTATCTTTTACATTCCTCAATACGCGGAATCGATCAATTTGATTACATTATAGTTCAAGTAAAATGATTAATAATTTTCTTTGCTTCTAAATTTCAGAATATACAGATATTCTTAGAAACGTTTGGAAACAATTTCTATGATTATGTCGATGATATCAATATTAAAATCCCGTTTGCATGTCTATGTTGAAGAAAATAGTTGGACTTGTTTTCAAGCAATCCTAAAGAAACCAACTTGAACTCTTTTTGGAATGTTTAATTTTTCAACGTTAACTTTGATGTTATATCTTTCGAGCATGAAGGGACTGTAGTAGAGCGAATATGACGTCATAATCGTGAAATCAATATCTCAGACCAAATGGCCTCAAACACGTGATTTCTTTTCAAAATTATGAATGAAAAAATACTCGCGATTGGCTGATGAATTGGGAAATGTGTAACAGTAATAATTTATGAATGGAATTACGCAATTAACCACGTGTCTGAGGCCATACATGTTTTTGCCTCACTTTGATGATAGCGAGATTATAACATTGTGTTTTCTCTACTATGAAGGATCCATGCTCGAAGGTTATATCAGATATACATTCATAAGCGGGTCAAGGATTTTTTTTAACACTCTCAAACAAAGTTTTGACACTCCCTCCCATCTTGCACTAAAAGTTACATTTTGTGCAGGTACTTAGTTCAGTACCTGACAATGTTTTTTTTTAAATGTTTAAACTAGTTGACTGAAAATAATATATTACACTTATTAAACCCTTACTACGGACCAAAGGCTGCTTATGTTGTTTGGGCTTTATGTCTCACTTGTCCTTCAGGTACTTAGCATATTTCTTGTCACAGCATTATCCACTCTCAAAATACCATTGTACGATCAAGTAAAACATTTTTCGGATATTTTTATTGAACTTTTTTTATAAACTTACAGGTGGGTATCGTAGGTCGAACAGGTGCTGGCAAGTCCTCTCTCACTCTTGCGTTGTTCCGCATCGTGGAAGCTGCAAGTGGGAAAATCTTCATCGATGGAATTGACATTTCCAAGTTGGGTCTTCACGACCTTCGCTCCAAGCTCACCATCATTCCCCAGGTACTCAATTTATTTAACTTTATTGCTCCGGTATGTAATGTCTTCGTCATCATCTGACCATGGTTCAAAATTACGAGGGAGTGTTTCCGGATCTTTCCTTCCTTAACCACCACCAAGAGTAACGCCTTTGTGTAGCTTTAGTGTGACAAATTTCATTAAATCTTCGCTCAAAATGCTTATTTGCTGAAATGTAGTCATTTCAAGTAGCTGATACGTTACTACGATCTTGCTGTCACACGATAAGTCCCGAAATTCAAACCTAGCGCACATGGCTTATACTTGCATCTTGTTTACCATAGGATCCAGTTCTCTTCACGGGCACATTGAGATCCAATTTGGATCCCTTCGGTGCTTACTTGGATGACGCCCTCTGGCTGTCTCTGGAGCAAGCTCACCTGAAGGACTTTGTCTCGTCCCTCGAGAAAGGCATGCAACACGAAATCTCCGAAGGCGGAGAGAATCTGAGGTAAGAAATATTGGATTACTGCAGATAATGTCTTTCTTTTCTAAAAATTAATACATTATAATTACGGGGCGTGGATAGAACTCCGTGGCGTCAGATGTAACAGCTTATTTATCTTGCTTCCATTAGCTAGGTTTTTTGTCGTTTTTTACAATTCTTATTTCCATAATCTGCTGAAATGATGTTTCACGTAAAAAATTCTGGTCTTGCTTCGACACAACCACACTAGATTTTTCATTATCATTTTTAAAAAATAAGTAGAATGATCTGAATCTGAGACTTTATCCCTTTCCAGTGTTGGTCAGAGGCAGCTGGTGTGTCTTGCAAGAGCACTCCTTCGCAAGACTAAGGTTCTGGTTCTGGACGAGGCGACTGCCGCCGTGGACGTGGAGACGGACGAGCTCATCCAGTCCACCATCCGCACCAAGTTCGACGACTGCACGGTGCTCACCATTGCCCACAGGCTCAACACCATTATGGATTACGACAAGTAAGTTTGCTCGTTTACACCGACTTATACTGAATGCAGTTTCGAGTTTGTTTTCATTTGAAAGCCTTTATGTACTGCTTATTTGCTTTCGGGGATTTTAAAAACCCTTATAAATTCCTTATTTTTATTGTTAGAGACATTAGAAGTTCTCAGTATCCAAAGAATCTTACAAGGTCCTTAAAAAATTGTATAGAATTTTTTTTTTAAAGTACCGACCCATTTTAAAGTAAGTTCACAAAAGTCAAATGGCGCTTCGTAAGCAAATTACAAAAGATTTTTAAAGATATCCATATTTTCTGGTAAAAAAAATGAAATTAATTTTTAAGGTGCTCATTTCAAAATTCGACCCCCGATTCTTGACTTCGGGGATCTGAAGAGAACCGGTATAAAATCTGTATTGGAACCAATAAATTTACAATTAGTGGATCTAGAATTAATAATCAGAGTTAAGTATAGTCCCTACGCAGGCTGCCTTTGGTCATGCATCAATATATAAAATAGTATTTTCACCAAATTTAGACTCATGGTCACAAGTAATAGTACAGACACAGTAAAAACATAGCCAACAGGCCGGGTCAAAAAAGCTCCATCATGACATGGCGATTGGCCGCATTCTAATCAGTCTATTGCATAAAGTTGGTTTTGCATCGGACATATGGGTGGATAAAGTTGGTTTTACCCCGACCTCTACTTTTAAACATTTATTTTTATTGGATATAGATTAGGTTTTATGACTGTGTTCAGTGTTTTAGCTGCCTCTCAACATAAAAACCTATTTCCAATTGAAATCTCGATTTTTAAAACGAAAATTGAACAAAGTTGGTTACGCGCCGGTCCTCTTCATATGGTTTCGAAACTAGACGGCTCATCTGGTGATCAAATTGTATGTAATATTTCTTAAGCTTGCGTTAACAAGCATCATCTCGCTCTGATCCAATGAGATGTCATTATATATTGGGACTACAGTATTTTGTATATTTTTTGGTGAAATAGACTATAACGTCAAAATTATAATTTAATATTAAGATGTAATATATATTTATTAATATGTTAATATGTACTAAAGTTAGAAGAAGAGTTATGTTAACCATTTGAACGCCAAATGAATAAATATAAAAGTCGAGTAACCAATCACCACCCCGTTTGATTTTCAGGAAATTACTACAAAGTTTTGAGTTTCCCATACATCGACATTTTGGCATATTTGTATAACAATGTATATTATTATATTCGGTTTTGATAGCCCCAAAGTCTATTTGTACATATATCAGTCCTTCAATTTATTTATGTTTTTAAAACATGGACTTTTTTTAATTTGAAAATTTTAACTTATTTTTATACAGATAGTTTTTAAAATATGCATCGTACTATCAGTTTAAAAAATATAGTAATACAGCATTTTTATGAATGTAGAAGTTATCTGTATAATTGGGAAAACTAGAGACCCAAGCTTTGGCGTTCAGAGGGTTAAAAGTTGACGCTTTTTAATAGACGTTTTTACTATTTAATACATTTATGAAATATTTTTATTTACAGAGTCATAGTGCTAAGCAAAGGAGAGATAGTAGAAATGGATAAGCCGGAAAATCTTTTGAAAAATGAAGATTCCATATTTTACGCTATGGCCAAAGACGCAGGACTTGTTTAATATAAATAAATTGGACTTTTTTCATAAATTAAGATTAGAGTCAAAAACATTTTTTCTCACTTGAAGTCATCTGTATCATTTAGAATTATATTTATAGGGAGTTAATATCAGTAACCTAGAAGCAAAAGCAGCTATATGCACTAAACACTTTTTGGAATAAATTGCGAAAAATTGACAAAACTTAAGTATTATTAATACAACAATAATGTTTTTTGTGAAAAAAATACATAACGGTCGGATTGATAACCTCTCGACTTTGCGGTTTTAATTTAAAATTTCTGGCGGTTTTATTTTGGAGTTTCGGTTGGCGCGCTGTTCAGTCGGTTAAAAAAGGAAGAAAAACAATAATTTTTCATTTATATGTGTGTTTTCAGAATATTGAATTAGTTTTAATATAAATTTCTATTTTCACATAACTTGTAACTGTATGACGGTTTTGCAACTGTATGCTTCGAATTTTGTTTTAAAAGCAAAAGTCGCTACTTTCACATTCCAGCCCATCACAAATCAAACTATCGATGACCCTCACTTTCAAATTCGCTGGATATATAGCTACTTTTGCTTCTGCAGACTTATTTTTTAAGTTTTTATTTGTAACACGGTTTTTGTTCCTTTATCATAGTTTAAAATTGAAGCCAAAGTTTTAAAATACCTATTGATAGGAAAATCTCATTTTTAATTTTCTTTTGGATATAATTGCTTTTACATTTGTGAGCTGCTGATATATAGAATTTTCATATTTTATATTTTGACAGCTTTTTTACTAGTAATAGTAAACATTTTCTATTACTAGTAAAATTTCTATTACTAATTCCAACTTCCATTTTCTATTACTAATTTCCAACTTCTATGAATCATTATTAAAAAAGAATAAATAAAATAATCTTACTTTACGATATATTGTAACAGTAGAAATGTAGATTTATTTTGAACAAATTGATTGTAAAAATACATCTGTCTTAAGAATGTGCCTGATTTCAATTCCCAACGAACTCGCTTATATGCAAACAATAAAATATTTGTTTTGAATTTTCTACACAGTCATAATACTTAAAGTGTGGTAGGTCTACCCATTTGGCCACACTAGAATTTTTTAAGTTTTGATATTGTAAAAATTTGAATTCTAGAAGAATTGTAGAAAAACCTTAAATAATTGTGATAGTTGCATATGTTAATGAATGATTCACCTAATGTTTTCAAAATGCTGTTTATGTTGAGCTTTATATGTGTTTGTGCCACTTCGGTATTTATTTTCATGTATTCATCTATGGAGCTTTCACTTATCGTGGCATGGAGACGAGTGGTACGGTATTGTACATGTGATTTTCATATGTGATATAATGAAAGTGTTAAAGATCTAATGAACTTTTATCGGATTATTTTATTAGCTATAATGCCATTTGTGGAGTGTTCTTTTAGAGGCATTAAATATTACAATATTTTGTTCGGTTAAAATCCAGATAGGAATTTTTTTTATATACAATAGTCATTCCAAAAGTTAATTTGTTTCATATAAAAGTGATAAACTGAAACTTGGTTTGGTATTTTATTGTATGATATTACTTGTTTGGATAACGGCACATATGTGATTTTCATATGCAGTAGTTTAACACATAATTTATTTCGATTGGATAATTTTAATAACTGCAATGCCCATTCGTGGAGTAATCATTTAGAGGCATAAGATGTGTTATACAGTATTGTTTTGTGATTTTTGTATATGTGATTTTATATAAATGAATAAAACATAATTTATTTTGATTCGATTATTTTAATAGTTGCAATTTCATCAACGTAAGTTCAAGTCTGAGCCACAATTTTGAAGAAATGTTGTTTCATTTTGACTATGCCTAATTTAGAACATTTAATAATACTACATGCGCTGCACTTCTGGGGCTTTTGGTGAACAAATGCGAGTAAGAAATAAATATGACCCACAATGTGCCATTTGGAAAACATTAATAATATTTAACAAATATTCAACTAATTTAAGGCCAATTAAAATATCTCTGTTTATACAGAATATTGAATACGCGTTATCAATCCTTTTGTGAAATTATAGTTAACGCAATGGCGTTCACACGATTTTTGCATTTGTAAACTTTTCTTAACTGTTTGTATATTTATTATTTAATTAATTCAAGGGGGAATAACTCCTTTTCACATGCACAATTGGTCGAATTTGGCAGGTATTAACAAAGATCACACTATTGTATTTGGCATGTATGGAGTAGCCATACTGGTTCCGACACCGTACCACTGTCCGAGGCCTTGTGCTGTGCTACCTGCCGCACCCTCGGCGTCTAACTAGAAACTACGTTGAACAATTTCTGAGATTTAAAAAAATAATGATCCACACTTCATATAAACTTTCTAAAAAATTGGTTACAGTATAATTAAAAAAACACCTCGAAATAGTAACAACTTTTTTGTGAAAGGACACATAACTGATATATGTTTGTACAGATTAAATATTTGGTCAAGATAAACAGAATATTTGAGAGACTATATACTCACACTTTTTGTGCAGATTGGTTATGTTCATATGGGTCTTCCGCGAACTGACATACAGCAAATATTCTTTCCCGATTTTCCAACCTAATGGTACTTTCCCTACTTGTTGAATTATTAAAGTTGTTTTCTCGTTAAAAGTTTAACAAACTTTTCTTTACGTGAAAATCTTGTATAATCGTCTTTTATAAACCTTTATAATCGATTACATATGGGATATCATATCAAAAATACTGATACGCTTTTATGGAGATCCATTATAACTCCGCAACAAATAGCACGATTGACATAATTTATCTCTTTCTTTAGGAAATTCGACGGTGATGTGTATAAAATCTTGTAAAACAACAGAACACGTACAACTTGCATGTATAGCATCAACAGTTTATTTATCTTCTTTCTATAGATGACTTAAGACTGCATTTGGGTACCTATTCCAACGGGAAGTCACAGCTTAATTGGGCAGTGGTAAATTAAACATGTGAAATCATATATTTTAAAGGGACAGTAGTAAAATACAATAAGAAACTTATTTTGCATATGATTTACTGAATTAGGTCACATTCAACGTTTAACGAAAAATCTTTAAAATTGCGCCCAACCTTTGAACTTAGATTTTAATGTGGTTTTTTCCAAAGTATTTTTCAGATTTAAAACTTTACTTTTATTGATAATCTGTTTTAGTTATTAAAACAAATATATATTTATTCTTTGATACTGATAATGTGAGCATGTCTTATTGAAGAGTTCTTTCTACCAATCTAAAAATAAAGAGACAATGTTTTTTTAACTGGTTTATTGCAAGCCCAAATTATCTCAAGAGCATTAGTGAAGGTGAGAGTAAGTGGATTTCATAGCAAAAAATCAAAGACAAATACAGACGACACACAGTAACAAAACAAATTATATACAATATGTACAGCATCCTTTAACGCTTCGAAGCGCAGCGAAGTTGCCCAATGACCATCTCCATAGGGCACGAAAGAACCTCCTGCAGCTTTTCCTCTTGCCTTTCTTGACAAGCAGAAAAGCACCCTTCTTCCCAAGGATCGTTACATCGTCAAGAACCACGGATCCTGGTAGACACTAATCGTAACGGGTTGGGCCAAATATTCCTTCAAAGGCTGACGAGCACAAATGGTTTAAGGTGCCTCAGACACTATCGGTGATCCAGTCACCTCTTTACGCACCTAGTGTTTAACACATATACACTGTGAACATTGGTGTATCGTCAGTATTGGACTAATACTTATGAACTCTCAGACAAACAATACCAATACGCGAACATTGATCTCAATGATGTTCAGTCTCGTGCTCACGCTGACAAGTTTGATTAGTTTTTAAGTTATATTTCTTTAAGTTTTTTTATGTTCATTTACAGATGGTTGGGGAAACCACAATACATAGTGTTTTTGATATAATGCACAAATATTTCATGTTGTAATTCATTGTGCGAGTAGCTCAAAATCATACTATTTGTTAGAAGTATAGTGATCATCATGTATAATATTTCTAATCTATGTCATTGAAACTTATACCCGTATATCTCAAGGGAGAGGTCGGGTTAAATAAATATATATTCAAAGGCTGACGGCGTCGATCAGGATAATACTCCACTCCAGCTGCTGTGGGATATGCTCGAACCGCGACAGAAGTCAAAACTCCTGAGTGATGGAATTGACGTTCCCCATCACTAGATTCGGTATTAGACCCCGGATCTTCAGATTTTGAAGAAAAGGCAACAGGCCAATTTTCAACATCTGCGGCTGTATGATATTCTTCAGCCACGGCAGAAGTCAAAACTCCTGAGTGATGGAATTGACGTTCCCCATCACTAGATTCGGTATTAGACCCCGGATCTTCAGATTTTGAAGAAAAGGCAACAGGCCAATTTTCAACATCTGCGGCTGTATGATATTCTTCAGCCACGGCAGAAGTCAAAACTCCTGAGTGATGGAATTGACGTTCCCCATCACTAGATTCGGTATTAGACCCCGGATCTTCAGATTTTGAAGAAAAGGCAACAGGCCAATTTTCAACATCTGCGGCTGTATGATATTCTTCAGCCACGGCAGAAGTCAAAACTCCTGAGTGATGGAATTGACGTTTCCCATCACTAGATTCGGTATTAGACCCCGGATCTTCAGATTTTGAAGAAAAGGCAACAGGCCAATTTTCAACATCTGCGGCTGTATGATATTCTTCAGCCACGGCAGAAGTCAAAACTCCTGAGTGATGGAATTGACGTTCCCCATCACTAGATTCGGTATTAGACCCCGGATCTTCAGATTTTGAAGAAAAGGCAACAGGCCAATTTTCAACATCTGCGGCTGTATGATATTCTTCAGCCACGGCAGAAGTCAAAACTCCTGAGTGATGGAATTGACGTTCCCCATCACTAGATTCGGTATTAGACCCCGGATCTTCAGATTTTGAAGAAAAGGCAACAGGCCAATTTTCAACATCTGCGGCTGTATGATATTCTTCAGCCACGGCAGAAGTCAAAACTCCTGAGTGATGGAATTGACGTTCCCCATCACTAGATTCGGTATTAGACCCCGGATCTTCAGATTTTGAAGAAAAGGCAACAGGCCAATTTTCAACATCTGCGGCTGTATGATATTCTTCAGCCACGGCAGAAATCAAAACTCCTGAGTGATGGAATTGACGTTCCCCATCACTAGATTCGGTATTAGACCCCGGATCTTCAGATTTTGAAGAAAAGGCAACAGGCCAATTTTCAACATCTGCGGCTGTATGATATTCTTCAGCCACGGCAGAAGTCAAAACTCCTGAGTGATGGAATTGACGTTCCCCATCACTAGATTCGGTATTAGACCCCGGATCTTCAGATTTTGAAGAAAAGGCAACAGGCCAATTTTCAACATCTGCGGCTGTATGATATTCTTCAGCCACGGCAGAAGTCAAAACTCCTGAGTGATGGAATTGACGTTCCCCATCACTAGATTCGGTATTAGACCCCGGATCTTCAGATTTTGAAGAAAAGGCAACAGGCCAATTTTCAACATCTGCGGCTGTATGATATTCTTCAGCCACGGCAGAAGTCAAAACTCCTGAGTGATGGAATTGACGTTCCCCATCACTAGATTCGGTATTAGACCCCGGATCTTCAGATTATGAAGAAAAGGCAACAGGCCAATTTTCAACATCTGCGGCTGTATGATATTCTTCAGCCACGGCAGAAGTCAAAACTCCTGAGTGATGGAATTGACGTTCCCCATCACTAGATTCGGTATTAGACCCCGGATCTTCAGATTTTGAAGAAAAGGCAACAGGCCAATTTTCAACATCTGCGGCTGTATGATATTCTTCAGCCACGGCAGAAGTCAAAACTCCTGAGTGATGGAATTGACGTTCCCCATCACTAGATTCGGCATTAGACCCCGGATCTTCAGATTTTGAAGAAAAGGCAACAGGCCAATTTTCAACATCTGCGGCTGTATGATATTCTTCAGCCACGGCAGAAGTCAAAACTCCTGAGTGATGGAATTGACGTTCCCTATCACTAGATTCGGCATTAGACCCCGGATCTTCAGATTTTGAAGAAAAGGCAACAGGCCAATTTTCAACATCTGCGGCTGTATGATATTCTTCAGCTACGGCAGAAGTCAAAACTCCTGAGTGATGGAATTGACGTTCCCCATCACTAGATTCGGTATTAGACCCCGGATCTTCAGATTTTGAAGAAAAGGCAACAGGCCAATTTTCAACATCTGCGGCTGTATGATATTCTTCAGCCACGGCAGAAGTCAAAACTCCTGAGTGATGGAATTGACGTTCCCCAACACTAGATTCGGTATTGGGCATCGGATATTCAATTGACTTTGGTTCCTGTTCACCGGCATCCAACAGCACGACACCGTATTGTTAAACAGCAATTAGAATGCAAAATAGAAAATCCAGAAGGATCAGAAGTTGGTAGAGGAACCATAAGAAAAAGCCAATAGCGGACGAAGCCAAATAAACGCTTTCGTCAAACATTTCAAATATATATATATGGGTAATTCCACGTAAAAGTGTCATAAGAGTGAATTTTAAAATATTTGTTTACAAAGTTGAAATTTTTATATTTAATAGAAAAATAATTGAATTTATTATATTTTGCATTAATAGAAATTTTGCGCATATTTTGTGACAATGGTGCAAATTCAAAATGGTTGCTATGTAATGAAATTGAACTTGCTTACATTTGCATTATTTGTACTCCTTGATTCCTATGATAAGTTAAATTTTCTGAATATTTTGAGTATGGGTTTGAGAAATACAACAAATGTACAATCAAATTCCTTACTTTATAAAAATTTATCTTGATTTAATTATTGATTTAGAACCAAATGAAATAAAGATTTTTCAACTGTAGTGTAAGTCACACAAAAAAAAAAGTTCTTCCAATTTTTTTTTAATTGAGCCACAATTAAAAAAAAATCCGTGATTTCCTCTTCTATACTAATCTCTATCAGACTGCAGTTTTGATTTTTAAAAAAATGAAATTTTTTAGTGAATCAATACTTATATATAAGAATGGAGTGTCTGTCAGTGGAATCGAACAAAACCCCTCATTTTGAGTTTTCTTCACGAATTAGGATACACTGATTCCGAAAATCACATTTAAAATTTTTTTGTCTGTCTGTCTGTCTGTCTGTCCGGATTTAACTCAAAAACTACTGCACGGATGTTTATGAAACTTGCACCATGTGAACAAACTTTTCTTAGTTTAAAATATGCACTTTGTTTCATGTGGATATCTGCAACCATTCAAAAGTTATGGAACTTTTTCCATTATCTCTAACATTACGGCTATGGGAAATTTACATCTCGATCTTCCCCTCATAACATTATTGTTAAAAATCACCTTGGCGACCAAAAATATTTTTCGACAATACTGGGATAAACGATTTATTTTGATTGGCTGATGAGTAAATGTCGCCAAATAAATTAAAGATGTCGCCAAACGAATTAAAAATGTCGCCAAACGAATTAAATGTCGCCAAGTATTGCCAAATGAATTAAAAATGTCACCAAATGAATTTAAAAATGTCGCCAAATATTGCCAAATAAATTAAAAATGTCGCCAAATGTTGCAAAATAATTTTTTAAATGTCGCTAAATAAATAATAAATGTCCCAAAATTAATTTAAAATGTCGCCAAACGGATTTAAAATGTCGCCAAATATTGCCAAATAAATTTAAAAAAATTCCAAATCAATAAAAATGTTGCCAAATGAGCTATAATAGAGGTCCTATATTTAAAAATATCATCACAATGGCGAAATTAGTGTCCAAATAACAAAATTAACGTCGTTAACAAAATCCTCGCCAACCGAAGGGGGAAGATCACTGATCTCTAACTGTAACTGCTGGATAGGGCAAGCTTGTTTGTTGACAAGAAGTTGTTAAAGGCTTAGCAACGTTACCCCAATGCCATTGCTTACCGGTGTACTTCGCCTATTATTAATGCTATACAATGCTTACTTGTAGTGCCTTTGGATGTTTATACAAGTATTATCGTAAGGAAATACCACACAAAACTGTTCCCAGGTAAGTCAAACAGTTTAATATTCCTTTTAATTCAATAAATAATGTAAAAAATATATCTTTAGACCAAGCAGTAATTTATATGGTATTACGATGAACGATTATGATATGTGTTTGTTCACATTCATGTATTATTAAATTATATTTATTTAAAACACAGCTAATATAGCAAATATAGTCTAAATATATATCTGATATAATATATCGTGATTTTCTTATGAATTAAGTTTAAATCGATACATTCATCCGGTTAGTATAAATCGGCTTTCCAAAATAGTTTTGCAATTTATCCGTTTAAAAAATATAATTTACTAGCAATGCATTCATAGTAAAAATACATTACAGGTCTTAGTTAAGGGTTTTTATTATGTTTGTATTATTCAGCACACAAGAAATTGTCAAATGGATGTTATGTTTTTTAAATGTCCCATCAATGTTTCCACATATTTAAAATTTTAATGCAACTAATATTTTATCATGTAAAGAAATTTAATTTTATTGTTACACTGCGATTTTACAGATTTACATTTAGTCGGTAAGTGAGATACCATTATTGTTGAAGGTCTATTCCTATTCTGCGGTACCCCGGGCAAATGAAATATTTGGCGACAGTTGGTCAGTTGGTGTTTATATTGTGGCAACTCTAATTTATTGTATACATAAACTTGATTGCATCCCGCACGGAGGAATATCTTGAACATGGTTGATTTAGATTGGATTTGGGTACATTTCAGGTTGCCTATTTCTGTTATTTAAGAGGCTTAACGCAGTCTTACATACATACACACCTCTTTATTTTTTAACTAAGGTCAGATGACGAGCTAACTCCTGAGCTGGCATCCAACGCAGTCTGAATAGGCTTCAGGACATTGGACTCCGATCAGATTTATTGTGCAAAAGTCCCATATACATTAGGGTGGAGCGAAAAAAATCAAAATTTGATTAATGTAAAGTAATAGTGCGGAAAAGTTGCCTTTTGTATACATTATTCACCATGTAAAAGGATTTTGATAGCAAATAATATCTAGAGGTTCCCCTCAGGCCTTGAAATTTATCAATAATAGGTAAAAATTGAATATGTTGTAACGCACTATTAGTCCAGTCTGCAAAGGGTTCAATTCGGAAAAAAAATAGGGGAAAGCTGGAAACAATTTTAATCGCTTCCAAAAAGTGTTCTGTATGATATATTAATTATGCACCCCTGCACCACGCCGGCGTTGGCCGCCATCTTGGAAAAATGGCGGCCAAAATCAGTTTTTTGTGTTTATCTCCTTATTTTTTAAATTTATAGAAAATATTTCAATTGCAAAATTATTCCCTAAGTAATTTTACACAAGAATGCAATTTACATTATGTTTCTGCGACTCACCATTTAGACGCTAGAGGCGAATAAAATGGATACTAAATCACCAAGTGCCATGAAAACTCAAGAAACCGCTTTGACAGGACGTCTTTTGTTTCTTACTTTGATTAAAAACATCTCTATTCCTTATGAACGTATAATTTAACAAAAATGGTTGTTTGTAGTTAAGATAAAGTTAATTTTACTGAGGGGATTTTGCAAATAAGTGTTATATTTCCATTTCTGAAAGAGATTTCACAATGGGCACCCTTCTACAATCCAAATAACATTTTAAATTCCAATATTAATATTGAATTACTATTCGAAACTTAAAATATTTCCATAGAGCTAAATTTTATCATTCAAAGTATGAATCTAAGTACTATATTACTTTTAGTTGTCTGATTGCTTGAAAAGTATTACTTTGTTCAAAAGGAGGAAGAGCGCCAAAATGGCTTGCTTCTGTTAAAAAAATTTCTGATAGTGTCCTTGATCAAATCCTACTTAACCAATGGATATGAATCACACATAAAAAAAAACTATTATAAACTCAGGAAACATTTAAATTTAGCATTATGTCTTCGAATTTTACAGAAATACTAGAGTATTTTCTTTCACATGGCTTTTAAATGATGACATATTTTTTTTAAAAAACGTTTGCTTACACCTAGTGTTTACTCTCATAGTGTGGAACTAGTGCGACGTTAATTAATCAAACCGAACCCACAGTGTGGAAGGACAATAAATAATCTTTGCCCAATAAAAATAAATTCTTAAAAAGCTTTCTAATGTTGTAATGCAAATAACTATTGATGCCATTGGAAAAATATAGTGCAAATACTCAGTCACGGAATAGTTTGCAAGGCTTGTTTCCCTCATAGACCTCAATTGTTACATTTAAGTCGATAATGATAGTTTAGTGCTACACAAATTGTATTCATGCCTCTTATTATTATTGTACCCTGTTAATGATCTTAGACTAACGCATGGCCTTTGAAAGCTGGTGAAATCGCAAGATCACCATACAACACATACTTACTTACCATGTAGAAAAAGCACGTCAGCCTTGCTGGAGTCAAATACATGGGCGTACTTTGTTGCACCGAACTATAATATGAAGGTAAAGAAATATCAGAAAAAATCGTAGTTGTAATTTATATATATACGGGAACTGACTTGAAGTAAATAATTTTGGGAGTGTACATAAAGAAATTTAGAACTATTTGCATACAATGATAATATAGAAAATATGACTTGTGTTGAAGCTGAATTTTTTTTTAGTTTTATGAATACGAAATACATTACTAAAAGGTAATTAAAAAATAATATGCGTGAATGAGGTATTGAGAGGTTTTTAAACAAAGTAAGAAACAAAAGACGTCCTGTCAAAGCGGTTTCTTGAGTTTTCATGGCACTTGGTGATTTAGTATCCATTTTATTCGCCTCTAGCGTCTAAATGGGGAGTCGCAGAAACATAATGTAAATTGCATTTTTGTGTAAAATTACTTAGGGAATAATTTTGTAATTGAAATATTTTCTATAAATTTAAAAAATAAGGAGATAATCACAAAAAACTGATTTTGGCCGCCATTTTTCCAAGATGGTGGCCAACGCCGGCGTGGTGCAGGGGTGCAAAATTAATATATCATACAGAGCACTTTTTGGAAGCGATTAAAATTGTTTCCAGCTTTCCCCTATTTTTTTCCGAATTGAACCCTTTGCTGACTGGACTAATAGTGCGTTACAACATATTCAATTTTTACCTATTATTGGTAAATTTCAAGGCCTGAGGGGAACCTCTAGATATTATTTGCTATCAAAATCCTTTTACATGGTGAATAATGTATACGAAAGGCAACTTTTCCGCACTATTACTTTACATTAATCAAATTTTGATTTTTTTCGCTCCACCCTAATATACATGCCACTATAATTTTTTGGATGTATGTTGACGACTTGCTAGTATTTTAGTAGCAAAACTGGCAACCCTCCGATCGTAAGATAACTAAATATTTAATTTTTTTGTCAAGTGTACTCAGTCATGCTCGAATTCGCAATCCTCTGATTTCTAGCCAAATGCCTTTATCCACGTGGGAAACTGGGGGACCCTGTTATTGGTTTAAAATGTTGTTAACATGGAGACAAGAGTTGGGTAATTGATGTGTCGTGGTGTTGACTTCGCTAGGAATGTGTATTTTGATAGTAAATATTTTCAGTAGTTGAATGTGCAAGGTGAAAGTGTTGTCATTTGTTAGTGTATGAATAATTAATTGATAATGAAGACTTGCCGCTGTCTAAAGTGAGGAAAAGGCATAAAGCTTGACCCACAGAAGATGTTTTTGACGACTTTTGACATAACTGATAACTCGGAGGATTGCCTGTAAGCACCATAAATTAACTTAACTAACGAATGGAGAAATGGATTTGGAAAGCTCAGAAAAATAATCGCGGTACTAGCCTGTGACATTAGCTATGGTATGTGCGTATACTAATACTTTTGATTTTGTCATGCTTTTATTGATTAATTGCATAATTGTTGGAATTGAACCGTTGCCAATAGTCTATTGTGCAGCTGAAGTGCAACATTATTTAATCAACAACCAGCTGTTATGTTTGCTACTTCGACTTGGCGACAAACAAAAAACAGGTCATTTTGGCCTTGGTGCCAATTTTCTAGAATCGTGCTAAGGGGCACTGCAAACAAGGAATTTACCCTTAAATAATTTCTTAATACAGTGTTACTTAATATGATTAGGTTGAAAAAGAAACAAAAATCCCATTTAAAGTACTTTTTGATGATAAAAAAAGACCGTACTGCATGCATCAACTTCATATTATGTATAAACAACTATGAATGTATGAAAATAAACTAGCTGTTGTAAATGATCATACATACCACATAGCACAAAGTTCAATAAAGCACAAATAATGAGCGAGAAAGAAGTTGTTTGCAAATAAGAAAATAAAGCTTTTGCAGCAGTGTGCAACGAGATAAGAAAAAGGTTAAAAACTTAACCGATATTATAAGTGACTTGTGAAAGTAAAACTTTGTAAGTGGCAGAATTATCTAAAGCCACATCCTTAATGCTTACAAGTAATATTTAAGAACTCATATATTTTATTTGATTCATGACAATTTTTATATACAAAATTATTGTTTTAATTATTACAGGAATGCCATGGACAGGAAAAACCTGGAATACCTTATTTTTATATTTATTTCTTCAATTTCAAAGTGCATAATATGAAACAAACTATGTCATATGTGCGGTGTAAAATTAATAAATTATATTTAAGTGGAAACACTTTAAGTTTCAACATTTATTTTGTATTCTTTGACACTGTTTTATACAAAATTATTGTGTTCAGTACACTCACTAGCATTACATTTATCAGACAAATGATATAACATATATATATATATATATATATATATATATATTAATTACTTATTAGTAAAAATTAATTTTTTTATTTGAAAACCAATTTTGAGTGCAACATGTATTTAAAATTAAAAAAAAATGTATATTTAACTAATTTAGTTTTTCAATTTTAATAAAATTTCTAAGTTTTTTTCTTATATTTTGTGTGATGTGTAAATTAATTAAAAATATTTATGGGGTCATTTTATTTATAAAATGTTACATCTCTTTCTCTAATAAATTATATAAATTAGAAATTGCTTAATAAAAATATTTATTCTTGAGTTCGCAGGTATCGAAACCTATTTTGCATATTAAAAAAAATATTAACAAATATGTAGTATTTAAGTTATCCATATTCACTAGTAATTTTGCATGAGTCTTATATTTGATTAAAAAATTAAATTTATGATTATATTATCAACAGACAATACAACTTTTAAGTAAAAAAATGTATTTTTCTAATTATAGATAAAAGTGGTTTCAATATTTATATAATTTATGTTTATATCGTAAATAAAAAAGAATTTTTAAATAGATTACAAGCAATGAAAAAATGAAATTTTTAACTATAAAAATTAATTTTATGAGTTAAAAAATTAAATATTTATCAACATTAACATTTTTGCAACGTTATGACATTAAAAAAATTCACTAAATCACTTTAAAAACTATTAAAATATCTTTGCTTCCGATCTCATTTCCCTTGAAAGTTGCTACAGAGCAAGAGGCGTGGGGCACTGTTTGGCTGCTCAGAAGGCTTTCAATTCGCTTCCTCCGCGCGCATAGCGAGGAACAGATTCGAGACTTCCATTAGTTTCAGTTCAGTGGGGAAGATAAATCAGCTCTTTTGACTGACGCCATGTGTATTCATGTTCTGAACAACTTAACTTTTATGACAATAGTGCTTTTTGTTACGGAGTTGAATATTTCTATGGTGTTGAAATGGCCACCCTAAAAGTTTAATTTAAGGTTTTCTATATTTATACCTCCATGTAGCTTATTTTTAAATTTTTACCTCAAAAACATATTATTGAATTCAAAAATGAATATTTGATAATTAATTTTTATAAGAAATATTGTCCGTAAATATTGACCCTTATGAAATTATGTTGAAAGACGGATATATAGACTCCGGTCACCAATTGGTACAAAAAAAAAAAAAAAAAAAAAAAAAATCACCAAATACGATACATTATTTTGATTTGGAACAATGCAATATTTTTTCTTTGATATATTGCGTCACCAATATTACAACTAATGAATGTGAAATTTTTCTACAAAGGTTTATTGTTACTAAATGGTTAATTTTTATACAAAATATATCCAATTAAAAAAAAATTTAGGAATTTTTATTTAAAAAAAATAAACATTTTACAAAAACATCAGTTTAAACAGTAGTCGCAATAGCATGTAAAGTCGTGAACATAAAAATAGATTTAGGTATTCAAATACTCGAAGTAATTCTGGGTAATATTCAAAGTAAATCTGGATTTTGATAAAGTTTATTTTTCACAGTGCACAGAAAGTGATATGCGGTGGCTACGCTGACAAGACAAAATCGCCCAGCTCTTACTGTGCAAAGTGACCACGAGCAACGCCGGGCCATATTGCTAGTATTAAATAAATTAAAACTGTAGAGTCACACAGTGTAGAGTAAGTCACAACTATATGCTGTGTTTGTAGAACAACAACTATTACAAAATGCACAGTAACAATATTTTAAAATAATATCACAAGTGATCTTATTTTTAAATATTGTTATTTATTATACTTTTCTTATTTAAACTGTAAATGGGGGAAAAAGCAGCAAAATGAAAGAAAGAGATTAGAGAAAGAAAAAAAAAACATGGAATATTTCAGGCAGTTAAAAATAATTAATCCAGATAGCAAAAGGAAAGGTGTAAGAAAATGGAAATTACAATGAAAGTTGATCAAAGGGATTTTTAAAGCAAAGAAGATGGAATAGATAAAAAATACAGGTAAAAAAAGAATTTCCGCAGCCACTTAAAATTAATCAAGCACTTCTAATCCAAATTCAGTAGATTCCTAAGAAAGCCTATCAAAATTGTAGAACATTTGGTAAATATATTACAAGAGTCAAGAAAAGTCTACCTTAAAGCCCAAATAAATGTAAGGTCATTGTAAAGAAACTAGCGCATCAGTTTACACCGGAGAAAGGTCAACCTGCCTGCTCAACATTCAAGAATTTCTGCACTAAGCAATGAAATAAAATCTTTGATAAAAAATTTTATGAAGAGGCATATAATACTCCTGTAATCAGGGATTTTATTATTCTAAGAGAACTGAACAAAAAATGAGAAGACCTAAGAAAAAGATAACAATCGAGAAGAACTTAAAAGTGGCAATAAGGGTATAGGTTTCATCAGTGCCGTTACACAAAAAATATTTTGGGGGGTTGATACAAGAAATTTCCCAACTTAACGATTCGAAATTCTCAACTCTACTATTCGAAATTCCCAACAGTGCTGAAAATTCCCAATTCCAACTTATCGACATTTTTCATTATTTTTTATATATATTTTAGGTAATATTAAACAGTTCTCTCACAAGCATTGATTAGTTGCACCCATATTTCTATGCAGTGTCCGTTCTGAGGTCCAATTTAAATATAATCTTAGAAGTTGGGCAATTACTAATCTTCCATAGCTTTCATTGGTTATTAATATTAATTTTTTTCTGAATAAATTTTCCCAACTCGGGGTTTATGGAAGTTGAAATTCTCAACTTTCAAGGTTTCCAGATTATTGGGAGGGTCGGAAGCGTACGAGAGCAGCAACCGATGCCTGTCAACTAGAGTCTCCCGGCCACTGGAGGAGCAACCCTCCAGCGGAAAAGGGAGCAGCGAACGATACCTGTCAACTAGAGTCTCCCGGCCACTGGAGGAGCAACCCTCCAGCGGAAAAAGGAGCAGCGAACGATGCCTGTCAACTAGAGTCTCCCGGCCACTGGAAGAGAAACCCTCCAGCGGAAAAGGGAGCAGCGAACGATGCCTGTCAACTAGAGTCTCCCGGCCACTGGAGGAGCAACCCTCCAGCGGAAAAGGGAGCAGCGAACGATGCCTGTCAACTAGAGTCTCCCGGCCACTGGAGGAGCAACCCTCCAGCGGAAAAGGGAGCAGCGAACGATGCCTGTCAACTAGAGTCTCCCGGCCACTGGAGGAGCAACCCTCCAGCGGAAAAGGGAGCAGCGAACGATGCCTGTCAACTAGAGTCTCCCGGCCACTGGAGGAGCAACCCTCCAGCGGAAAAGGGAGCAGCGAACGATACCTGTCAACTAGAGTCTCCCGGCCACTGGAGGAGCAACCCTCCAGCGGAAAAAGGAGCAGCGAACGATGCCTGTCAACTAGAGTCTCCCGGCCACTGGAAGAGAAACCCTCCAGCGGAAAAGGGAGCAGCGAACGATGCCTGTCAACTAGAGTCTCCCGGCCACTGGAGGAGCAACCCTCCAGCGGAAAAGGGAGCAGCGAACGATGCCTGTCAACTAGAGTCTCCCGGCCACTGGAGGAGCAACCCTCCAGCGGAAAAGGGAGCAGCGAACGATGCCTGTCAACTAGAGTCTCCCGGCCACTGGAGGAGCAACCCTCCAGCGGAAAAGGGAGCAGCGAACGATGCCTGTCAACTAGAGTCTCCCGGCCACTGGAGGAGCAACCCTCCAGCGGAAAAGGGAGCAGCGAACGATGCCTGTCAACTAGAGTCTCCCGGCCACTGGAGGAGCAACCCTCCAGCGGAAAAGGGAGCAGCGAACGATGCCTGTCAACTAGAGTCTCCCGGCCACTGGAGGAGCAACCCTCCAGCGGAAAAGGGAGCAGCGAACGATGCCTGTCAACTAGAGTCTCCCGGCCACAGGAGGAGCTACCCTCCAGCGGAAAAGGGAGCAGCGAACGATGCCTGTCAACTAGAGTCTCCCTGCCACTGGAGGAGCAACCCTCCAGAGGAAAAGGGAGCAGCGAACGATGCCTGTCAACTAGAGTCTCCCGGCCACTGGAGGAGCAACCCTCCAGAGGAAAAAGGGAGCAGCGAACGATGGCTGTCAACTAGAGTCTCCCGGCCACTGGAGGAGCAACCCTCCAGAGGAAAAAGGGAGCAGCGAACGATGCCTGTCAACTAGAGTCTACCGGCCACTGGAGGAGCAACCCTCCAGAGGAAAAGGGAGCAGCGAACGATGCCTGTCAACTAGAATCTCCCGGCCACTGGAGGAGCAACCCTCCAGCGGAAAAGGGAGCAGCGAACGATGCCTGTCAACTAGAGTCTCCCGGCCACTGGAGGAGCAACCCTCCAGCGGAAAAGGGAGCAGCGAACGATGCCTGTCAACTAGAGTCTCCCGGCCACTGGAGGAGCAACCCTCCAGCGGAAAAGGGAGCAGCGAACGATGCCTGTCAACTAGAGTATCCCGGCCACTGGAGGAGCAGCCCTCCAGCGGAAAAGGGAGCAGCGAACGATGCCTGTCAACTAGACTCTCCCGGCCACTGGAGGAGCAACCCTCCAGCGGAAAAGGGAGCAGCGAACGATGCCTGTCAACTAGAGTCTCCCGGCCACTGGAGGAGCAACCCTCCAGCGGAAAAGGGAGCAGCGAACGATGCCTGTCAACTAGAGTCTCCCGGCCACTGGAGGAGCAACCCTCCAGCGGAAAAGGGAGCAGCGAACGATGCCTGTCAACTAGAGTCTCCCGGCCACTGGAGGAGCAACCCTCCAGCGGAAAAGGGAGCAGCGAACGATGCCTGTCAACTAGAGTCTCCCGGCCACTGGAGGAGCAACCCTCCAGCGGAAAAGGGAGCAGCGAACGATGCCTGTCAACTAGAGTCTCCCGGCCACTGGAGGAGCAACCCTCCAGCGGAAAAGGGAGCAGCGAACGATGCCTGTCAACTAGAGTCTCCCGGCCACTGGAGGAGCAACCCTCCAGCGGAAAAGGGAGCAGCGAATGATGCCTGTCAACTAGAGTCTCCCGGCCACTGGAGGAGCAACCCTCCAGCGGAAAAGGGAGCAGCGAACGTTGCCTGTCAACTAGAGTCTCCCGGCCACTGGAGGAGCAACCCTCCAGCGGAAAAGGGAGCAGCGATCGTTGCCTGTCAACTAGAGTCTCCCGGCCACTGGAGGAGCAACCCTCCAGCGGAAAAGGGAGCAGCGAACGATGCCTGTCAACTAGAGTCTCCCGGCCACTGGAGGAGCAACCCTCCAGTGGAAAAGGGAGCAGCGAACGATGCCTGTCAACTAGAGTCTCCCGGCCACTGGAGGAGCAACCCTCCAGCGGAAAAGGGAGCAGCGAACGATGCCTGTAAACTAGAGTCTCCCGGCCACTGGAGGAGCAACCCTCCAGCGGAAAAGGGAGCAGCGAACGATGCCTGTCAACTAGAGTCTCCCGGCCACTGGAGGAGCAACCCCCCAGCGGAAAAGGGAGCAGCGAACGATGCCTGTCAACTAGAGTCTCCCGGCCACTGGAGGAGCAACCCTCCAGCGGAAAAGGGAGCAGCGAACGATGCCTGTCAACTAGAGTCTCCCGGCCACTGGAGGAGCAACCCTACAGCGGAAAAGGGAGCAGCGAACGATGCCTGTCAACTAGAGTCTCCCGGCCACTGGAGGAGCAACCCTCCAGCGGAAAAGGGAGCAGCGAACGATGCCTGTCAACTAGAGTCTCCCGGCCACTGGAGGAGCAACCCTCCAGCGGAAAAGGGAGCAGCGTACGATGCCTGTCTACTAGAGTCTCCCGGCCACTGGAGGAGCAAACCTCCAGCGGAAAAGGGAGCAGCGAACGATGCCTGTCAACTAGAGTCTCCCGGCCACTGGAGGAGCAACCCTCCAGCGGAAAAGGGAGCAGCGAACGATGCCTGTCAACTAGAGTCTCCCGGCCACTGGAGGAGCAACCCTCCAGCGGAAAAGGGAGCAGCGAACGATGCCTGTCAACTAGAGTCTCCCGGCCACTGGAGGAGCAACCCTCCAGCGGAAAAGGGAGCAGCGAACGATGCCTGTCAACTAGAGTCTCCCGGCCACTGGAGGAGCAACCCTCCAGCGGAAAAGGGAGCAGCGAACGATGCCTGTCAACTAGAGTCTCCCGGCCACTGGAGGAGCAACCCTCCAGCGGAAAAGGGAGCAGCGAACGATGCCTGTCAACTAGAGTCTCCCGGCCACTGGAGGAGCAACCCTCCAGCGGAAAAGGGAGCAGCGAACGATGCCTGTCAATTAGAGTCTCCCGGCCACTGGAGGAGCAACCCTCCAGAGGAAAAGGGAGCAGCGAACGATGCCTGTCAATTAGAGTCTCCCGGCCACTGGAGGAGCAACCCTCCAGCGGAAAAGGGAGCAGCGAACGATGCCTGTCAACTAGAGTCTCCCGGCCACTGGAGGAGCAACCCTCCAGAGGAAAAAGGGAGCAGCGAACGATGCCTGTCAACTAGAGTCTCCCGGCCACTGGAGGAGCAACCCTCCAGAGGAAAAAGGGAGCAGCGAACGATGCCTGTCAACTAGAGTCTCCCGGCCACTGGAGGAGCAACCCTCCAGAGGAAAAAGGGAGCAGCGAACGATGGCTGTCAACTAGAGTCTCCCGGCCACTGGAGGAGCAACCCTCCAGAGGAAAAAGGGAGCAGCGAACGATGGCTGTCAACTAGAGTCTCCCGGCCACTGGAGGAGCAACCCTCCAGCGGAAAAGGGAGCAGCGAACGATGCCTGTCAACTAGAGTCTCCCGGCCACTGGAGGAGCAACCCTCCAGCGGAAAAGGGAGCAGCGAACGATGCCTGTCAACTAGAGTCTCCCGGCCACTGGAGGAGCAACCCTCCAGAGGAAAAGGGAGCAGCGAACGATGCCTGTCAACTAGAGTCTCCCGGCCACTGGAGGAGCAACCCTCCAGCGGAAAAGGGAGCAGCGAACGATGCCTGTCAACTAGAGTCTCCCGGCCACTGGAGGAGCAACCCTCCAGAGGAAAAGGGAGCAGCGAACGATGCCTGTCAACTAGAGTCTCCCGGCCACTGGAGGAGCAACCCTCCAGCGGAAAAGGGAGCAGCGAACGATGCCTGTCAACTAGAGTCTCCCGGCCACTGGAGGAGCAACCCTCCAGAGGAAAAGGGAGCAGCGAACGATGCCTGTCAACTAGAGTCTCCCGGCCACTGGAGGAGCAACCCTCCAGAGGAAAGGGGAGCAGCGAACGATGCCTGTCAACTAGAGTCTCCCGGCCACTGGAGGAGCAACCCTCCAGCGGAAAAGGGAGCAGCGAACGATGCCTGTCAACTAGAGTCTCCCGGCCACTGGAGGAGCAACCCTCCAGCGGAAAAGGGAGCAGCGAACGATGCCTGTCAACTAGAGTCTCCCGGCCACTGGAGGAGCAACCCTCCAGAGGAAAAGGGAGCAGCGAACGATGCCTGTCAACTAGAGTCTCCCGGCCACTGGAGGAGCAAACCTCCAGCGGAAAAGGGAGCAGCGAACGATGCCTGTCAACTAGAGTCTCCCGGCCACTGGAGGAGCAAACCTCCAGCGGAAAAGGGAGCAGCGAACGATGCCTGTCAACTAGAGTCTCCCGGCCACTGGAGGAACAACCCTCCAGCGGAAAAGGGAGCAGCGAACGATGCCTGTCAACTAGAGTCTCCCGGCCACTGGAGGAGCAACCCTCCAGCGGAAAAGGGAGCAGCGAACGATGCCTGTCAACTAGAGTCTCCCGGCCACTGGAGGAGCAACCCTCCAGCGGAAAAGGGAGCAGCGAACGATGCCTGTCAACTAGAGTCTCCCGGCCACTGGAGGAGCAACCCTCCAGAGGAAAAAGGGAGCAGCGAACGATGCCTGTCAACTAGAGTCTCCCGGCCACTGGAGGAGCAACCCTCCAGAGGAAAAAGGGAGCAGCGAACGATGGCTGTCAACTAGAGTCTCCCGGCCACTGGAGGAGCAACCCTCCAGAGGAAAAAGGGAGCAGCGAACGATGGCTGTCAACTAGAGTCTCCCGGCCACTGGAGGAGCAACCCTCCAGCGGAAAAAGGGAGCAGCGAACGATGCCTGTCAACTAGAGTCTCCCGGCCACTGGAGGAGCAAACCTCCAGCGGAAAAGGGAGCAGCGAAAGATGCCTGTCAACTAGAGTCTCCCGGCCACTGGAGGAACAACCCTCCAGCGGAAAAGGGAGCAGCGAACGATGCCTGTCAACTAGAGTCTCCCGGCCACTGGAGGAGCAACCCTCCAGCGGAAAAGGGAGCAGCGAACGATGCCTGTCAACTAGAGTCTCCCGGCCACTGGAGGAGCAACCCTCCAGCGGAAAAGGGAGCAGCGAACGATGCCTGTCAACTAGAGTCTCCCGGCCACTGGAGGAGCAACCCTCCAGAGGAAAAAGGGAGCAGCGAACGATGCCTGTCAACTAGAGTCTCCCGGCCACTGGAGGAGCAACCCTCCAGAGGAAAAAGGGAGCAGCGAACGATGGCTGTCAACTAGAGTCTCCCGGCCACTGGAGGAGCAACCCTCCAGAGGAAAAAGGGAGCAGCGAACGATGCCTGTCAACTAGAGTCTCCCGGCCACTGGAGGAGCAACCCTCCAGCGGAAAAGGGAGCAGCGAACGATGCCTGTCAACTAGAGTCTCCCGGCCACTGGAGGAGCAACCCTCCAGCGGAAAAGGGAGCAGCGAACGATGCCTGTCAACTAGAGTCTCCCGGCCACTGGAGGAGCAACCCTCCAGAGGAAAAGGGAGCAGCGAACGATGCCTGTCAACTAGAGTCTCCCGGCCACTGGAGGAGCAACCCTCCAGCGGAAAAGGGAGCAGCGAACGATGCCTGTCAACTAGAGTCTCCCGGCCACTGGAGGAGCAACCCTCCAGAGGAAAAGGGAGCAGCGAACGATGCCTGTCAACTAGAGTCTCCCGGCCACTGGAGGAGCAACCCTCCAGAGGAAAAGGGAGCAGCGAACGATGCCTGTCAACTAGAGTCTCCCGGCCACTGGAGGAGCAACCCTCCAGCGGAAAAGGGAGCAGCGAACGATGCCTGTCAACTAGAGTCTCCCGGCCACTGGAAGAGCAACCCTCCAGAGGAAAAGGGAGCAGCGAACGATGCCTGTCAACTAGAGTCTCCCGGCCACTGGAGGAGCAACCCTCCAGCGGAAAAGGGAGCAGCGAACGATGCCTGTCAACTAGAGTCTCCCGGCCACTGGAGGAGCAACCCTCCAGCGGAAAAGGGAGCAGCGAACGATGCCTGTCAACTAGAGTCTCCCGGCCACTGGAGGAGCAACCCTCCAGCGGAAAAGGGAGCAGCGAACGATGCCTGTCAACTAGAGTCTCCCGGCCACTGGAGGAGCAACCCTCCAGCGGAAAAGGGAGCAGCGAACGATGCGTGTCAACTAGAGTCTCCCGGCCACTGGAGGAGCAACCCTCCAGAGGAAAAAGGGAGCAGCGAACGATGCCTGTCAACTAGAGTCTCCCGGCCACTGGAGGAGCAACCCTCCAGAGGAAAAAGGGAGTAGCGAACGATGGCTGTCAACTAGAGTCTCCCGGCCACTGGAGGAGCAACCCTCCAGAGGAAAAAGGGAGCAGCGAACGATGGCTGTCAACTAGAGTCTCCCGGCCACTGGAGGAGCAACCCTCCAGCGGAAAAGGGAGCAGCGAACGATGCCTGTCAACTAGAGTCTCCCGGCCACTGGAGGAGCAACCCTCCAGCGGAAAAGGGAGCAGCGAACGATGCCTGTCAACTAGAGTCTCCCGGCCACTGGAGGAGCAACCCTCCAGAGGAAAAAGGGAGTAGCGAACGATGCCTGTCAACTAGAGTCTCCCGGCCACTGGAGGAGCAACCCTCCAGAGGAAAAAGGGAGCAGCGAACGATGGCTGTCAACTAGAGTCTCCCGGCCACTGGAGGAGCAACCCTCCAGCGGAAAAGGGAGCAGCGAACGATGCCTGTCAACTAGAGTCTCCCGGCCACTGGAGGAGCAACCCTCCAGAGGAAAAGGGAGCAGCGAACGATGCCTGTCAACTAGAGTCTCCCGGCCACTGGAGGAGCAACCCTCCAGCGGAAAAGGGAGCAGCGAACGATGCCTGTCAACTAGAGTCTCCCGGCCACTGGAGGAGCAACCCTCCAGAGGAAAAGGGAGCAGCGAACGATGCCTGTCAACTAGAGTCTCCCGGCCACTGGAGGAGCAACCCTCCAGCGGAAAAGGGAGCAGCGAACGATGCCTGTCAACTAGAGTCTCCCGGCCACTGGAGGAGCAACCCTCCAGAGGAAAAGGGAGCAGCGAACGATGCCTGTCAACTAGAGTCTCCCGGCCACTGGAGGAGCAACCCTCCAGCGGAAAAGGGAGCAGCGAACGATGCCTGTCAACTAGAGTCTCCCGGCCACTGGAGGAGCAACTCTCCAGAGGAACGGGAACAGCGACCGATGCCTGTCTGAAAACATTAATCAGTGTATACCCGTGACTTCCCTTAAAGTTTGCGCTTTTGTAAAGCGGGAACGGGGAAACGGGAAGGAAGTGTATATCCGTGACTTCCCTTAAAGTTTGCGCTTTTGTGAAGCCAATACAAGTTTTCTTGTTGATAAGTTGTGAAATTCGAATGGGAATTCGTTGCCATCAAGATTAGACTTTCGGGCACCACATGGTTTGATGTGTCAACTCGAGGGGTTACTGTTTGATGCTCTGATCATCAGTAAGAAATTCATCAAACATGCGGAAAATCGTTTCAGGCAATTTGTAATTTATGTAACCCTGATAGTAACACAATGTTACTTGACAGTTTTTTAAACACATTTTTAGACATAAAATGTGTGTTATTCGCGTTGACTCAAACATAGCGACTTTGTGTTCACGGCTGTCCCTTCAAGAAATACCAGAGCAGCTGTGCTTGAATGGGCGAGTAGAAGGGAAGGGTTACAGCTCGCGAACCTCGGGGGTCTAGGATGTTACTCTTACAGGTGACTAAATAATGTAATTTACACAGGAAAAGCTCCTATCTGTAACATAATACTTTGTGTCTTGTGCAGAGATGCCACCCTGCACAACTGATTCGCCTAAGCAAAAAAGACCTTGACTGCAAAAGGTTAAAATAATTTACCCAAATAACAAAATTGACTTAAAAAATTATTTGTAGAAATAAAGGCGACTAAACCATGTTCGCTTGTGTTACGAAAATTTCCAGAAACGTCCTGTAATTAATATTTCTAGTATTAAGTCTCCTTTAAAAATATAAATAAAAATATAAATAAATTTGTAACATTAACTAGTGACATTATCCATTTAATACATTTTTACACAAGCGCACACTTAAACCAAGTTTTAAAAAATTGTTTTAGAGCTCAAGGAATGCAATAATATATATTCACAATATATCCCCCACTACTAATAATTGTTATTGTACTGAATACTAGAACCAAAGTTCTAAAGCAAATGCTCGTTTTTTTAGATTATCAGTATTTTAATCTCATTGGGTGAAGGATGACTGTGCATTTTAAATTTTAATTTAGCTCAAATTAAAGACACTATTAATTAAAGATTAAACTCGAACATTTTGAAACATGGTTGGTTATGGCTCTATCTCGAAATCTATGCTACTTAAAAACTTGACACTTATAAATCTATAACTTACCTATAATTTCTTTATGTAGTTCACGGATCTCGAACTATTCTCCTTTAATCAGTGATTGAAAGTTCATCTACATCATTTTGGTAGGGATATCTCCACAATTCCTCCAATCGATCCTATGTCCTATGTGGTCGTTTTTTTCAAATTCCTTACAGATCCTGTTGACATGTAAAAGTCTTACCAAAAATTATTTGCATTTACGATTGTGTTTACACTACTGCAATTTAATGCTTCTAAATAGGTATCGTATTTAGAAAATTAAAGAAAGTAAGTTTTAGTGGAAGCCGTCCGATATTTTTGGAAGATGGCGTCGAAATGAAATATTAGGCAACAATGAAATTAGTTCTTATGCGTTTCTATTATTAAAATTAATATTTCAATACACTTTTATAACAAATAAAGGCAAAGAGCTATTGTTGTGTCTAAGAAATGCTAAACACAAACGAAATTTAAACATTTTTGTTTATTGAATCGCATTTATATCTCCATTATTACAAAAGAAAAGTGATATGTGTTGTTGTAATAATGAAAGTTTTCATATTGTAATAATGTAACAACACAATAAAATTATTTAAAAGCATTATTTAAACACATTATACAATAAAATTAATATTCGTTCACAGAAATTTCTCTTGAAAAATTGTATCGTCATAGCAACAGAGTTGGCTTAATGTGCAAAAATGAGAAACGGCCAATTAGGGTGCAAGTCTAAGGAAGGCTCTAAATTTCCTTGAAAAAGGAAAAATGAAATGATTTTTTTTAGAAAAATGCAGTCTATATTTAATATTTATATATTTTTTTAATTTAAATTATAATATGTAAGTAAATCGATTTAGTTAAGTCTTCGCAACTTTACACTATTTCTATCGGTAGGGGAGACCGGGGCTGTTTATCGTAAAGGGTAAGAGTTGACCATTAGCTTCTTGTTCCCGCCGCCAGGAAATTCTCATGGGGGGGGGGGGGGGGGTCAACTCACGTGACCTGTGTTCAAGCCCGACCCTCGACAAGTATTTTTGTGCTACCCCAGCTGTAACCGTCAAACTGTACCAGAATTTCTGTTTGTCGATATGGAAAGTAAATATTTCACATTTTAATGTGGGAAACATATGGAGAGATATTGTTAAACCCATTATCGTGGCTGTCAATTGTAATCAAGCACTTAAATTTCGTATATTAGGTTCTACAATTTGAGACGCCCCTTATGTCACCTCAGCTGCCATATTTATTCAATGGTTGGCTAATTTAAGGGTGGCAGGTTGGCTAATAATTATATTCATCTAAGAGTTGTTTTGGTTTTCTGTTGTTTAAGTTTGAAATGCCTACGTTTGCAATCTTATGTTAGAACGCTGTAAAAAAAATTCTTAAAAATGAGTACATGGACTCGCTTTTCTTTGAATACAATTGCATCGAAAATGAGCGATGACGTACTCAAATAATTGTATTTTCTCAAATATGATTAGTATTGTTTAATATTGCTAACATCAGCTTCTGTTTAAAACATCTTAACAAAGCGACCTGACAAACTTAAAATAGGTGTTCAGAAGATGGTTTTCCACAACATTTGATGTCGATTGCTTAAATGAAAACTGAATTATTACGACTCAATTTATCTTACTTCCCATTCTTTTGCCACGCCTTTTTAACATTTCTTCTGTTTACAACTTCTTCACTTGGCCCTCGTAGTACAATGAATATGGCCCTGGATTTCGGTGCGGACGACGTCAGGTAGAAGGATTGTGTACGATTCCCGGTAAGTCCTGGTTGTAATTGTTGAAATTCATTGATAGTGATTTATGAAGGCAGTCTATATAAGCAAGCAACTGCTCTTTTTATTAATTTTACTCATTTTTGAGTACATGACTTTTTCAAAAATGAAACTTATGTATTCGGAGCTATGATAAGAATTGAATGTAATTAAAAATTAGTACTTTTACTTATATTAAAGTACCTATTTTTAACAGTGAAGGTTTAAATTGTAAAAGAAATTTAAAAAAGAACATAAAGAATTCAGATTAAAGAGGAAAACATCTAGACTGATAGACCAAATTTTTAACAACTGTATTAAGTTCCGATTTTCCCATAAAAAAATTAAAATCTGAAATATATATCCTTCTTAATATAATGTAGGGGAGACCGGGGATCTTTGGCAACAGTTGTATGTATTTTATTTCTGAGGGAAAGTGTGGTTCAGTTATAACATTGGTGTTTGTGTCCACGGAAACTACATCTTTGAGGATATTTTATGATATTTTTTTCATTCATGAATACCTAAACTCAGACGATGAGAGTACTTTCAAGTCGTCAAGTTTGGTGTCTTTGCAGAGTGATAATTTGTGTCTCGTGCATAGCTGCCACCCTGCCCAACTGATTCGCCTATGCTAGACCTTGGTTAACATAATTTATCCAAGTAGCAAAATTGGCTTCAAAAATAATTTGTAGAAATAAAGGCGCCTGCATCATATCCGCTTGTGGTACAAAAATGTCTTTAACCATTCTACTTAACATATTTAGTAATAAGTCTGTTTTCAAAATATAATTAAAATAAATAGAAAATGACTAATAAATTTTTAACATTAATTAGTGCCATTGTCCATTTTGTTTACACTGGCATACTTAAACCGAGTTTTAAAAAATGATTTTGGAGTTCAATGAAAGAAAAACTATATCTTCGAAACATATCCTCCTCCCCAATATTTGTTAGTGTAATACATAATAGAACAGTACAGGTAAAGCGAATATGCTCGTTCTTTAGGTTATCAGTACTTACATTTTATTACGTAAAGTATGACTGTGTATTTTAAATTTTAATTTAGTTAAAATTAAAGATTAAGTATTAATTCTCAAATTAATAATAATTCAAGTAATATTCAAATGAAGAATTAAATATTAATTAAGGACTAAACTCGAATATATTTAAACTTGGTTGATTATGGCTCTATCTCAAAATTTAGGCTACTTAAAAACTTGTCACTTATAAATCTATTACTTACCTATAATTTCTTTACGTAGTTAACAAATCTTGCACTATTCTCCTTTTATGCAGTGATTTATGGTTAATCTACACCATTTCGGTAGGGAGATCTCCACAATTCCTTCAATCGATCCTATGTCCTATGTGGTCGTTTTTTCCGAATTCCTTTCAGATCCTGTTGACATGTAAAAATCGTACAAAAATTATGTGCATTTACGATTGTGTTTACAATACTGTAATTTAATACTTCTAAACAGGTATCGATATTTGGAAAATTAAAGAAAGTAAGCTTTAGTGGAAGCCGTCCGATATTTTTGGAAGATGGAATCGAAATGAACTTTAAGGCAACAATGAAACTAGTTCTTATGCGTTTCTATTATTAAAATTAAAATTTCAATAGACTGCTATAACAAATAAAGGCAAAGAACTATTGTTGTGTCTAAGAAACGTTAAACACAAACAAAATTTTAACAGTCTGGTTTGTTGAATCGCATTTAGGTGTCCATTATTACACTAGAAAAGTGAAATGTGTTGTTGTAATAATGAATGTTTTGATTTTGTAATAATGTAACAATTGAAGGGTTTGCTGAAAAAGGATGTAGCCCCAACCTAGGGGAATTTTGAGTTACATGTACCAACTTGTGGTAAAAAAAAATTGTTCGTTTAGTGCCAGAAAAATGAAGCTCAATCGTTAGATCTCGCGTTACAGGAAACATCTTATGGTAGTGAGAGTGTAATTCTGTAACCAAGCGCGGATCCAGGTGGGGGGTAAAGGGGAAATTACACCCCTAACATCTAAAATTATATTTTCAAAAGTCACCTAGGCCATGAAAAATTTCAAACTAAGAAATTTTTTTGCGAATCGTGATATATATGCATTGCTTAACGCTCTTTAAAACTTCCCAATAGCCCCCCCCCCCCTACCGTAGACAGAGTTACTCAAAGTATGCTTGTTTTAATTTCTATAGAGAAAATTTAATGGAAAGGGAATGAAAAAAAGTTAAAGTAATCATTTCAAAAATGTTAAATTTCAATGTAGTTTTTCCAGCAACGGACAAACTTTCGATTATCAAGTAGCTTGAATGGCGTTGGGGGAGGGCGTCAAATTTGGTATTCGTGATAACAATACCCCCCCCCCCCCTAACAATAATCTCTGGACCCGCCCTTGTCTGTAACAAGACAGTAAGAATCTTCAACTTCCAAAACAGTACTCCATTAACGTTAAACAACATTCTGCAATCATACTGTCACTCCCTTTCACTTAAGAGTGCAAAATACAAAGATATGATGGAACTAGCCAGAAAATACGTCCCACAAAATTATATGTGGTTCTACGATGGACTACAACCAGACAGCCCAGCAGATGAGCCGGACGTTACACAGGGGGAGTGTGATGATTAAAAATGTAATTTTCTGTTTTTAAAGCCAAGTTAAATTAAATTTAAGTTTTGTTTAAATACAGTAATATTATAGTAAATTGTATTTTTTTTGTGAAATAGTTTTCATAGAGGTACACACAACACAATAAAATGATTGATACGCATTATTTGAACACATTATACAATAACGTTAATATTCGTTTACAGAAATTTCTCTTGAAAAATTGTATCGCCATAGCAACAGAGCTTAATGTGCAAGGATTACAAACGGCCGCTTGGGGCGCAGGACAAACGAAGGCTCTAAATTTCCTTGAAAAAGGAAATAATTTTCGTTGAAAAATTGCATTCTATATTTAGTCTTTTTTTTAATATTTATATATTTTTTTTATTTAAATTATAATATGTAAGTAAATCGATTTCATTAAGGCTTCGCAACTTTACACTATTTCTATCCATTGGGGGATCGGGGCTGGTTGGCGTAAGGGGTAAGAGTTGGCCATTAGTTTCTGGTTCCCGCCAGGAATTTCTCATGGGTGGGGAGCGGTGGGTTATTAGTCTCAACTCACGTGACCTGTGTTCCAGGCCGACCCTCGACAAATATTTTTGTACAATCCGAGCTGTGACTGTAAAACTGTACCAGAATTTCTGTTTGTCGATATGGAAAGTAAATATTTCACATTTTAACAATTTTTTTCTGTGTTAAATATATGGAGAGATATTGTTAATCCCATTATCGCGCCTGTCACTTGTAATCAAGCTCTTACATTTCGTGTATTAGGTTCTACAATTTGGGATCCTTTGTCATCTCAGCTGTCATATTTATTCAAATATCCTGCTTGGGGTTGGTTGGCTAATTTAAGGGTGGCAGGTTGGCTAATAATTATATTCATCTAAGATTTGTTTTGGTTTTCTGTTGTTTAAGTTTGAAATGCCTACGTTTGCAATCTTATGTTAGAATGCTGTAAAAAAAATTCTTAAAAATGAGTACATGGACTCGGTTTTCTTTGAATACAATTGCGTCGTAAATGAGCGATGACTTACTCAAATAATTGTCTTTTCGCAAAAATGAGCAGTATGGTTTAATATTGCTAATATTAGCTTCTGTTTAAAACGACTTAACAAAGCGACCTGACAAACTTAAAATAGGTGTTCAAAAGATGGTTTTCCTCGACATTTGATGTCGATTAAATGTCTTAAATGAAAACTGAGTTGTTACGACTCAATTTATCTTACTTCCCATTCTTTTGCAACGCCTTTTTAACATTACTTCTGTTTACACCTTCTTCACTTGGCCCTCGTAGTACAACGAATATGGCCCTGGACTTCGGTGCGGACGACGTCAGGTAGAAGTATTGTGTTCGATTCCCGGTAAGTCCTGGTTGTAATTGTTGAAATTCATTGATAGTGATTTATGAAGGCAGTCTATGTCTACTCCTCTCCCCTTCCCCCCAATAATTGTTAGTGAACTATATAACAGAACCGTAGAGGTACAGCAAATATGCTCGTTCTTTTGGTTATCAGTACTTAAATTTCATTGGGTGAAGTATGACTGTGCATTTTAAATGTTAATTTAGCTCAAATTAAAGACACTATTAATTAAAGATTAAACTCGAATATTTTTAAACATGGTTGGTTATGGCTCTATCTTGAAATCTATGCTACTTAAAAACTTGACACTTATAAATATATTACTTACCTATAATTTCATTATGTAGTTAACGGATCTTACACGGATATCCACAATTCCTACAATCGATCCTATGTCCTACATAGTCGTTTTCTCTATATTCCTTTCAAATCCTGTCGGCATATAAAAGTCGTTCAAAAAAACTATGTGCATTTACGATTGTGTTTACAATACTGTAATTTAATGCTTCTACTCAGGTATCGATGTTAGGAAAACGAAAGAAAGTAAGCTTTAGTGAAAGTCATCCGATATTTTTTAATGATGGCGTCGAAATGAAATGCAAGGCATCAATGAAACTAGTTCTTATGCATTTTTATTATTAAAATTAATACTTTAATACATTGTTATAAAAAAAAGGCAAATAGCTATTGTTGTGTCTAAGAATTGTTAAACACAAACGAAATTTAAACAGTCTTGTATATTGAATCGCATTTATACCTCCATTGTTACAAAAGATAAAAAAATCTTTCTAAATAAAAGGAAAACCGACTTTAAGGAAAATGCGCTAAAAAGTAAAAAATAAATTTTAATTTTACGACCAAATTGAAAAAATTTAATTATTTAATATCCATTTAATACTTACTAAAGCTTTTTTTAAATCGGCGTTAAAATTTAGGTATGCTTTTGTAAATTGACACCAACTTCAAAAAGTTGTAATAAGTGTACAATGGATATTAAATTCTTAAATTTTTTTAATTTGGTCGTAAAATTAAAAATTGTTTTTTACTTTTTTAGCGCATTTTCTTTAAAGCCAATGACATTTAATTATACAATGACATTAATATACGTTTTCAAAAATTCTTCTTTAAAAATTGTATTGTCATAGCAATAGAGGTGGCATAAGGTTCAACACAAACAGCCGCTTGGGGTGCAGGACTAAGAAGGGCGCTAAATTTCCGTGAAAAAGGAAAATGATTTTCGCTGAAAAATTTCAGTCTATGTTTAGTCTTTTTTTTAATATTTATATATACTAGCAGAGTACCCATTCTTTGCACAAGGATAAATAAAATAACGCCAAATGACATAAAATATATACATTTCCTCTCCTCCCTGGGATAATCGCATGTACCAGTTCCGAATTCATACTTAACAAAAATAATAATTATTTTTTCTAAATTTAAAATATCTTTATTTTTATTAAATTTAAAATATCTTTATTTTTATTAAATTAGAAGTTAAGTTTTAGAAATTAATATGTATTTCCCTTCAGAACTTTAAAATGTAAATTTGCAGCAAAAATAAACCTACACGTTTTTTGCAAATAAACTGCATCAAATTCTCAATAAAATAAGAATAAAATTAACAGCCCGGCATAAATACTCAACCAAAAATAGTTTGTTTTAAAATATTACACAACTTTCTTTTACTACGTCCAAATGCCCTTGTGTTAAAGAATTCCAATGAAAAAATAACCACCTATTTTAATTTTAATTTTTTATTAAATTTTTGTTATTATTTTTTTTATATCCAGATCAATGCAATAAAAATTCGTTATTTACTCATTTTATTAAACCTTTTTCCTAAAATTTTGAGTTTTAGATATTATTGTTATTTCATTCGCATCGAAAAATACCTGTCATATAAATATTTAGTAAGCTTCCACAGAAAATTAACGCCAAATCGCTCTTTATCCAAAGAATAAACTGTTATAACTTGGCGACATAACAAACGGTGTATCGTATTATAATCTCACTATATATGTTCAATAATCCTAAATTTCATTCTTAATGTTCACCGTTTAATGTTTTAAAAGGAAATATTCATTTGCACATTAAGTAAAATATTTTCTCAATTATCATTTGGTATCTAGGGAATTTTATTCCTTTAATAACATTAAAAAGTCATATAGATTTGAAAATTCACAATAAAACTAAACTTTATACACTTTATTAAAAAATTCTTGCATAAAGTATTTTTCAAATAAATGAAATTGACGTTCATACACAAATTACTCGCATTTTGAAAATACATGTATTGTTCTAAAAGTTTGATCTTAGATAATCAAATATAGTTACAATTAACCTGCATACATACATACAAACAAAACCAAAAACATAAAACAATTATAACATTAAAACAATTATAAACCATTTCCTTAAGGTAAAATTCTAGTTATTTTAATTTTTGTATGTATCCGTATTATAGCAAAACGCCCAATGTACTGACGTTTTTTAATAATTATTAAATCAAACAAAACCTATGACGTCATTTTTATAGTGTCAATAACGAACATTTTTATTTTAATTTGCAGACGATATTGTCATCCATATTAAGTCAATGAAATACATTAAAATAGTTATAATATACGAATGAAACATCGTACAAACTTAAAAATTATCATAAAAAATGTATAATTTTTTTAAATAAAGTACTTCGTAAATTTCATAAAGTTACGTTTTGTAGTTATGGAGTATTCTGCGAAAAGATCGGCATTCTAATTGATTCATAATTTTTTTTATGCAGTGGCTCTCAAAAGTATTCATACGCTTACGAATTTCAGAGAAATACTACTCTATTTGTTATAAAAAATAATATTTAAGAATGAGAATTTTTTTAATAAGATATATAAATTGTTCTTAACAAAACTACATAAAATATTTTAAAAAACATAGTAAAATTTTTTTTTGGAAAATCAATAATTAAAAAGTAACAAGAAAATAATCTCACAAAAGTCATCGTACACTTTAAAAAAAAATCTCTACACATTAATAAATATTGCAATATTTTGGTAAATTAGTACTTAGTAGGATGCCTCCTATAATATCCACAATAGCTTTTAAACGTCTGGGCATAAATTTCATTAGTTGTTTTGTAATTTCTGCATCATTTTCTTCTATACATCGAATTTTTTAAGTTAGCTTTTCGTTTTAATGTAGTGTCTTCGTACTCTAACTTCCAGTTTTTTACATATGTGTTTTATTAGGTTTAAATTAAGTACTGAGGGGCTGTTTCAGAACTTGTAGACAATTAAAGAGGCAACAGAGGCAAATGGTAACAGCCGTGTGCTAAAGATCGTTATCTTTATAAGAAACAAAGTTGATTCCAATACTTAAATTTTTAGCTTATAATTTTGAATTGTGTGTTAAGATATTTAAATAAACATACTTATTCATTATGCTATCATTAAATACTAAATTACCTAGTCCTGATGC
Organism: Troglohyphantes excavatus; assembly: GCA_963932185.1. Lineage (NCBI taxonomy): Eukaryota > Metazoa > Arthropoda > Arachnida > Araneae > Linyphiidae > Troglohyphantes > Troglohyphantes excavatus. The sequence continues at coordinate 58,640,135 of OZ010677.1, forward strand.
TAATTTGCACCCTTGCACAAGGACACGTCCAAAGCATGCTTTAATGTTATGACTAAGTTCTTGGTATTTGCGAAGGAAAGTCTAAGCCTTCTATTTTTCGCACTAACAAAAAAAATTCTTCGGAAGAACGCTCATGTAATCCAGCTCATCTGAGCACTTGGCGAAGTGTTTCGATTGAAATTCAAATAGAACAAGCTTCCTTAAATTCTGTAGATATTTTTACAACACTCAAACGTGGATTTTTCATAAATTTTCTAACTATAAATCTCTGATCACGTTGAGTAAACTTTTCCGAATGATATTTTCTTACCTTGTTTTTTATCCGATTTTCTTCTTTAAAGCGTTTCATCACATACTGCACGTAGATTTTGATAAATTTATTAATTTAGAGATACTCCGAGATAATTTATCAGCATTATGATGAGAAATTATCAACATTCGAATGTTATTCTTTGTTTCCTTACGACTACAATCCATTTTTAAATAATAAATAGAATATTACGAAGTAAGCAAGCAAAAATTAATACCAAACGAATATTAAATGTCATCACAATGCAAAAATAAAATAAAAGCGACAGACGACAATTTTGTTTATGAATTTATTCGAAAATGTTTTGGTGTACGATTACTTTTGTGGCGGTGTTTTTTTTGTTTCCTTGCATTTTCATTTTTATAAAAATAAAATAATTCAACAATTAAAATATATATATTAGGTTTTATTCAGAATAATATGGAGATTATGTGAATAATATTGAACTTTATATTTGAATTCAATTCCAGACTGCAGCGCTTTTTCTATAAATTTTTAAAGTGTACGAACATTTTTGGGAACCACTGTATTATATTTTCGCTGTTCTCCGTCAATGATAGTGAAGACTGTATAATAATAGAATGTGTGCCGGCTCCAGCGTTTTCTGACGGAGGGCGTGGCAGAACATTTTTGACGTCATAGTGACGCATACCTCCGTCCTCTGTGGAAGTGTCTAATACCGGTGACAAGCATTAAGCCGGCGCCACATATGCGGTATTCGCCGAATACCGAGCGACTCGCCTTAACCCGAGCGACTCGCCATAACCCGAGCGATTTACTATTACTTGCTCGGATTACAAAAAACTGAGCAACTCGGCTTCCTGCGAGTATACTTGCCGATTTCAGAACATTTATTCGCAGTAGGAAGCATGGCCGGATTTAATAAAAATATAAATTTTGATAAAAATAGTATACTACAATATTTTTATGATGGAAAAATATTCTATTTTATTAACAGATTTGTACAATATAAATATATTCTAATACTTTTATGTTCTTTAAAAACATATTTTTAATTTGTGATAATTACAATGAAATTTTTTTAAAATTGGAAATCATTTTTTTTTTTTCTTACCTTTTCATTTTGCTAATAGTCATTTGCGAGTGCAATATTTTATTATTATTTTCATATATTCCAGAATGCCTTGAAACCTTTGAAATTTTGTAGCATAGAATATTGAAAAATTACAAAAAACAGTGTATCCTAATTTTGTTGGAACACTTAAAATTGATTTAATTTTCAGTTCTGGAATATATATTTTCCCTCTCAATATATTTGCTTTAGCGATAACGATAATAAAATACATACGACAATCCATTTTTTAACTAAATATAAATAATGGACTTTATGCACGTTGACGTTGTCTTGGGGATCTGGTTTTTATTCCGTATCTTTTAACATATTGAAATTATCGATTGCTTTTTTATAGCCAATGAACTAACGATTATTTGTTTACAAGATATAATATCGACACCAGGTCAACATAGAGTTCATTAAAAAAAATTATATTAATATTCGATAGTGATTCACTATTCACTATTCACAATTTGATGTCGAGATTAAATGTATGAAGATTGACACTTTGCTTTTGTTTATCCATTTTCGGAAAAATTTCTATCGTTAATTACTGTTTTATTGGTATTTTAGCAATATGGCCCGGCGTTACTCGTAGTAAAAGCTGCGCGATTTTTGTGTTTGTTAGCGTAGCCACCGCATATCACTCTCTGTGTACTGTGTAAAATAAACTTTATCAAAATCTAGATTTATTCAATTATTTTGAGTAGTTTTCGAAATACCTAAACCTAGTACTTTTTTTTATAATTTTTACGTTCATGACTTTACATGCTATTGCGATTGATATTTAAAGTGATGTTTTTGTAATAAAAAAAAATTATATTAAAATTCCTAAAATTTAAGGATTAAAAAAGCCTTTACGAATATAGCCTTGTAATAACATGTCGATAAAAATGAAGTATTCAGCAACAATAAAAGTAAAATACTTGGCATTGTTGCTTCAATGTCAATGGTGTTGAAAACTTATATTTTTTTAAACGTTTGAATTTTTTTGTATAAAAATTAACCAGTGGGGTGCCAGCTCGGGTGTTGTCGAAGTCATTTGACCACGGCTCACAATGACAAAAACAGTGTTCCCGAATTTTTCTATGGGGATAAAACCCGAACCGTCGCTCGTAGTTTATTCTGTAACTTTAGTGCGACGTCAATTCAAACAAACATATCTTATATAGATTTAAAATTGACATATTAAGTAATACCGATAACTAATATCTAAATAAGGTTCGTTTATCAACGGAAACCTCGCTAACAGAGGAAGATATGCAAACTGCTACGCCTGACTCCGCGTATGTTCCACGTCCGCTCTCCGTACGTGCTTTGCTTTCGTTCAAGATTTTACACGAATCCTCGCCACATTTCCTTTTATAACAATCGTGCTTCATTTTACTATGTTACAGTATCAGAATGTATCGCCTTAAAGAATAGCTGGTTTTAAAACTGTTTCACATCAAAACCACATTTTATTTTTCAACTCAAGATTCTTCAAAACGTTTAAATCAATGACATTTCATTTCGAGGTTTTAAAATACTATTTAAATATTTTCATGTTTTTGTGTCTGCATCAAAACAGTTAAATGCAAGAAATCTAAATGAAAAAACAAATAAATGAAATTAATTAATAAATAAAAAAATAATCTGAACAAATAATTTAGTAAAATTCACAACTTAATAAACGAAGAAATTGTTTTAAGTAGACGAACTAAACAAGTAAATATACGATAAAAAAAGCTCAAAACACCAAAAGTTTTTTAAATATGAAACTTTAGATAATCGGCTGGACCAAATTTATGTCAAACGTGCTATTTTTAGAAAGTTATAGTGTCGGAATCGGTTATCCTAAAAGCGTAAAATGGTGTTTCTATCATGACTACTATGTCCCTACACACCCCCTTTATAGATGGTTTTAAAGACGTTTCATAACAAAACTCCATTTTATTTAGGTCGTGAGACTTCAAATCGTTTAAACACATTGAAAACTCGAATAGAAATGTTAAAATAATATCTTCATTTTTTCGCATCTGCATAAAAATAGTTAAATGCTTCAAATATATAAATAAGTAATAAAATGAAATAATTTAATTGATAAATAAATGAAATAATTTTATTGATAAATAAATGAAATAAGTAAATGGAACACAAATATTTAAGTGAAACAGACAATTTCATAAAAATAAATGAATAAACTAAATAAAAATTCTAAAATAATAGCACAACAAACACCACGATATATTTTAAAGTCAAATTGATACGAAAAGAACAATATTCCCTCTTTAAATAAAAAAAGAAAATAGTACTATATTGATAGTAAATGGTAATTGGCTATCAAAATATAGAATAAAATATCGATAGCCAATCACTATTGAGCTCACTTCGAGATGTGTTCCCTTTTCCCGAAATGAGTGGGAAACGCAATTATTCAATTTGCTCGCTTTAACCCGAGCGAATTTGCTCGTGATAAGGCGAGCACCTTGTAGTGTGGTGCTGAAAATCGTCGAAACGCGAGCGACGCGGCACTTGCCGAATACCGAGCGACCCATCCACACATGCGTCTTTAGGCGAATATTGAAGGTTTCGTTGCTCGGGATTCGGCGAATACCGCATATGTGGCGCCGGCTTTACACTTTAGTAGTATCTTTATGGTTTCTTGCGGATTTTTTTTTTTATTTTTTACAATTTTTTTCTAGTGGACTATGCATTTTCTATCGTCCCAGACATTTCTTTGATTTTAATCAGTCAATTTACAGACAGATCCTTTGTAAATTATAAAAAAATTAATTATTTTAAAATGCAAATGTCAGGAAAATATTGCTCCAATATGATTCAGCAAAATTTTTATAAGCGAAATAATTTTTGCCTGTTTAGTAAAGTATCGTTTCTGTTTCAGATTATTTTCAACAAAAGATTAGTGTAAATAAATATTCGCAACTTTAAACAAGCATATATTAAAAAAATATTTTAACTACAATGACTAAAAAGAAATACTGACTGCAAAATGTTTTTAAAACAAAGATTTGCATGTTTCAAGCAATGAAATCGAAAAGAGTTGACTTTATAACAGTTAAAAAAATAAAACGTTCATTACATATTATGATCTACTTTATAAAAATTGTTTTATTTTTTCACTGCAAAATCATCCATTCCAAATCGTTTGCAATTCCATTTGAATTCTAATATAGGAATTATTTTAGTGTGCACAGATATTTTTGTTAAGTTTGAACGTCGGTATATTTATGCTAGCATATCATTAAAAGGTAAGGTTTCTTGATTTGAGATATATTTTTAAAAGTGTCTTGAATATTTCAGTATTATATTGTTTAAAATGTATAACAAAATTTACGAACTATAAATTTATAGACAAATCTTTGATGTACACATTGATTTTTAGTATAATTTTATTTCAATAATATTTATACTTCTGAAATCTTAAATAATTTCAAGACATAACTTAAAAAATATATGTAAAGTAAGTAGTCCTATTGAAAAGAATATTTTTAAATGGTAACAAACGTCCATTTGTTCGAAATAATTCTATTTAATTCACAAATTTTTAACAAAAAATTTATCCGTATGCCTAAATTCCGTCAAAGAAAAAAAATATTGTTAAAAATGTTTGAATAACCCGCAATCGAACTATTTTAGAAATCAAGTTTTATATCCATAACAGCAATATATCAATATCTGACCGTATGGTTTTGTCAAATATTTTTTTTTTTCGATCTTTCTTGATTTTGAGTGAAAAAATTGGAAAGATAGCTACTTTATTAACCTGGAAAAAAGCTTACTAAAATACACACAACCTTCCATCGAAACAGACAGCCAATGAGAACGATTAAAAAAAACCACTGAGTGACGTCAAAAATGTATTGCCTTGCTCACCTTCAAAAAACGCTGGAGCCGGCACACCTTCTATTACTATATAGTAAGGTGGGTCAAAAAAAAAATTTTCGATATCGTTATTCTAATAGTGTGGAAAGGGTGACCAGTGGGATCAATAAACATGCTGTAAAATATTTTTTTGATCGGATAATATCTTCCTTCTGCCTCCTCATCGCACTTGAAATTTCGAAATTTGGGTAACATTTGTCATTTTTCACCTATTATAGTAAAAAAAAAAATTTACGAAACTGTTATCATAATAGTACGGAATGGGTGCCTAATATGTTCAATAAACACGATGCAAAATATTTTTTCGATCGGATTATATCTGCTGCCTAAAATCGAACTTGAATTATTGATATTTTAGTTAAAAACTGCAGATTTTCATGTGATAGATATATGGTTCGAATACTATTTAATACATGCACTTAAACAAATACACTTACAGATGACAAGATTACAGATATATGAATTTATCCTTATGGTCAAATTCATTGCGGATCATGAGAAGGTTGCCCGTACTTACCCCCCCCCCCCCCCAAGACAGGCCCAAGCCCTGACAACGTTTGGACAACAACCACTAAATCAATATATGGTGCAGTGATCTGCCTCTCCTTTGAAATAATTACACAACATCACATCATCTTTGCATACATCATATTACTGATTGTGATAAAAATGTTCTGATGAATTCGTCTCTATTTTCAGCCCCCCATAAACCTTAGCAGATGCTTCTGTTACGAACTTCACACATCGTTCAATTGCCTGTGTGTGAGATGGGAAGTGAACTATAAGTCCCATTTCGGGTGGGTTTTATCTCTCACAATGGACCAGAATATGTCAGTGGGTATATCACAGAGAATTGTAAAAGTAACAACAGCATAGTAGAGGACCAATCAATCATTTCCATATAGATACATGTCAGTTGTCAGTTTCAACGTTCAGCTTTGGTGGGAGAAATAAACGCACACACCTCTCTACATCAGCTTTGAAAGGTGACACTCTTACCTTAATTATGCGCCCTGCAGCAAGCTCTGTAATGTATGATTTTCCGTTATTCAGCATTATCAGCAGAATGTTCTCATGATGCGCGGAGTGTGCTTGGCGAGAAATTGCTGCATCAACGACATTCTTCAGGTTTTGACCAAGGAATTTTGATCTAGAGATAGCTATCCAAACATACTTAGCACTATATTTTAGGGAACCTGTAGACTTTATGACGATCCATTTCGGCGTGAAAACTGTTATAACAAACTTAACTATGTGTGTGGAGAACTGACGTGTAATCGTAGTTCGCATTAGTCAGGCAGCGCGAATGCGATAGTGTCCTAGGATTCTCCTCCAATGCTCCGTGATATACCCACTACCATATTCTGGTTCATTGTTAGAAATAAAACCAACTCGAAATGGGACTTATAATTCACTTTCCATCTCACGCACAGGCAGTTGAATGAAGTGTGAAGTTTGTGTGGGGTTCAAAATACAGACGAATTCATTAGAACAATGTTCTCATAACAATCAGTGATATGACTTATGTAAAGATGGTGGGATGTTGAGCGATTATTTCAAATTAGTGGGAGACCACTGCACCTATATATTGATTTAGTGATTCTTATCCGCTTGACTCCCTTATTTTGTAGAAAAGGACAAAAATGCGCTAAGTTTTTTTACCTACATAAATCTTCCACGGTTACATAAGGAAAAATATAAGTGGACCGGTCTGGGCCCCCTCCCTGGATCCGCAAATGAATTTGACCGTAAGGATAAATTTCAAATATCTGTAATCTAGTCATCTGTAAGTGTATTTGTGTAAGTACATGTATTAAATAGTATTCGAACCATATTTATATCACATGAAAATGTGCACTTTTTAACAAAAATACCGATAATTCAAGTGCGATGTGGAGGCGGGAGATATTATCTTATCAAAAAAACATTCTACATCGTGTTTATTGATCATTTTAGACGCCCATTCCGTGCTATTAGGATAATTATTTCGGATTTTTTTTTTACTATAATAGGTTGAAAAAAGACAAATTTTACCCAAAATTCGAAATTTCAAGTGCGATGAGGAGGCAGAAAATATTAATTGATCAAAAAAATATTTTACAGTATGTTTATTGATCACACTGGTCACCCTTTCCGCACTATTAGAATAACGATATCGAAAGAAAAAAAATTCGACCCACTTTACTATATAGTCTCCAATATCCTTGGTTCTCCGTTGGTTTTAACTGATCTTACTGTTGCCACTTCGTGAAACTTTGCTGGGATGCACTAAAAAATGTCATAACGTTCGAATGGTACGTCGTAGAGACTTGAAAATAGTCACGTTAAAATTCTTATTTTTTTTAAATAAGTATTCTGTAAGTTTCAATGTTCTACGTTTCATATAATTACGGAGCTTAGCTTGTACTGACAAACCAACAAACATCCGGACACATTTTGAGATTTTCAGCTTTATATATAAGACTAGCAAAAGTAGCCGTTCTTCGCACGGAAATAAATAAAATAACGACAAATAACTGAAAATATATACATTTCCTCTCCTGCCTGGGATAATCGCATATACCATTTTAGAATTCCTATTTAAAAAGTGATAAAGCTTTTTTTTTTTTATAATTTAAAATATTTTTATGTTTAATAAATTAGAAGTTAAAAAAAAGTAAAAATATCTCTATACTACTTGGTTGCTAAAACACCGATAAAAATCGAATAATTTCTAGTTTAACTCTCATAAGGTATGGAATTTTAAAAATTAAACATTCCTGCACAAAAATATTTTTAGAAATTAATATGAATTTCTTTTCGGTATAGGTATACATAGTTACATTAAATACCATAATAAAAAACGACGTTTTTAAAATCCTTAACTCCAAGTGGAATAAGTTGATGGGTATAAAATAATATACTATTGTGTAGACGAAAGTCAGACGTTTCGTACATGCCGATTTTTAAGCCTCCCCTTTTTGCGTTTGTACCAGGTGAAAATAAGTGTACAGCTATCATTAATTCAACGTGGAATTAGCCTATATGGATAAATGACATACCATCGTGTAAAGGAAAGAAGGCCGTTTCAATCATTGTAGGCCATTTATTCTCTCCCCCTCTCAACCTTGTACCGAGTAGGGGCCCAATACAGCGCGGTCTGTACATAACCGATTTTTTTTAACACGGATGCCGCAATTTATTTGTGAAATGACTATAATTATATTTTAGTTTACAGTGCTTACTTTAATCGATGAAATTTAAATTACTGTTGTCATCATTATTGAAAGATAATGTGCATTATAACAGGTATTTTATATGAATAATTATTTACACAAACCTATGATTTTTTTTATCCAAGGAAAAAAATATTAAATTAAATAATAAACTAAGCGCTATGATCTTCATTTTTATATTATTTTTAAAAATAATTTCATCAAGGAGAGTTTTATTAAATTGCAGTTTTAAAGGAATAACTTCAAGCGTGAATTTTAATTAAACTTCTGAATCAATTTCGATATTGAAATGTTCTGAAGCAGCATGGAAGTGAAAAAAGCAGCAGAAACAGATAACATAATTTTTTAAAGCTGACCAAATTAATAAATTTGATAAAGAACTTAAATGATTTAACTTTCAAACATTCCGAATTTCCCTGTTCCCAGTATTGCAATTTTGATTTGATTATTTCCAAATGCCCGTTCCAATGTATCGTTTAGGCTACATCTTTGTAATATCTTCGACCAACAACTTGTGTATCTAATTAATAGTTTGCATTTTTGTCCTCAATAATGCAGAACATAAGAATGTAAATTGCAGCCAGTATAAACCTAAACGTTTTTTGCAAATAAACTGCTTCAAATTCTTTATCAAAGTAAGAATAAAATTAACAGCCCAGCATAAATACTCAACCAAAAATAGTATGTTTTGAAATACTACACAACTTTCTTTTACTACGCCCTGCCCATGTTTTAAAGAATTCCCTTGAATAATATTATTACAGAAGAATAACCACCTATTTTAATTTTAAGTTCATTTTTTTTATTTACGGATCAATTTATTAAAAATTCGGTATTTACTCATTTTGTTAAACAATTTTTCCTAAAATTTTGATTTTGTGATACTGTTATTATAGAATTCGCATCGAAAAATACCTGTCATACAAATATTTAGTAAGTTTCCACAGCAAATTACAGCCAAGGCGCACTTCATCCAAAGAATACACTGTTATAACTTGGCGATAGTTTAGCAAACGGTGCAGCATATTATAATCTCACCATGTACTTTCAATAATTTTACATTTAATATTTAATGATCGCCATTCAATGTTTTAAAAGGAAATATTCATTGGCACATTATATAAAATATTTTCTAAATTATCAGTTGGTATCTGTGAAATTTTATTCTTTAATAACATTAAAAAGTCTAATAGAGTTGAAAATTCACAATGAAACCAAGCTTCGTACATTTAAAAAAAAATACTTGCATAAAATATTTTTCAAATAAATAAAACGGACGTTCATACACAAATTACTCGCATTTTGGATGAATTGTTCTAAAGTTCGATCTAAGATAATTAAATATACTTACAATAATCCTGTATAAAACAAAAGAGATAAAACAATTATAACATTTTAATACAATTCTAAACCATTTCCCTAAGATAAAATTCTGGTTGTTTTAATTTTTGAATGGTTCCGTATTGTAGCAAAAAGCCCAATGTGCAGACGTTTTTCAATAATTATTAAATCAAACAAAACCTATGACGTATTTTTATAGTGCCAATAACGAAAAAAATTATTTTAAATTGCATACGATATGTTCATCCATGTTAAGTCAATCGAATACATTAAAATAGTTATAACATACGAATGGGACATCGTACAAACTTAAAAATTATCACAAAAAATTTCTAATTTTTCAAGTAAAGCACTCTGTAAATTTTATAAAGCTACGTTTTGTAGTTATGGAGTATTCCGTGTAAATATCGGAATTCTAATTGGTTTATAATTTTGTTATATTATATTTTCGCTTTTCTCCGTTGATTTTAACTGATTTTACTGTTGCCACTTCGTGAAACTTTGATGACGTACGCTAAAAAATGTCATAACATTCGAATGGAACATCGTAGAGACTTGAAAATAGTCGCGTTAAAATTCTTATTTTTTGAACTAACTATTCTGTGAATTTCAAAGCTCTGCGTTGTGTAGTTACGGAACCTATAATATACTGACAAACCAACAAACAAACCAACAAACACACATCCGGACAGATTTTGGAGATTTCTGCTTTATATATAAGATTTTATTTAATTGTAATATGTAAGTAAATCGGTTTCATTAGGCCTTCGCAAATTTACAATATTTCTATCCGTAGGGGAGACCGTTGTTGATTAAGCGTAAGGGGTAAGAGTTGGTCATTAGCTCCTGTTTCCCACCAGTAAATTCTCATGGGTGGCGGGGGTGGGGGTGGGGGGTTTCTTTTGCTACACCTTTTTAACATTACTTCGTTTACAACTTCTTCACGTAGCTCTCGTAGAACAACGGATATGGGCCCTGCACTTCAATGCGGACGACGTCAGGTAAACGGATTGGGTTCGATTTTTGGTAAGTCCTGGTTGTAATTGTTGAAATTTATTGAAAGCAGTCTTTTCAGGCAAGCAACTTCTTTTTTTATTAATTTTACTCATTTTTGAATACATGTCTTTTTTAAAAATGTATATTATGTTTTCGGAGCTATGATAAGAATTTAATGTAATCAAAACTGAGTACATTTTATTTATTTTTAAGTACCTATTTTTAACAATAAAGGTTGAAATTGTAAAATAAATTAAAATAAAACACAAACAATTCAGATTAAAGAGGAAATCATCAAGACTGATAGACCAAATTTTTAACAACTTTATTAACGTCCGATCTTCCATCAAAAAAATAACATCCGAAATATATATCCTTCTTAATGTAATGTAGCGAAGACCGGGGATGGTTGGCAACAGTTGTCGGAATTTTTTTTATGAGGGCAAGTGTGGTTTAGTTATAACAATTTTGTTTGTGTCCACGGAAACTACATCTTTGAGGCTATTTAACGGTTTTTTTATTCCTGAATACCTAAAACTCAGACGATGAAAGTACTTGAAAGTCATCATGTCAAGTTTGGTGTCTTTGCAGAGTGATACTTTGTGTCTTGTGCAGAGCTGTCACCCTGCCCAATTGATTCGCCTAAGCGAAAAAGACCTTGGTTAAAATAATTTACCCAAGTAGCAATATTGACTTAAAAAATTATCTGTAGAAATAAAGGCGCCTAAATCATATTTGCTTGTGTTACAAAAATTACTTGAACCGTTCGTGTAATTAATATATCTAGTAATAAGTCTCTTTTTAAAGTATAATTAAAAAAATAGCAAAAGACTAATAAATTTGTTACGTTAATTAGTGTCATTGTCAATTTAAACTTTTTTTTTACACAGCCACACTTAAACCGAGTTTTAAAAAATTGTTTTGGAGCTCAATGAATGCAAAAATATATCTTCGAAATATCCCCCCACCCCTCCCACACACACACACCCTTCCCCCAATAATTGTTAGTGTACTATGTAATAGAACCGTAGAGTTAAAGATGCTCGTTCTTTAGGTTATCAGCATTTTCATTTCGTTGGGTAAAGTATGACTGTGTGTTTTAAATTTTAATTTAGTTAAAATTAAAGACACTAGAGTTCATTAACTTCGAATTTTTTTTTAATTTTTAATTATTTGGGGAAAACATGCCCCCCCCCCCCCAGCCTTCACTCCCCCCCCCCCCCCCCTCCTCAGTAAACTTGAAACCTTAAAATTTGGGAATTTCGAGCTTTAAAAATCCCTGAGTTGGGAAAATTTATGCCTCAGGAAAATTAATATTATTAGCAAATGAAAGCGACGGAAGACTAGAAATTGCCCAACTTGTATTAATATGAAACTTAAATTAGACCTCAAAACGGGACACTGCATTGGAACAAATGCGTGCAACAAATCAATACTTTAGAGAGAACTGTTTAATATTACCTATAAAAAAGCTGACAAATGTCTATAAGCTGGAACTGGGAATTTTTTTAGCACTGTTGCGTTGTGAATTTCGATTCGTTAAGTGTGGTTTGGTTAATTAACGTCGCACTAGAGCTGCACATTGAACTACTAGCGTTGGTTCGAGCAAAGCGTTCTTGATTGGTTATTGGTACGTATTTACTTACTACATCAAGGGCGCTTTGGTTCGAGGCCTTTCTCGAAGAAAAGACCCGGGAACGATGCCTCATATTTTTAACAAATGTCAGATAACGACGACAACACTTGAGCTGATACCCGACGCCATTAAGTTGGGAATTTTGAATCGTTCAAGTTCGGAATTTCGGATCGTTAAGTTGGGAAATTTCTTGTCTCAACATCCCAAAAAAAATTTGTGTGACGGTACTGCTAGTAAAAAATTATATAACTAAAAAAAGTATTGTTCTTAGGACACATTATCATTGTCTACAGTGTATGAAGACGGTATTGGTTTGCGAAGCAAACTAAAGAGAATTGCATAACAATCCTCCGGGGGTTGGCGAAGCGTCAGCGGAGACCCCAAGTAATATAAAAAAGTGTAAATGCTGTTAAAATATATGCTCATTTTTTAAGAAACTTTCGTTATTTTTACGAAACAGACGCCAGCTAAATGGTCCGATTAAATATTTCGTCAAAACTGAGAAGAATATTCGTCAAAAAAATTGTCGATTTGGAAAAACTAACAAAAAATTTTGTCATATTTCACGAAAAATGTAATCGGTTCATATTAAATGAAACCATTTTTAGCAGTGTGATTGTCAAATTGCTATAAAATATAAAATAATATTTTTTAAAAAAAAAGCCGACTTCAACAAAAATGCGCTAAAAAGTAAAAAAATAATTTTTAATTTTACGAATAAGTTACCAAAAATTGAATTATTTAATATCAATTTTACATTTATTACAACATTTTGAAATTTAGATATGTGTTTTGTAAACTAGCACAGACTTAAAAAAATTATAATAAGTATAAAATTGATATTAAATAATTCAATATTTTCAACTTTTTCTTAAAATTAAAAATTATTTTTTACTTTTTAGGGCATTTTTTTCAAGTCCGCTTCCTTTTTCTTTGGTTATTTTATTTTCCTTTTTTTAGTTTTTAATTTAAGTGGGGTCGAAGCCCCCAGATAAATTAAAAACTAAAGTATTTCTTGGTAACTCTGACTCTTGGTCTTCGAAACTTTATCTTCTAAATTAAAAACTAAATAATTATTGGTGAATAATAACTGGGGGCTTCGCTCTCTACTTAATATTCACAAAGAAATTCAAGTTGTTGCTCACATTTTCCCTCGTCTCAGATCAGATATAACAGAAAATTCGAATCGGACAATATTTATTTTTAAATGGTCCGCGTTGATTGAAAATTCTGGATAGTTAAATACCGGATAACCGGATATTTTTTTTAAAAAAAAGGTGCCCCAGTGAGGCGTCTTATATCCAATAAAAAATAATTTTCCAAATACCTAAATTTAAACAGAAATCTTGCGCGGACATATATAAAAAAAATACATAACAGTCGAATTGATAACCTGTCTCCTTTGGGGCGCTTTGGCGGTTGTGGTTCTCACGCTTTTCAGTCGGTTAAAAAACAAATTATCATAGTATTTTTATAAAACTCATTGAAATACAAAAGTGTCGTGGATGGAATTGGTTATATCAATAGCTGAACATGGAAATCAAAAACGACAACCCTTTTTTCAGTTCCGGTAAATGGTTGCTATACTATCTACAATAGAAAATTTCAAATCGAATTTGGAAATCGTTTTATTCTTGCGGAATTATCTTCCAGAAACATCGAACAGTTAAAAAAAAAACTTTTTCAAAAACACACAATTGACTTTAATACATTAATTTATTTTAATATGTCATTTTAACCTTAGCCACTTAACAGTTTTCTTCTAACACTGATAAAAAACTCGTACATAGGGCTCGTACACTATTTTTCAACTAAACGGATTTGCCCATTTTTTTTTCTTTTTAGTGTGTTTCTGCTTACAATTCCTATTTTTTTATATTTTGTATACATGTATAATTAAAACCAGAATGAATTGCAAAGAGTTATACATAAACAACTCATTGTAGATGATTATTAAATATACAAATTATTTGAAAAATCTTCTTTGTACGACACTGAAAGTATGCAAATTAATTTGATGATTTCTCTAATGATGAAGATAGCGATGACATATCTCATGTTCGAAACTTTTGTAAAACTGATATAAAATGTAAAGATACAGCAGTGTTCACTCTAGGCGTTTTTTGAAGGGCGGTCATCCCTGCCCGCCCTTTTTTCATATTCATAGCGCCCTCATGCCCTTTTTTCAAAAATGCCGCCCTCTTTTGAAAAAATTCCGCCCCTCTTGCCCTTTTCAGTCAAGCACAAGCGTCTTTGCTTCCCTAGCTGTCTTTAAAAAAAAAGCACCGATTAAATTTTGGGTGTTACACACATGAATTAAATGAATATTGACAGTAGATAAACAACATCCTTTTTAACTGCGCGTGTTGTGCAATCGCGATGATTCCGCTTTAATTTCGAGCACGGGGCATTCCACGAATCCTATTGACTGCCTATGTTCGCATATGAAATGTTAAGTTTTTTTCTGTGTTTTTTAAAAGAGAAGACGGCTTGGGGCTAGGTTACAATATTAGGCATTTTATTACCAAATTTTAGATTTTTTCATCAGTTTTGTAAGGGGTCTGATTAGGGAAACTTACAGATATGGTTTTTAAGGAAATAATTAATTTACAAATGTTAATTTTTTTATTTTAAGTAGTGTATTCATAAAGATACATCAATTTTGTATGGGTCTTTCCTTCGAGATAGACACCGAGCCGTCAACAATAGCCCAATATGCAGCTCTAGCGCAATGTCAACCAACATTGGAACTTTTTTGTTTGGTCACGTGTACGATGTGTCAACGGGTGGACACGCCCACCCCAAACTTTTTTTTAAAGTGCCCTTTTAAAAGCAAGAAGTGCCTTTTTAAAAACAGGGTGCCCTTTTATGCGCCCTGCCCCTTTTTGTTTCTAGAGTGAACACTGGATACAGAATATAAAAGAACTATATATATGCAGATAAGGTTGTTAGTCTCAAAATCGAAGCCCACCCCCCCTTTTTTTTAATTCACACCAGATGTCGTTTATATTCCATTAACTTTAATATTTCTATGTGAAACATATGATAAAATATGTTTTTGTCCCTGATTTTAGGTTATGCAAATACATATGAAAAATGTCCAATGTAAGTATATTAAACAAGTCCTGCATCTTTGGCCATAGCATAAAATATGGAATCTTCATTTTTCAAAAGTTTTTCGGGCTTATCCATTTCCACTATCTCTCCTTTGCTTAGCACTATGACTCTGTAAATAAAACGATGTATTGTATGTATTAACTCAGCACTTGAAAAATCGTTAATAGAAAATTATCAACTTTTAACTTTTAAAACAATAAATTCATATATTTCCGGTCTAGAACCCAGCAAAAATAACTTTCATAAAATTTGTGAAAATGACGGGTTTTTTTTTAAAGGAATTTGTATACCTTCCATTTTTGTACAAATAGCTTTATAAAACCTGCATGTTCTTTAATATTTTTAATTTTCTTTAAACATATAACAAATAATATTTTTCTCCTCAATAATTTTAATGCTTCAAAATGTAAGGATTATTTTGCAGGTTTTTGAGGGTTCACTACAGGTTTTATGAAAATATTTGGACCAAAAAGCTTTTTAATAGACTTTCTACAGTTTTCCGCATAAATACTTCAACCTCACAATTTTATGTTTTAAGCTGATTTTTTATGCTGGGTATCTCCAGTTTTTTTTTTAATGAAGATAATTTTTAAATTCATAAAATTACTTTGTTACAATATTAAAAAAAATAATGCAGTAAGACATAAGTCACAATCTATATACATAAAAATTATTAAGAATAAAAAATAAAAAATATATATGTGTTGGAATATAAAATTAAATAATCTTACATTGAAAACAACTTTACAGTTTACAGCAACCAATCCATCAAAAGTTAAACCAAATTCTTGCATTTTGTTAATAAATTTGTAAACATAATTAACATTTCGAATGCTTATTTTAACACTAAATTCTAAATTTGACTTTTCTTCCTATTTGTATGGGTTTCGACTGCCTACTACCTTATTTAGGAGTCTTAAAACAGCCAAGTAACTAGACACAATTTCCAAATACAAAAAAAGCATTAAATTTCTCAGCTCTTACATTTCTAGAAAACTGTTGGCCAGAAGCAAATTATTGTTTTAATAACTTAATCAGTATTTGGAAGATTCTGAAAATCATTGCACTCCTCTAATAGGCTACTTTGAGTGTAGGGCTGAACGCCCAATGTCCTTTCTCCAACGAGAATTTATTGAACCAATTGTTAGCTATGTTCTGTATTAACTCGACTTCTCAGCACTACGTCTGTATGTCTGTAAATTGGTTTGTTACGCAGCCACGACCAAACGCGTTTTTCGATTTTCTTAACATTTGGTAGGAATGTACCTTTAAATAATTTAAATCGGCATATGCGTTTATGTTAAATGTTTTTTTTTTTCGCAAAGTCCGCTCTTCTCAGAACTACTAGTTGACCAAGTTTTAACTCGACCGTTCGGCATTTTGTCTGTAAATTTGTTTGTTACGCAGTCACAACAAAACGCGTTATTCGATTTTCTTCAACTTTGGCACGAATGCTACTTGAGGTCATTTAAAAACGACGTATATTTATCTTTAATCTTTTGTATTCCGTTTCAAAATGGTGACCGTTTAGACTGACTTACTTGTCGTAGTCAATGATGGTGTTTAGCCTGTGGGCGATGGTGAGGACAGTGCAGTCGTCGAACTTGGTGCGGATGGTGGACTGGATGAGCTCGTCCGTCTCCACGTCCACGGCGGCAGTCGCCTCGTCCAGAACCAGAACCTTAGTCTTGCGGAGGAGTGCTCTTGCAAGGCACACCAACTGCCTCTGACCAACACTGGAAGGTGATATCCCGTAATGATTGTGGTGGCATGTGGTTATTGGTTATTAATATATTATAGCACTTTGTAAACATCCTTATGGCCCGGGATATTTGACCTCTATATACTTTTGCGATTTTTGCAAATGCCATATTTCTATCCTGGCAATTTAAGGTTTAGTTTAAGCGCCTGAATAACGTTAAAACTATCTGGTTGCTTGAA
Source organism: Troglohyphantes excavatus (assembly GCA_963932185.1). Taxonomy (NCBI): domain Eukaryota; kingdom Metazoa; phylum Arthropoda; class Arachnida; order Araneae; family Linyphiidae; genus Troglohyphantes; species Troglohyphantes excavatus. Next base: position 58,657,651 of record OZ010677.1, read on the forward strand.
TTAACGCCATACTAGAGTTGCAGAGTGGGCTATTGGCGACTACTATCGAGCGCTCACTGTACAGAAAGTCGTATGGCTTATTCTTTTTACGTCACAAACCGAAGGAGGTGAAGGCAGGAGAATTTGTAACTTATGTTGATCACAACACACTCATAAACTGAAATCTGCAGTTTGTGACTTTAAAAGCATGGGTCATGCAGCTTTATATACAGTGGACGCTGGTTTATATCAAAGGAAAAACCCAGGAACACGGCCTCATATTTTTGAACCATGGTCAGATGACGAGGACAACACCAGAACTGACTCAAACTCAATTGGTGTCAGGACATTGGACGCCGATCAGATTGAACGTGTACAGTCTCGTATACACACCGGTTGTAATTGAAGATATTTTTTTGGACGACTTTTGTAATTTAAGAGCGAATCTGGCAACCTTCTGATCGTAAGATCGCTACAGTTTAGCTTTTGTCAAGTCCGCTTTGATTTGAACTCCCAATTCTCTGATTGCTATCCGGATACTGTTCCTAGAGCGACCGGTCTCCATTTTAGACCAACAGCACGTGGTGTTCCTAGATAGTCACCCTCCCTTTAAAATATATTTATTCCGATGTTTCTGTTTTTGTAAAAGTTAACATCAATAAAAAATTCGAATCAAAATAATTAGTACATTTGATGTACGTTTGTATGAAAAATCGCATTTTAAGAAAGCAAGAAAGCACATTTGTTAAAGTAAGAAAATGTCAGTTTCTTTGCTAACGCATAATTTTTCTTGTATTACTTATTAATTTCAAGGTTTGCCTACAGTTTGAAAACTAAAAAAAATCGTATGGTATTTTTAGTATTCCGGTATCCTTTTAGCAATCCAGGATACTCACTTGAGATTCTTTTTATTTTTAAAAAGTGATAGTAAGAAATCCGTTGTGGTTGTGTCGAAACTGAACTAAAAGAGGTTTTTTTTTAATATGAAACGTTATTTAAGCAGATTATAGAAAAAGGAATTGTTTCAAAAACAAACCTCGCTGATAGCATCAAGATAAATATGCTGTTACTTCTGACATCCCGGCTCGTAATTTCAATGTAATAATTTATTGAAAAGACAGACAGGTAATCCGATACTTCTTACCTCAGATTCTCTCCGCCTTCAGAGATCTGGTGTTGCAGGCCTTTCTCGAGGGACGAGACAAAGTCCTTCAGGTGAGCTTGCTCCAGAGACATCCAGAGGGCGTCATCCAGGTAAGCACCGAAGGGATCCAGGTTGGATCTCAAGGTGCCGGTGAAGAGAACTGGATCCTGTGGGAAGTAATATAAAGGAAGCTAATAGAATGTTGGGGTACATCAGGAAAAGTGTTTCATCAAAATCTAAGGATATTATCTTGTCATTGTACCAGTGGCGTAGCCAGCATTGGGTTACTTTGGGTTAGAACCCCCCCCCCCCCCCCATAGCCAGACCAAAATTATTTTTTTTAAAACTAACTAGTGCAAAAAAAAAAAAATCTTCTTTTTCTCCGATTTTTATAGAGAAAACACACGTCGCATTTCCTGGTCTAACCCACATGTATCTCCTGACTTTCTGTGGGGGGACGGGACAATGGGGTAGTTGGTCTGTATCGTCTTGGGTGCAGGCACGTCGCACCGGGGGGGTTTGGGGGGAGTCCAACCCATCCACCAATAATTTGGAAACCCTAAAAGTTGGGAATTTCAAGGTTTAAAAATACCCGAGTTGGGAAAATTTATGTCTGAAGAAAATTAATATTTTTAACTAATAAAAGCAAAAACACCAAAGTTATTAAGGGAAAATTAGAAATTGTCCAACTTGTAAAATTAAACTTAAATTCGTGTGTTTGGTTTCAGAGTTCACTGTACACTTTCGACCGATATGGCGCTAAGGCTCCAGATGGAGTTGGATGTATGGATGGATGGATGTAGTCTATAGCCGACGTTTTGTGATTAACCAATCACAAAATTGTGTAATGTTGACGCTGTGTGTTTTTTTATAAAAATATATTTTTTTTAGTTTTTACCAGTTTCAAATAGAAACTTCCAGAGCTTTCGACGGGTTCTTTTATTTTTCCTCTTCTCAAAAATCAGTTTTCTAAGAGGTTGTATGTCTCTCATTTGCCATTTGAATTTGAAAATCACTTCAGTACTGCACGTGCTAGCTAAGTTTATGAATTGCCATTTTCACGGTATGCTGTCATCAAAACATAAACTATTGGAAGATTCAAGACAATCGTGCAAAAAATTAGCTGATATGTTTAAAGTATGTACTCCTTTTCTTATTCAAATATTTTTTGTTTATTGAGATTATCGTTGAAAATACCGAAAACTAACTAATTTTTTATTCAATTACATTTACAAATTAGTTTTCTGTCACTCGGACGTGTTACTTTTCACACGGAAACGCAGTTTTCCGCTTTTTTTTTTATATTTGGGTTTTGATCATTCCCAAGATTGATGCACATTCCTTTGAAAAATTTTATGGGGGGATTATTAAAAAGTCATATTTAACTATTATAAATACGAAGGACACATAATGGAAAAGTTGGCTCTATTTAAGAAGGGTGGGGTCAACAGATTCTCGTTTAAATCTGTGTTCATAACCTTTTCTGGATTTTTTTCTCCTGCGGCGCTGCATCTCGTGCTGATGTTTAGGCAAGAATTTTTCCCGCTTTACAGATTCTACAAATCAATGTTTTTTTAATAATATATTTTTTTTATACAGTTTTTTTTTTTTTTAAGAGCAACGCCATTTTTCGTTACGATTTTGCCACAATGCACCGTTTTGCTGCGTCACGCAACCAATGAAACCTCCTCCCCCATGTCACTCCACAGTCATGCATGATAAAATTAACCAGAAAATAATGATTATTATTCTGTTATTTTTAATTATATAATAAAGAATTATTTACAAATTTAAAATTACTACTTAAAAATTATTATATTAATTTAAAACTTTTTCAATCCGGACCCACCATCAATATCTAGCTACAGACTTAAATACCTGTAAAATGTCAGCCAGGTTTGTTAGTAATTTAAATTAGGAAATGACTGAAGATTAACCTGTGAAAATTAGGCTTTTAATTTATATCTTATTTATTATTTATATATATATTTAATTAATTAAAATTATTCATTAGAATTTTAATTTAAAACTACTGCTTAAATTAAACAATATCATAAATTAAACTTACTAATTTAAAGTTATTACTTAAAAATAAGATTAATTAAAATTACTAATTAAAAATTATTAATTAAAATTGCTAATTCACAATTATTAATTAAACTTTATTCAAATTATTAATTACATTTTATTCAAATTATTAATTAAATTTTATTTAAATTATTAATTCAAATTATTAATTAAATGTAATTAAAATTATTAGTTAAAAATTGTTCAAATTAATTATTAATAAAAAAAATTATTTGGTTTTGATCGGACCAAATATAATTTATGAACCCCCCCCCCCCCCCCCTTCGGACAATCCTGGCTACGCCACTGCATTGTACAGAGGTTTAGTAAGGCCACATCTTGAGTATGCTGTACAGTTCTGGTCACCATATATTAAAAAAGACATTGAATTGTTGGAGAAAATTGAGCACAGGGCTACTAAAATGGTTCAAAGGTTTTCAGGCATGAATTATGAAGATAGATTAAGAAATTTGAATATGTATACTCTGGAAGAGAGAAGGGTTAGGGGAGATTTGATTCAACTATTCAAATTTATCAAACAAGGAGATGTGGAGTGTTTAGATTTTAATATGAGTGATAGAACGAGAAGTCATGGGTTTAAGTTAAACAAATCCCATTTTAATCGGGAAGGGAGAAAACACTATTTCTATAATAGGGTAATAGACAAATGGAACAACTTACCAGTGAATATTGTTAATTGTAAAGGAGTAACGGAATTTAAGAAGAAGTTAGATATGCATTGGGGGATAGTTAAGAGGTACTAGATGGACCAACCTTGTTGGGCCTTGAGCCTGTTGTTGGTCGTCAATATTTGTATTTGTATTTGTATTAGTTAACCAGGCACCACTCGTAACAGAATTCTGTCGACGGGCATTCTACTCGTTGACAGACAGTAGATGCCAGATAAACAACTGTGTTTTCTTTTAGCCATGGCCACTCGTGTTCAGCCTGGTTAAATAGTCATTAGCACATATTTTTCACCCCCTGCTGCAATGAATTAGTACCAGCGATATATGTCGACTACATTTTTTCCCACCCTGGCCTTAAAATTCAAGTCAAGGGAGCTCTTTGGTTCCCTTGACTTGTGAGTGGGCCTGGAAGGTTCTTATTGTTCTCTTCGATTAGCCTTCCAGTACATTTCAGCCTACAACATTTGACGATCATTGCCAATGGTGGAGTTGCAACACAACTCGCCCATGACCAACTTAAAACATATTAGCCCAGGCTGGACGCGAGTGTGTCCCTGACTTTTGACAATTAAACTATTATAATTCCACACAAAAATTACATATTTTAAAATTCGAGTGAATTCCTACGTATAAGAATAAAAGATGATTTATAAAAAGTGCAACATCAGCATTTGCACCTGTGGAATGATGGTGAGCTTGGAGCGAAGATCGTGAAGACCCAACTTGGAAATGTCGATTCCATCGATGAGGATTTTCCCACCTGCGGCCTCCAGGATACGAAACAACGCAAGAGTGAGGGAGGACTTGCCTGCACCTGTTCGACCTACAATTCCCACCTGTAATTTGTCAAGAGGAAGTATAATACAGACTAAAGGTTTTTTTTTCTTACCAACAAATTTTTGATTTTAATTACTTTAATTTTAATGCAGTATGGACATAAAGTATTTTACACTGCTAAAAGGCATATGTAGCTAAAACTAATGAACGTAACTGCACCAAATAATTATATCAATATTTTGAAGGTATGGGGAGAAGATTACATGGAAATAAATTAATACTAACTGTTATTATAAACATGTATAACTTATATATAAAAATGTTTAGACTCACAAATTAATTTAGTGATTAAACTCAAAAAGTTTAATCCTTTAATTCCTCTATTCACCAGAATCAGGGTCACCAGAACTCCTATAGACTTTTTTCAATATACTGACTTTTCTTGTGTGCAACAAACTCCATCCCATGTGCCTTTTGATTCTGACGAATACGGGATTATTTCCTTTGAGTTTAACCACTAAATTAATTTGTATGTATATCGCAATTTCTTTTCATACGTTATAGCTGTTTTTTGCTCAGAATGCTCCAAAATTGGTGATTTATGGCGCTAAATTTTGTTGATGGAAAGCATTTCCACGTATCTTCACGTATCTCAATACGAAATTTTGCGTTAATATTTTTATTAGTTTTAGCTAGATTCCTCGAAACTTTGGGAACTTAGTTTGTGTACCATCCTGTATTTTGATTATTTTTTTTTGCAAATTGAAGTATAAAATGTTTTTAAAATCGATATATTTTTTTTTGTTTTTCGTCGCACATGGTCAGTATGAATATGTTAATACTAAAAGGTGCTCAGTCCACCTAAGTTTGTTTTCCGAAAATTAAAAAATAAAACTATCCTATACATTTATTTTTTAAAATGATTATTCTGCATACAAACTGTCTTGTGAAAGTCAATATTCCTATACTTTAAAAACTATGAAATGTTTGGACTGGTCTCATTTTAGCATATAACGGGGAGATAAAAATATTCAAAGCATGCTTCATATACAATTCTGTAAATATAAGTATTAAAAGTTAGAATTTTTTTTATACATATATCAGTATTTAAGTGAGACACAATGGTTCTAAATACATATTTAACAGCACGTTTTATTACTCAATCATCCTAAGTCTCATTTTCAGTGGTTGGTAAAAGAGGTTCAGTAAATCTCCTCAAACTGAACCGAAATGTAAGGATAAAGTTATTTTATATTGTTTTACTTTCAGGAGAACTTTACCTTTAATAAATATTTTAAATTAAAAAGTAAATGAAAACTATTTCTCAATGCAAAGTGTTACATTTTCTGTCTTTTACAATGAATGGTGAAACGGAGTATAGATAATATAATGCTCCCCGTCCAGAAACTAAGTTCCTTCTGAATAGAATACAAAATAATTGTGTCTGTTTATATATCAACCATGCATGGGAATGATTATCCTTTAGAATAAATTTGTGAAACACATCTCCAGGAAACCAAAACCAGTGTTAACTCGATTAAAATTTTTTTTAACTGAACCCGTTTTAGGATTAACTGATTCATATATTAGTTTTCTGCAAGAAAAAAAATGCAATTTTTAATCGGAAATACGAAAAACAATCCGACTAAGAAGTTGATAAACAACAGTAATAGGATGTATTGTCATTATTGGTAAGGATATTAATACCAGTTACAAATGCCCATAACCAAAGACAACTCTAACAGAATGGGGAGGGGGGGGGGGGGGGGATATATAAAGAGGGTTTCGTTTTAATGAGGTATGACTGTACATAAAATTCGATTTTATGTACCATATGATTTATGACTCTTCTATGATGTAAAATGCAGCTTTATGTAATTTATTTCATTACAATTGTTCCTTTACCTTTTCTTTTGAGCTGATTTCGCAGCTGATTCCTTTGAGAACAAGCTCAAGTTCTTCTCTGTAGCGAGTAGAATACTGATTTAATTTAATTGCTCCTGACTCTGGCCACTTTTTGTCTGGCTTATTTTCTTCTTTTTCCCAATCAGCCTAAATTAAAAAAAATTACAGAAAATCCACTATATTAAATATTTCAACAAGTAATCAATTAATCTGGTTATTCAAGTATTTTAATATTTTTTTTTGCTGATTGAAACGATTCCAAATTAAAAAATACATGGGAAAAATCATTTTACTATATTTGGCGGTAATAGAACTTTGTCATAAGAAATACCTATTAAAAATTTATTGGATAACACTAGGATTGAAGTGGTTTAGAATACTTTCGGATCACTCCTTTTCAAACGATATTGTCACGGACATTTCAGTCAAATGCATATAAAAATATTTTTAAAAAAATATTTATTTCATGTTTACCATCCATTGGTATTGGAGTATCAACATTAAAATAGAAATTTTAGTAAAATGGGAATTTTATACCTTTTTTTTAAATAATAATAAATGGATTAAGTAAAAAATCTGTCAACAAAATTTCACAAAAATTTGTAACATTAAAGATATTTAGAGAAAGTTTTGTCATTTAAAAATTATTTTTCTATGCTAAATTACTTGAAATTTAATCAGTAATTTTAGCCCTAAAAACCAAATTAAGATTTGATAAAATGTTTCCTTAATATATAAAAATAAATTATTTACACTAGGGATGGATGTAAGAGTATAAGATTTTTAAAAACAAGGGACAGATTGTTACAAGAAGCAACTTAATAACCTCAACAGGTGTTTTCGTATATTCCAAGCATCGCTCAATTGCAACTATATTCGTCTCTACATCTGCTGTAGTTCTGATCAACGTGTTCAATACAGCAGTGATCTGAAATAAAATAAAGAAGACTTTAAATCAGTGGTTCCCAAACTATGGTCCGCGGACCCCTAATGGATAGCGGGAAGGCCCAAAGCGGTCCGATGAACTATTATTCAATCCCATAGATATTATTTTGACGTATACATCTGCAATCGAGACAAATTTTCTTCATATTCGGTGAATTTCTTCGAGTTGACGCATCAAGCCAACCAGGAACGTAGGTATAGATTTTTCATGGGAGGGGTTCAATTTCCCGTTCCTCCAAAAAATTCAAAACTCCCCCCCCTCACCCCCATTTTTTAAAAAAACTTATTCATTTTTATTTAAGTACACAGGAATAAATTGACAAATAAATATCGAAACAGCAACATCATTTAGTTTTCATGGAACCGTTACCAATATCAGTCATTATCTATTTTTAAAATTAGTAAATGTCACTCCTAAATAGGAAATAAATTAGAGAAATTTAAATTTGATATCCCTTGTTTAGAATAATATATGTTTGGAGCAATTTGTTTATACGGCCCAGTTTGACGATATTTTCCCTTTGTAGCCGAAATCCAAAAACTAAATAACAAAACACGATGACGTCATGTTAGGCTTAGTTTGAGATAAAAATGACATCAAAAAATGTTTTTGACGCCTTTTGAAAACTATTTTTTGAAGTAAGACTAGGAAAATACCAGGTTTTTCCTCATGTTACTGAACAAGAAATATTATACAAGAAATTGATATTTTTATGATTTTTTATAGTAATTCGATTTTTAAGTTTTTTCTTCTTCTTGACTTTCAATGGTAGGGGTTTGAACCCCCAGAATCACCCCCTTACCTACGTGCCTGAAGCCAACTAATAGTCTCCTCTCTACTGCAAAGGACTAATGGCCTGTTTGCACGTTGCCAGTAAGATAGCCAGTTCAGGTGGCCAATGACTGGAAAGTAGTATAGTTAAATATTGTTTGAAACAATTTTTTCAGATCAGTTAAGGATAGTTTTGTTTTCACCATCTTAAGATATATGTTTTAGTTTGGGTCTATGCAGAGAAAGGAGGGGTGTAACAGAATAGTTACTCACTTGCAATGCATAGCTGATTGACAGCCCAGCAATCCCTGGACTTAATGTACTCCTCAAGAAAACAGCGAAGAGCGCCGCAATTAAAACAATGCTGTACCCGAAGAATTCAAGACGAATGGATAACCATCTAAGAAGGAGAAGTAATAGAAGTGATTGAAGCCAATTTGCATTACAATTTTTTATGTGTACTGTCAATAAAATAATAAATGCCTAAAATTAAAATATAACATTCCTCCCAAAAGAAACCTTATCTATACTAAACAACTTACAGGGAAACAACTGGGGACCAAACTGTCTGTGTTTGATTGTTCAGATTTCAGAAACTAATGATCTCATTTTGATGAGACATGATAAAATCATAGTTTCCACTCGGTATCATAGTTGAGCCGATCTGAATGAAACTTGACAATAAATATAGTTCAATAATGAAAATAGTAGTTCAGCTGTACTTTCCCCAATTTATTTTATGACTATACGTTAAAAAAGGAACTAACTTATCACTTCTCATCTTGCTTTTGCTCCCCTTCTTTGGTATACGTTTTTAAATTTGTCTAGATATATCGGTTTACCTGGTCCCATCTAGGCACTGCGGAAACTTCTTTTTTTGTTTTTGTGGAAAACACGAAACGAAACTGGGAACCCTCCGATCACGGAATTTACTGCAGTCTCAAAGTTAATATTCGAACACCCCCTCCCCCCCCACTTCTCTCCATACCACGAATCTTTCAGCCACAGCGGACCAAATAAAGTCATATCGTAGCGTTTTTCTTCCAAGCCAGTGCGTTTTTTTTTCGAGGTGCTACCCTCAAATCCGAAACTCATTCATTCAACCAATCAGGACCTCGGAGGAGAAGCGCGGCTACTACTAGGAAAACGGTCTAGAAAACATGCCCTCGCGTTTTTTTCTATAGCGCTTTGATTCGAGACGCTGGATCAGTTGGTTGGTCAATTCAATCAACCAACCGGCCAATCCGGTGTTTCGATGGAGAGGCGCGGTCGCTATCTAAGGAAAAGGAGAACCTTAAATGAAATTTTTTAAATGTATAATAAAAAATTATAATTACCTGGCTGCCCCCAAACTGGGGTAATAAGACTCGTTGTTCGCGTCGACCAAACAATTGGACTGCCTCATGAATTCTCTCTCGGCGTCGTAGGCTCGAATGCACGACGCCCCGGTCACAGTTTCCGAGAAGTGGGAGTAGATGGGGGAGCGGGTGGTCGACTCCAGCCTCTTCAGCTGTCGAGAGGTAGGGATGTACACTCTCTGCAAGCACAAAAGGTAAAATAAAAATATTTTATGGAAAGAGATGTTAATATTATCTAACTGAGCTAAATAATAACTGGGGGGAAGATTAGGGGTGGTCGACCACTTTACACCTTTTCGAGCGAAAACAGAAAAATATAGTCTTTTCGCATGCTGTTTGGCTTAGGATGAAGTGCATACATTCTAGTTTTAAAAACACATTTCGGGCTTTCAAAAAAGCATTAAATTTTACACATGTAATATGTCTTTTGAAAGAAGACATGTTGAAAGAAGACAAACATATTAATTAATAAATCAAATTCTCAAGACAAACGCAACATGACTCGCGGTGCAAAAGCGAAGGTAGAATGTTTTATCAACCTTGTCTTCCGATCCGAACAGTATTCATTCGCGAGCTACAGTAAAGTAAATTTTCCTCCAATGGGAGGAAAATTTAATCTTTGATCTCCTTCGAACAATGACCCTTTTCAGGCTAGGTCTGGCCCGGGGCCGTAGTTTGGAGACCCCTGCCTTACGGTTAAGTGTAAACTGTGAGGAAGGACCAATGTTGCATCCCAGCAAAAAAAAGTCAGCATAAAACTATCATCAAAATTTTGAAATTGAAGGTGTTGTGCAGGAAAACTGCAGTTTTTTTGAAGATCTATAAAATTAAAGGTTTTTGTTTCAATATCCTCCATAAAAACTCTAAAAAACCTTCATAAAAAACCTTCAATTTTTAATCATGAAGGGAAAATGCAGATATTTAAAAAAAAATTATGCAGGAAAATTAAAAACTTCAAAAAAACTGCGGTTTTTTGTTTCAATATCCTTTATAAAACCTTCAATTTGACAATTTTAATGAAGGTTTCATGCTGACTTTTTTTTGCTGGGATTGACATTGGACATGGAATATTCTCGTTTCAAGCCACAGAAATATCACGTTGTTAAATTCGTTATCATTATAAACCGTTTATATATATACCTGTAGAAAATAGTACATAACTCCAAGTGGCACACAGGCGACGATAATAAAAGGAGTCTCTAAGCAAATGACGAGGATGGCTCCGACTGTACGGAATCCATGGATGAGCAGCATCCGGATATTCATGCGAATGGTGACGTCCGCCGTGTCGATGTCTTTCGAGAACCTGTTCAGGATTCGGCCCACAGGGGTTGTGTCGAAGAAAGACATGGGCGCCCGCAGGATGCGGTGGAGCATGCCTTCGTGGAGTATTTTCGATGCCCTCAGACATGCCAGGCCCATGAAGATAGTATTGAGAAAGGTGCAAATAACTAAAATAAAGATGAAAATTATGTTGTTTTAGTCGAATTACCATCAAGTGAAATTTCGACTAATACTAAATAAAAATGGACTCCCATCAGTTGATTTAAGTCCCCAGTATGAAAAAGGAGTTATGCTTACGTTCACCAGCTCCTATTCCACCGTAAACTCCCAAACGAACGTCCCGCAGATGGGTGTCTGTGGCAGTTTTAGGGTCCAGCGAATCGTTACTCCAGCTGCTAAGCCATAAGTTAGATCCAACATTGAACGCATTGGACAGGATATAACCCACAACAGTCCAGAAGAAATTACAGAAACCATACGACCTAATGTAATCCACATACACAGAAGATTGTACCTACAAAGTATAGAGACATGTCCAATCACTCTACAGTTAAAGCGGGTGTAGGTACGTTTGACTTTTTTAAGTAAAAAATATTAATACTAAAAAACAGATTTTTACTTAATACTTAAATGTAAATCACATATGTTATTTTGGTGTAAAGTAACACGAGCCGTCTATTTTCAAAACTAGATAGATCCACAACTTTAGCAAAATTGTTTTTGTTTTTTTCATATTTTTCACAAGTTTTCAATGCACTACATTACTTTGCAAAGCGGTATTGATCAAAACTGTTGGAATTCCAGTCAGAAAATGCATACAAAATAATTGCTTCATCTTTGAAGTTATGGCTTTTGATTCAATAGTAAGTGCCTGTTAGTCGTTTTTGGCGTCTCCTGTGAAATTTACGAGTTGATCTATCTGCTTTTGAAGCTGAACGGTTCAATCACAAAATAGCGTTAGAAATCTGTTCTGTCGAAGCAAAATTTATTCATTGGTTAACTCTTAAGTACTTTTTAACTTACTTTTTAAGTACATTCTTTTAAGTAACTTTTTAAGTAGCATTCTTCAGTTAGCTTAGGATCAAGTTTTTTTTTTTCACGGACTAATTCAACAATTTCAAAGATAATTCATTTAATCTTTACTAATAATTAATAACTTCGTGGCAAAATATTGTATTGTAAATGGGATTACGTATATATGCCAAGTTTTAAGTTAATATGACATATGTGGAAGAGGTTTTAATTGAGTTGCAAGATTTGAAGTCTAGATTTGAAATCAAAATTTGAAGACTAGATTTGAAGCCCGACCATCGATGAGATTATATATCAGCTAGTATAGAATTAGCACTCTACCTCCTTTAACTAAACTCCCTAACAGTTTATTTTCATTATAAATTACGTTCTGTGTCTATGGCACATACATCCGATGAAAAGTTATGAGGCCTTCGGGTCGTTACTTTGTTGAACCTCATATTACAGTATTAAAGAAGTCACGGAAACATCCGTTAGAATTCAATAAAAGCGTGTAACAATAACCCAATGATACTAAAAAACACTTGAAAATATTTAGATATTTCATTTCTTGCCTGTGTTGTACTTAATAGAAAATGATCTAAATATATTTATTAAGTGCTAAAAGCATAAAGGTATTGAATACTTACTGAACCGACTTCCATTCCTTCCTTCTCGGTTAATTTGGTCCCTTTCACTTCGGACTTGACAGACTTTCGTTGTGGGGCATCGTTCTCATCTGTTAGCGATTTGTCGAATATGCTCTTGGTTCTCGGTAGTCTGCGCTTCACGCCCTCGCCCCCTTTCAGCGAAGAAATTGATGTTCTTCTCTGTGCTTGTGAAGTATCCGAGTCGTTGCCCTCGTTGCTTATTTTGGATAGTTGCCTGGTTGGTAGTACACATATTACAATAAACGGTTAACGGAACAAAAACCTACGTTAACTACAGTTTTTTCCCAACGTTTTTTAATCTTCTTACATAAAATATTCAATGTCATAACATTAATGAAGTTTTTATGCTGGGACGCGCGAAAAGATAAAGAGGAAGCTAATGGAAGGAAACAGTGCAGTACAATATATAGTAGTTCAAGTTACATGATTAAAGAAAGTTTTGCGTCTCAGCAATTTGCATACGGTCAGCTACAAGTAGAGGAGACGGGACTACTAGAAGAATGAGGAAATTTGGTTTCTCACTGATTGACTACTCGAAAAAGGAAATGTTTGCGTATTACTTTGCATTTACATATTTGAGGGGCTGACATGGGGAAGCCAGTAAGTCACAGAAAATAAATTTTTCAGGGGAAGCATTTGTTCTCCAGACCAAGTATCGAGGACTACATGCAAGTGCCATCTTCCGTCGCTCGTAGAAACTAAACCATTTTGCCGATTAACTTACTGTTTATTCCATTCCATTGGCTTGAGCTTTTACTGTTTTTTCCGTGAAAAAAACGAAAACTCGAAATTTGTGACTTATTGTCTTTTCCTCATTTATTTTGACAGGTCAGTATGTTAGTATCCCAGATTTTGACAACACTGCCCTACCATTAACCATTCAGCTTAATTTTTAACGAACAGGTCCTATCATCCAACTTCCCCTCTGACACGGAAGAGTTCAAATACATACAAACGTAACAATCCGTGTATATTGCCATTTATCAACTCACCTTGCTATTTCAGGGGGTGCCCCGACCGTTGTGGCTATCTCCTGGATAAGACTCAGTTCATCCGGCAGGATCTCGTCCGTCACATCCCCTACGTTCTCCTGTATGAACTGTATGAGGAAGTCGGCGAAAGCTCCCTTTTTCGCCAGCAGTTCCCTGTAGGAGCCCACTTCGCTCACTCGCCCGTTCTGCAAGACGACGATGGTGTCCACTTCGGGGAGGACGCTGATTCTGTGGGTCACCAGGATCCGGGTCTGAGGAAGAGTTGGTTGGTTGAATTAACATCACACTAGAGCTTCACAATGGGCTATTGACGACAGTTCGGGGCATATCTCGAAGAAAAGACCCGGGATGTCTGTCTTGTATATGTGAACCATGGTCAAATGACGAGGAAAACACCTCGACTGGCACCCAATGCTACATCAATAGTCATAAAGATATTGGATACGATAAGTTTTAGCAATTTAAAAATTGCTTATTAGTCCATTAATGCAATCGTCCTTCCTTTAAAATCGTCTCTTAACTTCGGATGACCATTGCAAAAATGCACCATTGTACGCCTGAACATTGTCTATTGCAAAGAAGCAATTGCTATAAATGGCAATCCCACACAATTTGCAGAAAATAAGTACAAATTTAACATAACAAATCACTAAATTAATCAATTATATAACTATATAATCAATAGAGCAGAGCAATATACCTTTTTCTTGAGCATCCCTTGGGGTCCAATTACTTGTTCGAAAATATGCTTTCCAACATGAGCGTCCACAGCGCTCAAAGGATCATCCAGGTAGTAAATATCCGCATCATTGTACACAGCTCTTGCTAGACTCACCCTCTGCTTTTGGCCACCGCTAAGATTAATGCCCTGCAAACGTATAATATATAGAGATCAAATAACAGGCATTGTTTTATTAAATGAGAGTCTTTATTTAATAGATTAATTTAAAGCAAAATTATAACATTAAAACGAAAATAAAAATCCTTTCCCTGAAAAAACAGTATTTATAAATATATTTACAAAATACGTTATTTAATTTCCCGTTTACATTTATTTGATCCAGAGATGATTTAAGGCCCAAGAAACACAAGCAGTTGCTTGGGGTGCTGGACTAAGGAGGGCGCAAAGTTCTGGTAAAAGAAAAAAATCAATAAAAATTAATTTCAAAAAAAATCAAATCTTAATGTACCATAAAGTGTACCATGTACTTAATGTACCATAAAGTGTACCATGTACTTAATGTACCATAAAGTGTACCATGTACTTAATGTACCATAAAGTGTACCATGTACTTAATGTACCATAAAGTGTACCATGTACTTAATGTACCATAAAGTGTACCATGTACTTAATGTACCATAAAGTGTACCATGTACTTAATGTACCATAAAGTATACCATGTACTTAATGTACCATAAAGTGTACCATGTACTTAATGTACCATAAAGTGTACCATGTACTTAATGTACCATAAAGTGTCAAGATTTAATTTAGTTATTCGAAATTTATTCTTCTCATATCCCAAGTTTCTAATTATCATTATCACATTTAGGCATGCTAGAAGTCTATGTATTACAGAATTACAGAAATAGTCCTGGTTCCAGAACCTTGTTGGTTAGCTCAGCTGGTTTGCTGTTCTGTTCAAGATTACTCTCTGAGATCTACTTTAGCAAATGCTTTATATTTCTCAAATTTAGCTTTGTTTGAATTGAAATATATGCTCACAATTTCATCAATAGAAGCATAGGCAAAGTACCCTTCTAGATATAATCCATAATATGATATTCCTGAGAGAAATGAAAGGGCGTCCAATATAAGATTGCTCGTGCAAAAGAATCTTGTAACGCCTCTGGGTTTATCTAAATTATATTCAGTATCTAAATTTTATTCATTGTTAATACACTGTTAAAAATTATTTCGATCTTGCACCAAACTTTTGTACCCATTTAGCTGCAACCAACATTTGGTGCTTAGTTTCGCCATTTTACTGTGCTACCACGGATAGTTTAGTGGTGAATCGTTGCACCAAAACAAATAACATTTCATAAAACTCAAAATTTGAGTTTTCTTAGTATTGTAATAGTAATAATTTTATATCGAAGCTGGCAATCCTCCGATCGCCAGATGACAACTTGTCACCAATCGGACTCGTACTTGGAATTCTTTGATTCATAGTTGAACGCCTGTATCCACTAGGCCACCGAGGCCCGGCTTCGTCGTTGTTTTTCTTGGAGGTGCTTGTTGATGTAGCGACAGCGAAAATTTCGGTTGCAGTTAAAGAGATTGAACCAATTATCGGTGAAACCTCCGCTTTTTTCCGATAAAGGATTTTTGATTCAACCTAGATTCCACCATAATATGGTGTAGACTATGTTTTGCATCAAGATATGGTACATCGTTGAAATGAAATTTTTAACAGTGTGGATAGTGGTGGTCCGCGGATTGTTAGAACTTATACTCAGTGGACCGTGGCTATTAAATGTTGAGAATCATTGTAATAAGTGAACGATCCCTAAGGGAAACGACCCAAATATAAACTCACCTTCTCTCCAATTTCCACCTTGTCTCCTCCAGGGAATATTTCCAGGTCTTGAACAAGAGCACACGCTTCCA
This sequence comes from Troglohyphantes excavatus, assembly GCA_963932185.1. Classification (NCBI taxonomy): domain Eukaryota; kingdom Metazoa; phylum Arthropoda; class Arachnida; order Araneae; family Linyphiidae; genus Troglohyphantes; species Troglohyphantes excavatus. The sequence continues at coordinate 58,673,859 of OZ010677.1, forward strand.
AAACAGCCTTGTAACGCTCTTCCTCGAAGGGTTTCGTGAAGAGGACGTTTTTGCGAAGAGTCGCATTCTGAATCCAGGCTTGTTGAGGAACGTAGGCAGTTGATCCCTAGAATGCCAGTCATATTTACTTGAGTTTTTACATAAGTAATTCAAGAAACCCATGAGGTAAAGGGTATATTATGCATTACATGTGTCCATGGATGGAGTGACATGAAAAAAGGATTAGGGAAGGAAGAAGCTAAGTGGTTGAGTGAAGTATTAACATTTTGTAGAAAACTATGCTTACATTTCTTTTGCACACTTCAAATACAGTAGAACTCGAATTATCCGGATCAATTGGGACCAGGTCCCATCCGGATACTCGAGTATCCGCATAATTAGATAATCCAAGAAAAAAGGTTATTTTATTTAGTAAAAATACGAATTTTGCTTTAGTATATAATATAGCTAAATTACTATTAAAAACAATATTATTCACCGATAATAAGAAACTTTTTAAAATGTGGATTTTGCTGCTTTCTTGTTTTTTTTTTCTCAAAGCAATCCAAATCCGGATAATTGGCGATCCGCATTGTTTGACCCGGATAACTGGACTTCGGATAGTTGAAGTTAACTACTACTGTAAATAACTTTTTATTGAAATCACTTACTTTCTAGTGGGATGTGTGGTAAAATATACATAATGGATGTTTTAATGACTAGGAAAAGGGATGGAGCTTGTTTGATGATAAAGCTAATGTGACAGTGCGTGAAGCGGGGTGGATGAAAAATTGTGTGACGAAATAAAATAACTCTCCCTCACCTTGACATTCACCCGTCCAGTCCACTTCACCATGTCCCCCAGCAGAGCAGAGAGCAGCGAGGACTTCCCCGCCCCGACCTGCCCGACCACGGCCACCAGGGACCCCTCCTTGACGCGGAAGTTGAAGTCGGAGAGCGCGGGGGCGTCGTCCTCCGTCCAGGAGAAGGAGGCGTCTTCGATCACCACGGGATCCCCTGAAAAAAAAACAGATTACTTATTAATCCTTTTGTGGTCAGTGGGTGGCCCATCGGTAAAGTATTCGACTCATACTCGGAGGGTTGTGGGTTCAATTATCGACTTTGAGAGTGCAACAAGCTAGTGTTTGGAGTGTTGCCAGTTTCGTTTTTCTTCGTCCGCAAAAAATACTCACCGTGTGGTAAATTGGATGTGGTCCAAACTCCTTACGCCTATGCCAAGTGGATGTGGTGCTAGCTCATGTGTTGTCCTCATCATCTGAGCACGGTAGAAAATTGTAAGGATAAGTGAATAAAGAAGGCATGTAACTTTTTTAAAAATTGGGTTATTGTCATGTATGAAGGATGTATGTGTTGCCCTGTACTACAGCAGTACTGTAGAAGCCTTTCTAGCGGCTATTAATTGTCGTGAAGGACGAAATGTAAACTTTAAGGTCAAATACCTCAAAACTTACTTTTTGTTACATACCTCCTTCATCCACTTATCTTTTAATTACGAGAGAGTGTTCATGGGTCTTTTCTTTGGGTAGATCCTAAACCGCGTCGCAAATAGTTTACTGTATGAGATACAAAATGGGCACGGTATATGAGTGGCTGTAGTACCACACATATGTCCCAAGGTAATCCATATGGTGGTGGCTTTAAATAGTTGATACGATTCTACGATCTTGATGATCGTTTTGGTCCCATGATTAGATATCCGGCCATCAGACAAAAAGTTCAGAGTGCAAAGTCACACAAGAAGTCCATAAACCCAGAGCACATCGTTACAAAGTCGCTTATTAAGACCGAAATTCTCTTACTTCTATAACATTCTATATGATCATTTGAGTGGAAAATATAATATTTCTCCACTAACACATCGATGCCATTAAAAAGTAACTAACTTGTAAATATGCATCTAGTCAAGTATTGATAATCAATAAACTGGACATGTTTTTTAGTTTATACCTTATACGAGAATTTCTTATCTTTAACAAAAGGACATATTTTTGGCCTTTTCATTTCTTCTAACAATTCCAAGTTTTCTCAGTGTTGCCACTGAACTAGAAAAAATATATTTCGACCCTATACGAACAATCTTATGAACTTAGAAATGTTTACAATTTTTTTTAACAAAAATATATTACTTTACTGCAATAATATATTTAAATTTATTACATAATTTTTTGTAATACTATCAAAATATTTTATATAAAAATATTTTAAATTTAATACCTTTGCGATTTTAAGTAATTAATATTAAATTCAAAAACTGTACCACATGCCAACTCTTTCTAATAAAAAAAATGCTAGTAATATTTCACAGAACTCAAAGATTTCTGGTTAACTTTGTAATTTTTCCTGCAGCTTAATGAAAAATATGTATCGATTTTGTTTTAAATTATAAAAAAAACTAAATATAAGGATTAATGCGATTAAAAGCAGCAAAAATCTCATTCGGACGATGGATTAAATATTTATTTTCAATATCTTATAAGTCATGCAATTATTTTTTTAATAATACTGAAGACGGTATTAATTTAAATAATTAAGCCAACTGCTTTTTCAATTTATTAAATATATTTTTTAAATAATTTTGGTCAAATACATGATTAAAATTACCCCAAAAATAAAATGTTTAAGCACATTTAATTTCGAAAGTTGTTTCAAATTCTATTAGTAACGTTCGCACTCACTTTCCGATGGGTCATGTTGAACAACGTCAGGATCAATTTCGTCCCCTTGCAGATATTTGTTTATTCTTTTTAAAGATACCACAAACTGAAATAAACGAAATGAAAATATCAAATCCAACCATTGATTCCAGAAATTCAATTACGTGAATCACGTTCACGTTTGCTCACAACTACTTTTGCATCTGTATAAAGAATGAGAACAGTTACTTATGCTCTTGAGTGACTTCGTTTTTTAATTTACATTAATAAATAACAGTTTTTGCTTCTTTATTATATTTTAAAAATGAAGCCAAAGTTATAAAATATCTATTGTTAACAAAATATAATTTTTGGATATAACTGATTTTTAAGTTGGGCTGCTCTTTTGCATTGCGATCGGGTTACATACCTATGCAAAATCTCAAATTGATATGACGTTTGACATGGAGTTTGATTTGAGTTGCTAGATTTGAAGCCAACAGCATCAGAAAGAGTAAGTTACACAGTAAAAAAGTTAGCATAACACCTTCATCAAAATTTGTGCAACGAAAAATGTTTTTATACAAGACTGTGAGACAAAAAAAAAATTAATTTTTCATTTTTCTGAATAATTTTTTTTTAATTAATCTGAATTTTGCTCTTTAATAATTTCAATGCTTCAAAATTACACGTGTTTTAAAAAATATTTTTATGAAGAATATCGAAACAGAAACTTTAATTTAATAGATTTTCAAAACAAAAAACAAGGGGAAAAAAACGCAGTTTTCCTGCATAAACCCTTTAATTTCACAATTTTTATGAGAGTTTTACGCTGAATTTATTTTTGTCGCTGAATACCTAAAGTAATGTAATAAAAATGTAACGAATTGTCTTACCATTGCAGTAAATGTGATGAACATTGGCAGAGAAGCTGTTGGAATACGAAGAATATTAAACAATGAAAGTGAGACGAAAGCCTTATTAGCATCCAACACGTTATTAGAATCGATTAACACAAAGGCTGCAAAACTCCCCAAGGAAACCTAGATTAAATTTTAAACATGATAATTAACTGTTGAAACTTATTTCCACATTATTCGTCAGTAGTATGATACATATTTTAATTCAAGAGCAGCAAACAACCATATTTTAACAATGAATTAATGAGTGATAGAACGTACAACGTTCTTCCGGAAAAGTACAATGCGTACTCCTGGTAGGACTAATTACCTTTACGATCTATAGAGATTTTTCCATTCTTCTGCCGTGACAACCATTATTAGAAAATGCAGAATTGTCGCAAATGAAAAAAATGCAATTGTAATATTTTTTACAAGAATTTGAAAATGCCAATTCAAGAATTTGCCATTTCAAGCCATATGCCAAAGAATTATTAAGATTACCAAACAAAAGTAAACTGAGCTTATAAAACCCTCTTTGTATGTGTCAGCACTGGTATTTTCGACAACTTCACTTTTTAAATCACGATTATAAGTTCAAAGTTAATAAAAAAAACGGACGCTCTACAATGCTTCTGAAAGGACCTTCTGCCACGTCTTTGACCTGTACGTTCTATTATTAAATTGAAACGCAATCTTTAACGTTTGATTTTTCGCCCCTACTCCATACTATCCGGAACTACTACCATCCGAAACTATTCTTTGTATTTTTCAACTTTAACATCAAATAACATAATAAACGTCCAATTAAAATAAAAATATCCTTGTAATATTCTCCAAACATTACTAAACAAGCTCAATGATTTTTATAATTATCAAATAGTTACTTTCTGAGTTGCAAGTCAAAAAAAAGAATAGGAAATACGATTTAAGTTTGACGATTTCAGCGGCAGTACTTATTCAATAGAAACTAGCGCACAGTGATCCCCATGTTACTGGAAACCCGTCGATGTTTTTGTATATACTTGTGGGAATGTAATTTTTTAATAGCTAATTAATGTAAGAAAAATAGGTTATTTCTATTAGTCAAGTTAAATTCAGACGTACCGAACTGTAAAAATTGTTTACTAATAAGATATTAATCAACAATTATTTCATATCTACATTTATTAAAAAGTTTTCCAAATTTCCTAATAGTAACATAATTCCTAATGTATTCGATAGTTTTCAAACGTTCTATGGATAATAATACATTTAAATGCAATAAGTTTACAACATGTATTATCAAATAATATATTTTCCATTTTACATATGCTACTAAAACATTTCCACAAGCTGCCCGATTGCTGGCTTATCACTATTTTAAGAATTTTTAATGGAATCCTCCATTCCGAAAAATCGACTTTTTATATTTATTAACGTCAAAAAATATCATTTGCTGATCTATTGAAAAATACTTAATGCAAAAAATCAAGGGTCCTTATACATTTTTTTTTAAACAGGGCCGATATTCCAACCAGAAACCTATGATAAAAACAAACGCCGACCTTCTAAAGATTGTTTGCTGTTAGTAGATTGACTAATTATAATTTAATTTACTAATAACCTCTTATGGTAAGGACAACACATTTTAGAAGGTTCAAAATGAAGAGCATTTGCTTAGCAAAACCAAACGTTAAAAAATATACTTAAAAAACTGAGTTAAGCATTAAGTTTTGTAAAAATGGATGGCTTGTATCCCTTTTTGCAAAAAAATTATAATATTTAAAAAAATATCTTTTTTATTTTAAAATCTTAAAAAAATCCGGAAGTTTATAGAAATGCATACAATTGGCTGACATGTTTGTTTTTGCTTTGGCGCTCCTCTAATGTAGAAATCAATTTCGTTTAATCAGTTAATATTTTTGTTCGTACATCGCACGGGTACTTCTTTTCTACATTGTACCACTGAATTGTTCTGGCTTTTTCCCTCACTTTTTAGGGTGTTACTCATTCGTATTGATTATAAACTCTAAATCCTTCCAAATTTCTTATTTATTGAAATTATATGGCGAAGAAACTCAAAAGTTAAGTGATTAAGCAAATAAATGGTTATTCAGTAACTAAAAAGACGTGTCGTAACTAAACTTACAAGGAATGGTGCAGATAAAAAGACAAAAGTTATCACTGCGTTCAAGTACGCAAATATGCGTAAACTTTCAATTTCCAAGGCTCGGATTTTCGTGATTTCCTTGATAAAGGAATTTTCCCATGCATAGAGTTTCAACACTTTTACACCATTCAGGATTTCGTTCATCAACTTTGTTCTCGAGTCTTTGTCTTTCATCAGACTCGCCTAAGTAAAAAAAAGGTTAAGGGTAAGAGTTAATAAGCTTAAGAGTTAGTTAATAAATAGTTACATAAACAAATAACGATTATTTTTTAAAAATAATATGAAGGATTAACCGAATACCTGTAACTGAAGTTATGCCTGCAACAACAATAACAGTAATTTGCAAATAGCAGTTTTAAATATTTTTTATGTTTATATTTTAATGTAATGGTAATAGTAAATATTGCATATTTTTGCAATAATAATAAAAGTACATAGTGCATTTTTTTTAATAATAACAACAGTAAATATTACATTTAAAATAGATTTTTCTTATATTGATATTGGATTGCAATGCAAATGCAATATATAATTTAATTTTTCAGATAATATTATCAATATTGCATGATTTCCACCAGATTATTTTTACTCAATTAAATCTGTTTTTACTTTTAAGTTCTAAAAACTTAAATATATAGCTTATTTTTAGTATTTAAGCTTATTGAGAAGTGTATAAACACTTTTATCAAATGTCACTTTGAGTAAAAAGTATTGTTCCAGAGACATACCCAGGATTTTATTTCTTTCGGTGTTCAAAATGTAAATAATTATTTTGGAAAGGGTCCTGACGAAAAAAAAAATAATGAAACTTTTAATTATTAAAAAATTAAAGCTAAAATTAATTATACATATTGTATATTACAACCATATTGTTGACTTAACTAGATATGTAATAACCTAATATTCATAAACATAATTATACTTTATACTTCCATAATTTTTTTCTGGGTCCACCTATGTGTATTAGAACTATGCAAACATAATGGACTAAGATGCTCTACCTTTTCCTTCTAATCCTAATTTGGGTCTAATTTTTTTTGCCGTAGTAAAGACCATTTTTTTTTCTTCTTTTAAGTTATGTTTTCTCGGCACACTAAATGTGACACCTAAATTTTTTTCAGAAATTTTGAATCATTCATTTAAAAAATAAAATGTTGTTGCATTAAAAGTATCAACGGAGCGTCATGAAGGATCAATGGAAGAAACTTTAAAACATCCAATTTCCATTTGAACAACGAGACTTAATTAAAGCAATCATGCTAAAAATATTTACATAATTAGCAAAAAAAAAATAGTCAAATATTGGCGAAATTTAATAAAACCCAATATAAATACCCCCAAAAATATTTTTTTACTCAATTCTCCCACAGTTGCTTTAAAGCAAGAAGTTTAAAAAGAATTTTGATGTTTTTCATGCTTAACAAGTTATCTAGATGTTCAACAATCGCGTAAGAATTAAATATCAAGTTAGAAATATAAAAAATCAAATATTGGCTTACTTTACTGAAGAGATTCAACCGATTGAATTTATAAGAGTGACTCTTGAATTTTTCTCTGTTATTTGCAAATTAAGATGCACTATCCGAAAAGTGGATCAAATATCAAAAAAACATTGTTGCCAGTTTTGTGTAAAAAAAATAATCTTTCAAAGTAGTTAACCCAAGAGGATATAACAGTTTCAATTCAGTGTTGCTATATAAAGCAACACTGGAACTGAAAGGGTTAATTCGTACTATTAAAAAGTAAAAACATACCCATGGAAATAAAGAATTACCTGACATCTTTTAATGTATGCGCTGATGACTGTGTAGAGTGGAATCATCAAAAGCATGATGCCAAAACCAGCCAGAGTGGCTATTCCAAGTTGCTGCCACAGCAGGTAGAGTGCTATGACGATCTGCAGTGGGGCTGACCAAAAGAGGTTGACCATTTGGACGTAGTTCATCACACGCTGCGTGTCCACCGACATCAAGTTCACCACCTGGCCTACACTGAAATTCTTTCGAGCGGAGTTGGAGAGTACTAGAGACTAAAATAGAGAAAAGGAATGTTAGATTGATATGCGATAGTTATGAATTCAAGCTTTTATGTAACATGCTCTGCTTGTTGTTTCTGCGTGGCCTTGAATCTTATAACTTCGCTAAAAAATCATTAAAATATTTTAGGGTAAAACTAAATTTTTGAATTTTTGACACATTTGCTATGGTAAAATGTATTTACAAAAAAAACATGTCTGACATTTAATCTAGTAGAAATAGTTATAAAATTTGGAACTAAGGTAGTAGAAAAAAATCAATTAAAATAATTCAGAAATAAAAAAATACACACAATTAAAGTGGAAGGTTATTTTTCTATTAACCAATTTGGACTTTTAAAGGTGTTGCAAGAAAAAAAGTTTAGTGGTATTGTAAATTTTGGGTTTCTAATTACGGTGCATTATTAATTGATTAACTCTCATGTTAAGAAATTAAAAATTGGTATTTTTGCTTGTCGTAAAATAATTTTAAAAACAAATAATTACATTGCTCTCTGACTTTTTGGCTACAGAAAAAAGTTCTGGCAAGTACTTTATTGTTGCTTTTCATCCGAGCCTTAATATTATAAATGTAAATTGATATTTCAAATGGCTATTAAATCGTTAATTGATATTTCAAATTGCTATTAAATTGTTAATTGATATTTCAAATTGCTATTAAAGTATTAATTGATATTTATAATTGATATTAAATTGTTAATTGATATTTAAAATTGCTATTAAATTGTTAATTGATATTTAAAATTGCTATTAAATTCTTAATTGATATTTAAAATTGCTATTAAATTGTTAATTGATATTTAAAATTGCTATTAAATTCTTAATTGATATTTAAAATTGCTATTAACATGTTAATTGATATTTAAAATTGCTATTTAATTCTAAATTGATATTTAAAATTGCTATTTAATTCTAAATTGATATTTAAAATTGCTATTAAAATATTAAAATAAATTAATTCATGTCTAATAATTAGCCGAATGTAAAAAATACATTGGCAGATAAATTCGCAATAAATTATTCCAATTGGCTCAAACACTCATTTAATCATTAGAGTAAAATGGATACCTTTTTGTACACCGCAGAAATGATGCAAGTGCGTATTTTCATGGCCACCACATATATCCTGTAATCGTACTGTCCATTCAGAAACGACTCCACTACGGCTGACAAGAACATGCCTGCCGCAAAACAAACTCCTTTCCAGTAAGGATCATCACTGGCAACAAACGCAATGAGTTGACTGTAAATGAATACATTTATGTTATAACCTATGACTGTATCATAAGCTAATTGAAGGGTTTGTTTCAAAAAGGATGTGGCTCAAATCGTTAGTTCTCGCGTTACTCAAGAAATGGAGCTTTCTGTCTCATTAGTTTGTTGCAATGTAGAGGTAGCTCCTGGAGCTACCGCTATTTTTCCCCAAACGACTGACGTGCTTTGCTTACAGGAAGGTTATACAGTACTTATAAACAGTAGATTGTTTGGTTCTTTTACGTTTTGTGGTTCTATGATGGACTACAACCAGACAACGCAGCAGATGAGCCGGACGTTAGAGAAGGGGAGTGCGATGATTAAAAATGTAATTTTCTGTTTTTAAAGCCAAGTTATATGCTATATTTCAATTGAAGTTTTCTTTAAATAAAATAATATTATAGTAAATTGTATTTTTTTTGTGAAATATTTTTCATAAAGGAAGACAACTCATCTATTTGGTTGCAAGAAAGAGGTAGCTCCTACAATCCAACATGTGCCACGTCATCTGAAAGATATATTTTTGAGTGAAAATACTGCCATAATATGTAGGAACAATTAAGAAGATTGATCAAAAAGAATATCTACACAACTTGTAATTTTGAATTTTCAAAGTTTTTTATGGCTTTCTGCAAACTTGAATAATTGGAGCTACCTACTTTTTACAGCAAACCCCTCAATTGGTAAAATTACGCTTGGAAATAGTATTTCACATGTTTAATAAGCCGATTATTCACACATTTATTAATTATTAATATCCTCTATTCTGACCAAACTGCGGTTCTGGATACAAATGCGTGCACATTTGTATAAGCTGAAGGTGCTCAAACACAAAGTCTAGGACATCTTAAATAGATCAGTCAGTGGCCTTGCAAATAGCAGACCAGTTTCAGAAAGAAATTTAGAAGAGAAATTGATATTTGCTAATACAGTATGGACCGGAAGTTTTTATAATAAACCCTGATATTGGTGGTTTGAACATTTATTAAAATTGTCTGTAGGTTTAATACATTTCGGTACCTAGTACTATAAATTTAAAAAAAAATTACGAACATTTTTTTTATTGTAAGGTTAAAAGAATGCTTTAATTATTGTTTCGAAATATTTTGCATACATACTCAAGTAAAAGAGGATTGACAAAAGGGATGACACTGCTGCCCAGTTTCATCAGACCAGTTGTGAAAAGCTCGAACCCAAAAGTCTTCGCTACTGGCCACAGAATACTCAACTTGGAGACGTCTTTTTCGTATTTACTGGGAGAGGTGGCAATCTTAATGGCTTCGTTGCCGAGCATTTCGGAATGCCTCTTCGAACGATGCTTCTTTAATGTTCGATGACGACTGAAAATGTGAAAGGAGTACTTTAGTGTTCGATAACGACTAAGAATGTGAAAGCAGTACTTTAATGTTCAATGATGTCTTATAGGAAAAGATGTACTCTAATGTTCGATGATGACTAAAAATGTGAAAGAAGTACTTTAATGTTTGATGACGACTGAAAATAGGGAAAGATGTACTTTAATGTTCATTGACGACTGAAAATGGAAAAAGATGTAGCGAAATATTTCTTTCGCGTAACGGTTCTTAGCAGATGTGGGGAAGTTGCTACATAACAACACATAAACAATAAAAAATATTTTTTTTAATAAAATTCTTTTTACGGCCGCAAGTTTTATAAATATTTTTAATAAATATTTTTAAAAAGTTCAATGTTGTCAAATCTAAAAAAAATATTATACGCAAAGAAAAACACTTTTCTATTCTATTCTATTCTATTAAAAAAGTAATGTTTCCATATTTGTTTGTTTGCATGATCTCAAAATCCGCTCTACGATTTTCACGAAAATTTGTGCATTACTATTTTTTGGGGTAAAAATTCGATTCGGATAGGTTTCATCTTCGAAAAATTTCATTTAGAGGGTGGAATACGCAGGTGAAAAGTTCGATGTCATTCTTTTTACTGAAAATTATTCATCGCGTGTTAGTATTAAACGGTTATACGACAATATCAGTTAAACATTATTTAATTCATCATATGTTATTTTAATTCAAAGCATATAGAATATTTTTATGAGATATTTTTATTCTAAAATAAAGTAGTTTTTTCTCATAAATAACCGAAGAAAATGTCAGTAAATTATAATTAAAACTAAAAAATCGTTTGCCTTTCAAATAAGAAAAAACACATTATAATCATGTGACGTTTTCGTCTACTAAATACTATAAGTTTTCTAATAAATATTTAAAAGAACTTGAACAAAAATCGTTTGCATTTAAAATAATCAAATATTGAACAAATTTAATCATGTGATTGTTTACTCTGTTTATACACGTTACGTTATAATTGGAATACACAAAAGAAAATGTTTAAAATTCTGTATAAGTAATTTCGTTTGGAAAACCACATAAGGTTTTTTATTCTATGTAAAATGGATTATTTATTTCCCTACATTTAATCGCATGTATGTTGGACATTGGTATGTATATCCACAAATAGAACATGAAATTTTTAAAACCAAATATTTATGATCGGAAGGAATTCCGTTTGTTTTGTTAAGCATTTATATTCCAATGGAATCAATTGATTGAAGTTTTATTAAATTAATGTTACGTGTTATTTATTATATATATTTCATTACATTTAAAGTGGAACTTTGTAATATATTGTTATTTGATAAATCTTATTTTAGAAATTGCTTATAAATATTTATTTCAGCTTTTATATTCCAATGAAATTACTAAAAAGATGTTTTATTAAATTAAGTGTACGCAAATATTTATAAAGTTAAAAAAATAAGTTTCAATACATTTAAAAAACAATTTTTTTCCCTACATAATTGTTATTTGATAAGGTATATTTTACCAATTGTTTATAAATACACCTATTTCTAATAGTATTAATCAAGAAACAAAGTAAAAGTTTCAGTTTTCCTGTTTTGAAGATATGTTCTAGAAATTGTGAAAAAAAGAATTGTTTCTAATAATTCGCATTTGTTTACTATAAACACTTGGTGCTGAAATTCATATGACGTCATTTCAATATATAAGTGACTTTACGCGTATTTGTTATTGGTTGATGGAGATAACGTGATTTGTTATTCATCCAATCACGCAGACTAATCAACCATGCGTTTTTGCTAATCAGTCAAAATTTTAAACTCGAGACCACGTCATACATAGTGTCTATTAAAATAGTGTGTTATGTATTCCACATTCTAATAAGGAGTAAATAATTACTGAAAAAGTTAAATAGTTTCAAATGATAATTTTTTTTTCTGGAAAAGTGATTCCATGAGAAATAATTATCGATATTAAATTGTATAAGTTAGTAATAATTTAATATTTATCTGTTTCACGGATTACGTAAATAAGATTAGTTTTAAGCAGAAGGGGATTAAAATTAAGTAATGCAGTTTTACAATAGAACAATGAAAAAACAGTTTAAAACCATTTTAAAAATAAATTTGACATTTACTATAACTGTGTTTTAAATTTTTTTTACCTTTTTACTTCAAACAAGTATTCTTCTTTATTGAAATATTTGTTCGAAATAGCCTTGTACCTGCCTAATTCAAAACGAAATGACTTTCGATGTTAAATTATATTATATAGTAATAAATAAATACCATTTTTTTCTTTCGATTACTTAAGTATTTTTAGTTTCAAATAGATATTTAGATGGGTACCGAGTTTTCAATTAAAATGTACATATTAATCTAAACGCATGAAAGAAAAAAAATTCACACACAAGGAAATTAATTTCACCAAATTAAAAACCATTTTTAAAAATAAATTTGACATTTACAGTAAATGTTAAATAATTTTTTTTATCATGTTACTTCAAATTAGTATTTTGTTAATAAAGATTTGTTCGAAGTAACTATTTTTTTCAAGACCTATACTACTATTGATTTACACAAATGTTATATTCTGTAAGTTTTTCTAAGGAACAAAATTATGAAATATTCCTAACAACTGGACAAAATATTTCAACATATGTCGTTTTCAAGCATTATGCTAAATAAAATAATATATATGTACTGAAAGTCGAGAACGGCAGCTTTATTATTTTAAAAAGTATGTTTAACAAAAAAATAGGTTATAATTAATTTAATCGTACTGCATTATGAAATATTTAAAAAACTATTATATTTAGATTATAGAAAAAGTTCATTTAAAAGGTAGATTTCCACAACTGTTATAATTAATAGTTAATTTGTTAAAATTATATTATTTTTCACTAAATTTGTGATAAGAATGTTTTTATCGCTACGACTAATTCCGAATAACAAATAAAACTATTTGAATTAAGTACGAATCTTTATTATTGATTAAACGCTTAAAAAGAATATAACATGTTGTTCGTTTCTTATTATTTGTGTATGCAGATGAAAGATAAAAAAATAGCTGAAATAATTAAAAAGCTGCTCGATCTCCATTATCATAATCTTCGTATTAACAAAGGCTACTTTGCATAGTATTTAAAAGTCTATTCAGTAACTCCAGAGTTAGACAGACGCAAGTATCACTACAAATTGTTACTGAAAAACTTAACTACAAGAATATTGTCAGGGTTTAGCATGCACACGAAAACTTTATGCTACAATTGTGCGAATGGTTGTATTAGACGCTCAAGATCGTTAAAAAATTAATTTCAGTTACTTTTGCAGAATTGATTTTATCTTTGCAATCTTAACACGTGTAACCATTTAACTGAGCATTTCAAAGAACTTAAACTTATTTCTATATAATGAAGACATTATTATACGATAAAATATATAATGAAGCGTCTAACCATTGATTTCAAACTTGTACTTTTTTCTATTTCAGAAATTATAAAATATAAACATAGAAATATAAAAAGCATTAAAATAAAATTCAGAAAACTTTTTTGTCATATATTGGTTAAAGTGGTTACGTGTTTGCATTTAGGTTCAAAAAGTATTTTAATAATATCCTGTTATGTTAAATTCTTTTTTAATTATTAATTTTTTTTTTCTTAGCTTGAAATACCTTTACATTTTAAATTATGACGTTATATATTATTGCGGGACGAATTTTTTTTTAAAAAATTTCAAATCAAAATATAATAGTGCAGTAAAATCGCCTTTGATAATTAAAACACGAACGCAGCAAAAAAATGCCAACAGACTGTGTTCCCTTACGCATAGCGGTCAAAGTTTTGAAAATATTATTTTCTTACTTATTTCTTCGAATGAAAATTTTTAATACAATTAAATTGAAATGGAATACTATGGAAAACTTGTGTGCGGAAATTAGAAGACGAATGCAAAAGAATTTTGCCATCGAACAATATTTGATTCTTGCACATCGCGGTCAAAGTTTGGAAAATATCAATTTGTTACCCATTTCTTTGAATAGTCGGGTCGATTTACAACAATAAGTATCTTAACTGGGAACAAATGGCAACAAAATGTTTTTTAATAGTTTTTGCTACTTCTTGGTATGCTGATGCACAGTGTAAAAGATTTTGACAATCGGAAATTGGTTTAATCTGTGGGGTTTCAAGATGGCCTTTTGTTGCAATTTGTTCCCAGTTAATCTACTTATTGTCGTAAATATATTCGAAAAAATGGGCAAAAAGCTGAAATTTTTCGAACTTTGATCACAATTTGCGAGTGTCAAATATTATCCAATGACGAAATTCCTTTTTGATTTTTACTTCCATTTATCAAAGTAAAGTTTTTGCTTTTGAACCGCTACTACATTTCGAATTGAAAACTTTTTTTTGTTTTCTGCCCTCCCTACTATCTATAGTCAGCTAACATTGTATGGTATACTGTATGGATGTCGAAACAACCCTCGTTCTTTGAATTACTGGGCCAATGATTTCTTTGAACAACGTTTGTAAACACTGAGACACAAACATAGTCTAATGTGAAAGACCAAGCTCCATATGATTCAAACGAGGGTTGAGCTTTAATCGCAATAATATACTAAAGCGTCCCCTATATTTAAGTTTAACCAACTCCATAATAATTTACCTATTTACTTTTTCGACCAACGGCAACCAATACTTTTCAAAGGCCGCTTGTAGACTCTCTGATCGATCTTTCTCTCTCAATTCCCACATGTCATCACTTGTAAGGGGTTTCTTATAGCCTAAAACGGTCATCCTAAAAATGGTGAAAATACAGTGTATATTAGATGAATATAATACCTATATTGTAAAAAGAATTACTTAAAAATGAGTACATGAACGTACTCGTTTAGTTTTGAGTACTATTGTATCATAAACGAGCAATGGCGTACCCAAATTTACTTAATCGTACTTTCGCAAAAACGAGCAGTGTGATTTTATATTGCTGATCTCAGCTTCTGTTCAAGCCAACTTAACAAAGAGACAACCTGACAAACTTAAAATATTTGTTCAGAAAATGGTTTCCACATTATATGATGTCGATTGTTAAAATGAAAACTGGGTTATTAAAATTCAAGATGCCTGCAAATCTGGATCCGATTCCCGGTAAGTCGATGTAATTGTCGATATTTATGGAAAGTTATTTATGAAGGCAGGCTATGTAGGCTAGCATATGCTCTTTTTTATTCATTTTTACCCATTGTACTCATTTTTAAGTACACGTATTTTTCGAAATTGAAACTTATGTATTCGGAACCATGATAAGCATCGAATGTATTAAAAAATTAGTACATTTTACTTATTTTTGAATACCTATTTTTCACGGTGTACCTCACATTTAACATGTGTTTTACTTTATAAGTAAAGATATAATTACTGTCTTAACAAGTCTATTAGACAGCTTTTAATTATATTATCGCCAGCTAAAAGGATTGTTAAGAAGGTTTTAAATATAAGGTTTCCGAAACCGAAAAACAGCGCTCTTTGTACGTTAAAAATTATTTAGTCTTAGCAGTCTATGTTTGTTTTATAACAGTGCGTCATACAATTTTATTAGAGTATCAGTGCTAATATAGATCCACAAAATTTAATCTCATTTTACGATATTGATAGAGATAGGCATATAAATTAGCTTTCCCCTGGTTTATCAACCATTATTTTAGTTTTATAATATAGGGAATAAGGCTTGAGGACACCTCCGATTCTCACATTCTACTCTAACGAAAATGATGTAATTTAAATCAAAGCAAAAAATAAAGTGTCCTACAAATCTAAAAAAAAAATAATAACTTACGGGTTAAACCACCAAAATGTTAGAATGGACAAAAACGAAGCTCTTATTTCAGGACTTTCTCTCTGAAAGAAAGAAATATGTCAATTTAATTAATGGTCACTATAAGTTATTTTAAATAAGTACATTAAAATTGTACTGACTTATAAACTTATAATTTTTATCTGGCTTTGATGATTTTTATTTGATTTGTCAAAAATTACTTTTTATGAAAAAATTTCTGCGGCAATACACACGTTAGAGGCGTATCTAAATGTACTACGATGATCATTGGCCCTCTTGGACTACCACCCATGCTTTCTGTTCCTACAAGAGAAGTTCATTAACTGATATAACACTAATTACAGATATTAAGTCTAAAAACTGAATCGTAGTTTTTCTACATTCAACGGAGTTCTTAAGATACAGGATCCATTAATCTAACTGTTGGTCCTGAGATTGAAAACCACTGATTTTAGACTTAGTACATTCAGAAAGATACATTTACGTGCAATGCAACATGAATAATTTCAATTAGTAGTATATTTTAATTATCAGAAATTTGTTAGTTAAAAAAACACATACGGGGGGAACTTCACATGGCTTAGTTCTTCTGTCCGCAAAACAATTCAAAATGAATTGAATGAAAGATAGCACAAAGTACAAGACGATTATTGTAAATCCAAAGCGCTCATAATATCTGTCATAGTCAAAACTCTAGAAAAGAGAGGAATAAAGTATATTTAAAAATTCAATTTCATCTCAGCACGAACTATGAAGCATTAAATAAAACTTCATTCAAATAGACAAATTAGAAAATGGACTATTATTTTATTTATATAAAAAACTTTTAAATAAGTACTTATCAAACAATAATATCATTACAGATGAAGGTTCAAATGATGTTTTTTGTAATACAAAATTATCTCATTGCCGTTCACAAATGGGATACCCACTTAAAAATTTCCTTCACTGCATATTCCATTTTTAAATGAATAAAAATACTGTAATTAGCCATATCCGTCGTCAATTGAAATCGTAAAATATAGTTATAAACATTACAAGTAAGACTCCCGACATTTTTTCCTTATTTTCACTAAATGTGGAGGCTAGAAGGTTCTGGTCGTTTTCTTCAATCACCTTTTCAATATCTTCCAGCCACCAATATTTGACAATCATTGCCAATATTTTAGCGGCCACACTGCTCACTTAAAATCCCCCCCCCCCCCAATCATAGCCCTAGCAATGAGCCTGCCCATGACCAATCTTGGAATGTATTGAACTAGTCTGGATCCGGGTGTGGGCCTGGCTTTACTCCATAGTGAAGTCAAGCATTCTACGTGGTTTCAAATTAGCATTTTTGATGTCACTATTTGGCTGAGAATTTGTTAAACGCTTATTTAGCGGGTGGGAGGGGGGAGGGGGGGCAAACTTTCCCCCATATATTATTTTGCTTAATTTAAAATATACTTCGGAATACATTCAGGAACCCTATTATTAAAAAAAATTGTTACGAATTGAATCCAATGAAATTAGATTATTGTTTGGATACAAAAAGTTATGTATAAGACTATGTATATTACAGGATTGAATATTTTCTGTAGTGCAGTGTAGTATCCTCCAGCAGTTCCTAAGAACATAAGTAACCAGAACAGGAACAAGACACCTGAAGTGATCATGCCTTTCTTTCGCTCAATGAGAGTTAATGTTATGACTGCAGCCTGGAAGAAAACATAAATACATATATACTTGTGAAAAAGTTTGAAAAAAAAAATCAACTGAAAGTAGAATTACATTTAATCTCAATATTTTCCAAACATGCTTTTTCTTTCACTTAAATTCTACCCTAAATTGTAGCACATTTTTATACCAGTGATACATAATACACTGATGATGGAGGGGGTGGGGAGATAGAGCATCGGTAAGAAGATAGTAATTTTGAAGAAGACAGTAATCTATTTTATACATACATAAGCAGTGGCGGATCCAGTTATTGGGCAATAGGGGCAATTGCGCTAAAATGGACATTTTTCGTTAAGGAATAAAAAAAATTTTAAATATGATAATTTACCACATAATAACAAATAATAATAAAAAAAATATTTTTCACAACCGGAACCTTCGGAATGCAATAATCATTTATGTTCTGTGAATTAATCGTTTTTATATGTAATCACTTTTTAACATGAAATCAGTTTATACTTTCTAACCTTGTGTTGCGCGGCGCCTAGTATTTGGCGTAGCATAGCCTTAGCAGCTCTTGCGCAACTAAGCCCAACCAGTCATATTTTTGGTTCATGTAGAATCTTAAGGCATGTGTGGAGAAAAACTGGGCATTTATATGTTTTGTTATTTTAACCTGAATTATAAATGACCATTTTTTATTTAACAACAATTTATATAGTAAAGATCCTTTTTACTCCCCTTAAACGCAACGGATCTTAACACATGGGATATCAAAAGAAATAGAATCTGTGAAAAAAATTGTACTTTAATCTCGTAAATATCAACATTTCTTTTTTTGGAAATGCGTTTAAAATAATTTATTTTAACTGGTATTTTAAACAGGCCGTTGATAATTCTGCCATCAGACCGTTACAAATTATATATATTTTTTAGCTCTAAAGAATACGCGAGTTAAAACATGACCACTTTTTGCTCCGTCAATTAAAGAAATTAAAATAACTAATTTTTATTACAATTTAAATTCTAATTTAAATTTCTTAAAGCCCCACAAAAATTATATGTTTGAATTTATTTCAAAACTAAAAAAATACAATTCAGAAGATACAAACCATTGTAACAAAAATTAAGAAAGGTGTGTAATATTCAATGGGACGGACATCAGTTTTGGAAAATTGAACCATCTGATGCACCATGTCTGTCAGAGACACCGCCATTATAGCTATGACTCCGATCTGAAACATAAAGAAACATAAAAAGCTGTTAATAAGAATATGGTTCACAATAACAGTTTGGTCCCTTAAGAAATTATCAAAGTATAGTTTTCTATCCTCTTTATATTTATATTTTATATCAAAAATGAATATCAATAACTGCAATTGAGAGAATGATTTGTGGAAACCAAATGACAGACCAAATGATTTGTGGAAACTACTGTCCCTCTCCTGCGGTATTGGTTTGCAAGTTCTTTCATTTTTCAATTATTTTATTGTAAAAAATAAGGTTTTCTCTGTTCCCGATTGTAAGATGTTATTATAATTTGAATAAGTAAAATATATTAAAATTTATTTCCTATAGGTACGGTGTAAGACGTATCACATCAGAAACTCTCTATGCTACTGCCAGTTCAAACTTGTATGATAATATACAGGTTAAAGGCAAGGTTGATATAGTCTAGTATCTCTTTACTGTGGCACATTGCAGACCCAATGATCCAATTATTTCTAGAAACTTATTGTCGACATAGTATACCAACTCTCTCCTACGAAATTAACGATATTTGTTGTCAAGTTCTTTCATATTTCCATTACTTCATTATTAAATTATTAAAAAATAGCGTTTTCTCTCTTCACGAATATAAAGAGATTTGTACAATTTGAACCAGTAATAAACATTAAAATTAATTTTTCTTCGCATATGCCAGATCAATATACCTGCGTTCTTTTTTTACTGATAATGGAAAGTGAATAGAAAATGTTTTGACTTTCAAACTCTTTACACGTTGTCCTATCACCTGATCAGGGTTCAAAATTACAATACAGTGTTATCGGGTCTTTTCCTATGGATAGATTCTGTACTGTCTTAAAAGCATATTGTCTAGTTCTGTTACGACTTTAATTCAACTAACCTTCAATCTACCATAATATGTTCGTTTTCATTTTATTTATCTGCTTTTAAATAATTGACTTACATTTTCAAGAAATAACATAACTTACTAGTTTTGAAGTATTTAAAGCTGACCATGGGACAGTTTTCCCTTTTTTCCTTATAGAATAGCATATTTCTACTGAGACAAACATCCAGAAGAAGGCAATCGGACCCCATATTAAACCTAATTTTATGAAACATGATGTAAAAATTGGTGTTGAAGTGTTCCACATTAGATTTACATTCTGAAAGGCAGGAAATAAATATTTAATCCCATGAATACTCGTTAAAATTGTATATATGAATAAACAATATTAGTACACACCTAGTATAGTAACTTGCGTTGAGATAACGGCATATTTTGTAAATTTAATTTCTACGGACTACTCAAGGATTTATATTAGGGGGGGGGGGTGAAACAAGAAATTTCCCAACTTAACGATTCGAAATTCTCAACTCAACTATTCGAAATTCCTAACTCAACGGAGCTGAAAATTCCCAGTTCCAACTTATCGACATTTTTTCATCTTTTATTTAATATATATTTTAGGTAATACTAAACAGTTCTCTCACAAGCATTGATTAGTTGCACTCATATTCTAACGCAGTGTCCGTTCCGAGGTCTAATTTAAATGCAATCTTACAAGTTGGACGATTTCTAATCTAATTTCTAGCTTTCATTTATTAAAAATATTAATTTTCTTCAGTCATAAATCTTCCCAACTCGGGGTTTTCAGAAGTTGAAATTTCCAACTTTCAGGGTTTCCAGATTATTAGGGGGGGAGGGGGGGGGAGTCCCCTCACAAACGCGTTAAGGAAGAGGTTATCAATTCGACTGTTATGTATTTTTATGTATGTTCGCAACATTTTAATTTTTTTGTGGATAAGAGATGTCTCACTTGGGTACATTTTGTAACATATGCACTTTTATCCAGTATTTAACTTTTCGAAATTCTCTATTTACCTTACCGTTTGATTAAAACCAAACTATTGTCCGATTTCTAAAATTCTTTTTTTTTTTGTTGGATAAAAAAAACACTTTAGCAAAAAAATATTATCCGGTTTTTATTCATTAGTAAATATCGATTAACCAGGTACTTTTTAAACATTTTCTTCGATTTCAAAATATGTTCATTGTTGAATATGGGTTGTCTAACTACAACAGAATTTTGTTTATTAAGTCGGAAAAAAATTGAACAATAACTTGAGTTTCCCAGTGAATAATAACAGCGGGGCGATGTCCCTTGTTAAATTAAAAATGAAAAGGGCAAAGTACAATAATATTTTTCAAAAGAAAGGAAAACCGACTTTAAGAAGGAAAAAAAAACCTGAAAGCTAATTTATAAAAAAAATATAAGTAAATTGAAATAAATTAAATATTTAATATTAATTTTATACTTATCATAACTTTTTGAAGTAAGTGCCAATTTACAAAAACCATACCTAAATTTTAATTCCGATTTCAAAAAGTTGCAAAAAGTATAAAATTAATTAAATATTTAATTTTTTTCAAATTGTTCGTATTTTTTAAAAAACTTTTTATGTTTTTTTTTTACTTAAAATATTTTTCTCTTTTAAGAGAGATTATTTATAATATCAGTGAAAGTAGTTGATAAAATAGTATCAGTTGATAGATAATATTAGTGAAATCCATTGTAATTATAAAATATGTAGAAAAAACATATATGTATTTAAATTTAATATATTTTTAATCTTTTTTAATTTCATGTTATTTCATTTAAAACATGGTGATGTTCAACAACTCTTGGGATTTTCTTCAAAAGCGCGAAACATGGGAATAAGAAGTATAAAAACCGGAGCTCCCCATAAATTATTTTGGTGGGTCTTATCCATTAACTTTTCAATATTTTTATTTATGTTAAAAGACATATTTGGTTCATGCTATTAAGATTTTAAATATCGAGAATGAAATATCTCCTAAAAAAGAAGAAAAAGAAGTTCTTACTTAAATGGCACGAGATCTATTTTCTCATATTTTTACGATAATTTATTGTGCACAATTTATAAAATACTATTTTTGCAAATTGTTCGTTATATTTTCTTTTTTCTCTCTCATTTTTTCATGAATTTTCTTATGAGTGGTTAGCCAAGAGCTTCGTTTTACTTGATGTAAAAGACACTTGGAGAGGAGCATTCGCTCATGACAAACACAAAACACACTTGAAACTAAACTTCGATACTTCCTATGACACAGCATTAAGCATACATGGCAATCATTTGTAGCACATGTGTCGTGTCTTTCAAATTTTAATAGAAAACATGGCCTATTATGATGTGCAGTCGTGGCTGAATTAGGCAGCCGTAAATTTAAAATGAGTTAATTTTGTTGAGTTTTGATGAGTTAACATTGTTAAATTTGTTTAGAAATATAACAAGTTTAACAATGAAAAATTTCGTGATTTAAAAAAAATAAATAATAATAATAATAATAATAATAATAATAATTAAAATAATAATAATAATAATAATAATAATAATGATAATTAAAATAATAATAATAATAATAATAATAATTAAAATAATAATAATAATAATAATAATAATTAAAATAATAATAATAATAATAATAATAATTAAAAATAATAATAATAATAATTAAAAATAATAATAATAATAATAATAATAATTAAAAATAATAATAATAATAATAATAATAATAATAATTAAAAAAAAAAAAATAATAATAATAATTAAAAAAAAAATAATAATAATAATAATAATAATTAAAAATAATAATAATAATAATAAAAAAAATAGCACATTTTCCCGAGTAATCCGGACATTCGTAATTTTTGGGAGTAATTGAGCAGTCGTAAAATTTCAGTGCAATTGTGCAGTCAGAATTTTTTGGACTAAATGGCCAGTCGTAAATTTTTTTTAGAATAGTCAAAATTAAAGTACCCGCTATTAGTAAATCAAAAGTTATATATTCTCGAATTTTAAACATACTTTACTCATTATATAAATTTACAGTAGATTAATGATTAAAACTACTAAAGCCAACAGAAAAAAAACATTTTGAAATTACCCAAAACTCGGTCGAGCAGATACCGTCCATCGCCGAAGAGATATTGGCGGTTTTTATGTCTTGCTATCCGCCCCAAAAAATATCCGACTTTCATTCGTAAAATTGCGGTATCAATGGGTGAAATGAAACGAGAGACGGAAGGTAACCGATGTGTGATAATGATTACGCAATCACAGTTGATTTTTTGTAGTTTATTTGCACGCGATAAAGTCCATGCTGATTCAGAGCTACCCAAATAGCACGGCGAAATGTAGCGTAATATAAAACTCCATTGCTTTTCACTGTATTGCGTTGAATGTCAGTCGGTATGAAAGTCAAAATTAAAGTACCCGATGCAATTTCAATTATAATTTCAGTTCTTTTATATGATTATCATTTATATGGGCACTCGTTAAACACATGCAAGAGGACACGAAACGTGTGCAAACTGTAGCAACACGGACCAATTCGATGACGCAGATTGTCATAACGACACCGTATGCATTAATTTCCCAGAACACCAACCTGCAAACTATAGATCATGCAAAATTTGGAAACAAGAACAAAAATCCGAGCTTAAAATTAACAACGATATTACATATCCTGCAGCAAAAAAAAATCTTTATTCAATCCTACCTGAAGCTAAAACATACGCAACAGTCGCCAACAAGTCTACAACTGACGTAGTGTCCAAACCCAAATTACTATCCCAGCCACCTCTATTTTGTCTTTCACCATCGCAACCAAGTACTACTTACCCCCAAACAAAAAAAAACTAGTCTTGCTCAAACATAACTAATCCATAATTGGCAAGACATTTCTATGCCAAAATCCCTCACATCGCCAATTCCGAGCTACAGGAGCTCGATGAATACGACCACACCATCAAAACTAACAGGCGGCTACCTAGAGCAGCACTGACACTATAGACCGGGAGGCAGTGACATTTTAGGATGATTATTTTACACCGGCTGATTTTCTGACCAGTAATTGGTCTTGGATAGATAACCTATAAAACGTAATTCAGCTGGTCCAGTTCGGGTGGGTTTAGGCGTGGGGGCGTTCGGAACATGTAAAAAAAGTCTAAAAATAAAAATATTTTACACCGGCTGAAAATTTATTTACGGGTTATTTGGACTATTTTATGATGTTTTTGGGTATTCAGCTGGTATGCTGAGGGTGGGTTGTACTTCAGCTTCTCGTTTGTTTATGTAAAAAAACACGTTTTTTCAAAATATTTTACACCGTATGAAAATTTAATACGAGATAGTTATTTAGGTATTAATCAAGAAAATAATATTCAGCTGGCTCGGTAGTGGTGGAAAGACCTTCAGCTTTGGCTATGAACTGGTTGCGCACTAAATTATATTCGAGCGCCGCGCAGTATCTTCAAAGCTGAAGGTCATTCCACCACTCATCTGAATGGGATTTTTTTTAACCTTACCTTTCATACTAATAACATACTCGAGTTTCGTGTCGTGTAAAATTGATTTGATTGGTAAATCATTATCAAACATCGGGAAAACATTCAAAATTTGACTAGGTTTTTTTTGTGTTTAATTATCGTTATATCTAGGGCTACCAGAAATTCGAAAAGGAAACCCAACATATTTAATTCTTTGCTGATTAAAGAAGGAAATAACTGTTAATAATAGACAATTAACTTTATTATGCTAATTTCACTTTGTCATTTTTTACACTTTATTATATTTTTCTGACAAAACAACTTTTTGCAACGATAGAGTGGAGTTCATTTTAATTTCTAACAATTTAGCTCTGAATAAACCGCTTGACAAGAGGGGAGAGTGGTTCTAGCAATGCTACAAAAAGAAATATCGGGGGGGGGGGGGGGGGGTGTCTGGGACAATCAATCGCACCAGCGATAAATAGGGATATTTTTACACCGGTAATGGAGATTTTCAAAAGAAATACTATATTTTAGGGCGTATGTGAACTGGGCTCATATGTATGAATGGTGGAAAATCCCTGGACTTAAGTCAGCCCGGGAACCTCCCGGGACAATGACGAAAACATGGGACTTTACTGGCGAAACCGGGACGTCTGTTAGCCCTAGTTACATATCAAGCTTAAAAGCGGAAAATATGGCTTATTACGACATATATGAATATTAATAACATTAATAATTTCAAAGAAAACTGAATATTCTAATTATCGGAAATATATAATCATCGGCAAAATCTGGATCATCGTCTTTTAGTGAACTTTCTTCAGAATATTCATCAATATCGATTTCTTGATATGTGTGCATCATGATCTGCTTCAGGGCCATTTGATAAAATAAAGAATGTTTTTAGTTAAAATTAATAAAATAAGTGTGTAAATTAAAAATAAACGTCAGTTATACCTGCATTATTCTCATCTTTAGTGATGCTCTCTATTGATGGACCCGGGTCATCTTCGAACCATTTGAAACTGTATTAATTATCTAATATCTCCCAACCATACTCAACTGGATCTTAAGTGATTACATCTTTTGATGTTCATGGCTCCATAACTGAGCAATGTAAGTTGTTCGTAAAAAGTGTTGATACAGCTATGATTGTCACGGTGCCAGTATTCGAGCAGTTAAAGTTTTTAATCTCACGATGTCATTCTCATTATTGATATAATATTTTTTTATCTGACTCCCCGAGTACTAAAAATACTTTAGTGTAGTTTTTAGAATTCTTTAAAATACTAAATAGTTTTTGCTTCCCTTTCTTGAAAAAAGAGGGATTAAAATCACACCCCCGCCAAAGCATGAAAGGCTGGTAATGCTGTATACAATTTTGGACCCGTCTTTGTATAATTTATTAACGTCAAGAAACCTTTGGTTATTTCTATTGCCAATATGCATAGATATTTTCGGATTTTGATGAATGAGGATCATGTTTCCCAACAGGTTGTCCGTATCACAAAATGAATCAAATAATTCAAATCGACATTGTACACGTGTTAAATAATGTTCTTGTTGGCCTCTTCATAAGATGGACACGATTGGTTTTCTTGATTTTATAGAACAACTTCATCATTAATCACCTCATATTTGAAACAATCCACATAATTTACATAAATGATTTTTCATTGATGTAAGGAGATAGGTGATTGTTTCGCCAATCATCGCATATGAACTTCACCAAGGCTTCTTTGAAATTAACGTTTTTCAATTCAGCATGAAAATCTGATGGACGAAGTTGGTCCGGCCCACTGATGTTGAAGCCATGTCTATATTTAGTTCATTTTAAAATGCCTTCGTTGTTCTTGGTCGAGGGACAGAAGTAGCGATCAAAGGTAATTATATTCGTAAAAAAATATTATATCAATAATGAGAATTACATCCTGAGATTAGATAAAATGTTTGACTGCTCGATACTGGCACCATGTCAATCAGAACTGTATCAACGGTTTCTACGAAAAACTTACATTGCTCAATTATAGAGACATCAGCATGAAAAGGAGCCAATCGCTTTTGATCCAGTTGGTTATGGTTAGAAGATAGTATATAATAGACACAGTTTCAAATGGTTCGAAGGTGACCAGCTACCTCCATCGGTAGAGATAATCACTAATGATGAGAATACTGCATGTATAACAGACGTTTATTTTCAATTTACACAATTATTTAATTTCTTTTAACTAAAAACATTCTTGATTTTATCAAATGGCCCTAAAGCAGAACATGATGTACACATAATCACAGGAAATACATATAGATGACTATTCTGAAGAAAGGACATTTGAAGACGATGATCGTGATATTGCCGATAATTTTTACATTTCCAATAATGAGAATATTTATTTTTCTTTAAATTATTAACGTTATTAATATTCATGTATGTCATAAATAAACCATATTTTCCACTTTTGAGATATAACGAAATGAAACAAAATAAAACCTAGCCAAATTTTGAATGTTTTCCCGATGTTTGCTAATGATTTCCCAATCAAATCAATTTTACACGACACGAAACTCGAGTATGTTATTAGTATGAAAGGTAAGGTTAAAAAAAATCCCATTCAGATGAGTGGTGGAATGACCTTCAGCTTTGAAGATACCGCGCGGCGCTCGAATATAATTTAGTGCGCAAGCAGTTCATAGCCAAAGCTGAAGGTCTTTCCACCACTACCGAGCCAGCTGAATATTATTTTCTTGATTAATACCTAAATAACTATCTCGTATTAAATTTTCATACGGTGTAAAATATTTTGACAAAACGTGTTTTTTTACATAAACAAACGAGAAGCTGAAGTACAACCCACCCTCAGCATACCAGCTGAATACCCAAAAACATCATAAAATAGTCCAAATAACCCGTAAATAAATTTTCAGCCGGTGTAAAATATTTTTATTTTTGAACTTTTTTTACATGTTCCGAACGCCCCCACGCCTACACCCACCGCGGTCGCGCCAGCTGAATTCGATTTTTGACATTACCAATAACTTATCTAACTATTTTTACACAAATCAGTCGGTGTAAAATGACTATAGTCGGGGACACCCTAAGTTGAACCTGAAGCCAAAGGTACGATGCGTAAACAAGCTCGATTGAGACCCTGATTGGCTAAAAAAGAAACATCCGCTGATTTAAACACAAATGGAAATGTATCAGAGTCGTCATATTTGGCGTCGTTATCGCCTTTTTTCTACTGCTTTTATGTGAAACTGATAACACGGGATGGGAATGAGTCATTACGCTTAGCTGAGGCTGAGGGTCCCGATTTGTGTACAATGTAGATTTAATAAGCAGAAGTACAATAAACAAATTTGTAAACTAAATTAGAGATGACACTTTTTGATGAAAATAAATTATTTCAAATATCGCACTATTTAAATCATTTGTAAAACTATTATAAACTATTTTTTTCGAAAAACTACAGAAATGATATAGTTAAAAAAGTTAATCGATTTAACTTGATTTGCATATTGCAATGTATCTTTTTGCATTGATTTAATTTGACAATTTTTCTTAAAAGGAAATATTTTATTAAAATGTATTACTTTGATTCCACATTCGAACTCGTTATCTGTGGGTTAGACGTTTTTTTTTGTTTTTTTTAAATGGCGTAGGGATTATAATCGGAAGGTTGCGAGTTCCGTTTCTCGTCGTCCATCCATTCGATGTGTATCCGTCGTGGATTAAATGTTCTCGCATTCATTCACAGATCTGCGATGGCGGCCTAGTTGAGGTTGAAATCAAATGGTTAAAAGTTCGATCCTCAGTCTTGGGAAGAGCAGAGTTTTCGTAATCGGAGGGTTGCAAGTCTGATCCCAATTTTTGAAAGTGTGCCGAACTTGTAATCAGGAAGGTACGGGTCCGTTTTTTGAATTTCTAAGGAAGAGCAGAAATTTCGTAATCGGAGGTTTGCAAGTTCGATCCTAGTTTTTAAAAGAGCGAAGGAATCGTAATCGGAAGGGTGCGAGTTCCGTTCCTCATGGTTCACCAAACATTCGCCGTGTAGAAGGAAATGGTGCAGGTTAAATCTATTAGGATTCAAATGTTCTGATATTGATCAGATCCCGTGATGGCCTAGTCGGAATAGGGTTTTCGTAATCGGAGGGTTGGAAGTTTGATTTTAGTTTTTGAAAGATTGCAGAGATCGTAATGAAAAAGATGCGGTTTCGTTCTCAAAGTCTCGGGAAGAGAAGAGTTTTCGTAATCGAAGGGTTTCACGCTCTGTCCCAGTTCCCTTCTATCTTCAATTATTTTCTTTTTAAACCGAAATTGATTTCTATTCTCTGATTTAGTCATTTTTTATGTAATCATTTTATGATGAAATCATTTTATATTTATTAACCTTGTGTACTGCGGTATTTATTGTTTGGCGTAGCATATCCTTAGAAGCACTTGTGGTCACTAAACCGTACCAATCAAATCAATAAATCCTAATTTTTGAAAGAGTGTCAATATCGTAATTAGAAAGTTGCAAAGTTCGTTCCCAAAGTCTTGGGAAGAGCAGTGTTTTCGTAATCGGAGAGTTGCACGCTCGGTCCCAGTTCCCTTCTTATCTTCAATTATTTTCTTTTTAAACCGAAATTGATTTCTATTTTCTGATTTAGTCATTTTTTTATGTAATCATTTTATTATAACACATAGTTTCCTGAAGCATTAATATTAGACGCCATTCGATTTAACCAAGTAAAAATATTATTTAGTTCACACCAAATCAGAAATAGATTTGAAAAATGTAAGATCATATAATAAAACAAAATTTTAAGATATTCGTGAGAGTAAAAAAGGCGCCAGAAGAAAAAAGAAAGAAAAAACAGCGCAGACGAAAGAGAAAAAGAAATCACAGGCGCGTAATTCGTATTTAGCTCGCCAAATTAAAGGGTTACTGCACTCAGACGATACGGAGCTTTTCATTCGTTGAAAGTGGAATTACGTAGCAGTTACTTAAATACAAAAGTACATATAAATGTGAAACTAAAAACATTTTAATTAGAGAATTATATGAAGAACTTTCGAATTCCATTGAAAGTTTTGTTTTTTGTACTGTCGTTTGATCGTAATTACTATATTATTTTGGAACTATATTTCGTTGCGGAAGGATCAACTCCTACAGCATAAACGTATTAGGTCAACTTAGGTTGTCCCCGACTATAGCCAAAAATGTCACTGCCTCCCGGACTACTATGTAAATAGAACTCCCTGAGAGAAACCAACCCCACGCAGTTCCTTCACGACATGTTTTTCGCTCGTCTAATTGTTTCGTCCTTAAAACTAAGCAAATTTAGTTATGTACTGTCCCCAGAAACATTGTTTCTTGACAAGGAGATTTATGCATTTCATGCTTAATTAGAGGCTCCATGCCCTACTTTTGTTTCACTTTTGCCATTTATTGTAATGTATTTGTCCCAAGTACCTGGGAGCCCCAGTTGCTCAGTTGGTAAGGCGTTCAGCTACTAATCAGAGGATTGGTGGTTCGAATCCGGGAAATGGACTTATATATATTGACATAGAAAAGTAAAAAAGTAGTGATCTTGCGATCGGAGGTTTGCCAGCTTCACTACAAAAATACTAGAAAGTCGTCCAGAATATCAAACAAATTATACTGGCGTGTATACGGGACTGGTGCACGATACTTCTGATCGGGGTCCAAAGTCCCGACGTCTATTGAAGGCGTTGGGTGCCAGTTCAGGTGTTTCCTCGTCATCTGACCATGGTAATAAAATAACGAGGTGCAGGTATGAATGTGTGTGTGAATGTGTATGTGTTCCCGGGTTAAACCTTCGAGATTGACCCCGAACCGTCGCCAATAGCCCACTGTGCAGCTCTAGTGCGACGTTAATTAACAAAAACCAAAAAAAAAAACTCAACGCCATGTTTTTTTTAAATTAACAGTCATATAGGAGGTAAAAGGGGCTTCGCCCCTACGGTACGGGGAACGCTTCGCTCAACTTATAACTAATCCCTGAACCATCACTAAAGGCAATTATTGATAAATCAAAAAACAAACCGCAATAGGATGCCAATAAAAAAAAATCTCGAAACCTTTAAAAAAACGCCCAAACCAGTGGTCTAAAAGCTCTAACTAGTGGTCTCTAAACATTAAAAAAAAATCCAATTCTGATTACTAGCCGAACGCCTTTGTCCATTGGGCAATTGGGGGCCCTTTTACATTTATAGACTTTTACACTTTGAAATTTTGATCCCAATAATTGATGATATTTTACCTAGGCCAACACATCCTAATTTATTAATAATCCTCGCACAGGTTCGAACCGTGAATCCTTTGATTCGCAGCCGACGCCTTTATCCACTCGGCCATCCGGATCCCTACTCAAATGTCAAATGGGTGATAATACACCAAGCTAAACTTTAATTTACAAATCCAAGCTAAACTGTAATAAACAAGCTAAACGTTAATTAACAAAACCAAAACTAGTCTGTCGCACAGGTTCGAACCGGGAACCCTCGGATTCCCAGCTGACGCCTTACTCCACTCGGCCACGGAGGCTTCCTATTCCGACGTTGTTGTTTTTTTTTGGGGGGGGGGGGTTTGTTAATTAACGTCGCACTAGAGAGCTGCACAGTGGACTATTGGGGACGGTTCGGGGTCAATCTCGAAGGAAAGACCCGGGAACACATTCACACACACATTCATACATGCACCTCGTTATTTTAGAACCATGGTCAGATGACGAGGAAACACCTGAACTGGCACCCAACGCCTTCAATAGACGTCGGAACTTTGGACCTTGATCAGATTTATCGTGCACCAGTCCCGTATACACGCCAGTATAATTTGTTGGATATTCTGGACGACTTTCTACAATAGTCGGCAGGACATTGACTCTAGTAAAAACAACGTGAGGACATATGATCCACAAATTATTTAACGTTATCCAGTTTCCTCTATACGTAAGTCAGCACGTATTCGAGGCGGGATTTTCGGTATAACAGTGGACCAAGCCGCGATAATCTAGTGGGTAGGGTACTGGACAGGGGATCGAAATATGCTGGGTTTGACTCCCGGTTCGGCCAGAGCCCCAGTTGCTCAGTTGGTAAGGCGTTCAGCTACTAATCCGAGGACTGGTGGTTCGAATCCGGGAAATGGACTTGACATAGAAAAGTAAAAAAGTAGTGATCTTGCGATCGGAGGGTTGCCAGCTTCGCTACAAAAATACTAGAAAGTCGTCCAGAATATCCAACAAATTATACTGGCGTGTATACGGGACTGGTGCACGATACATCTGATCGGGGTCCAAAGTCCCGACGTCTATTGAAGGCGTTGGGTGCCAGTTCAGGTGTTTCCTCGTCATCTGACCATGGTAATAAAATAACGAGGTGCATGTATGAATGTGTGTATGAATGTGTGTGTGAATGTGTATGTGTTCCCGGGTCTTTCCTTCGAGATTGACCCCGAACCGTCGCCAATATCCCACTGTGCAGCTCTAGTGCGATGTTAATTAACAAAACCAAACCAAACCAATCCTTCGAGATTGACCCCGAACCGTCGCCAATAGCCCACTGTGCAGCTCTAGTGCGACGTTAATTAACAAAACCAAACCAAAACCAAACCCGGTTCGGCCAATTGAAGACTCACGTAAACGCACGTTATTTCTATCGTCACAAATTTTCAACTTGAATCAAAGTACGGAAATTTAATGAGCGGGATGCCATCTCAAATATTGTCCTCGTCACCTGACCGAGGTTATAAAATGCGTAGCAATGGCCCCTTGTGTTTCTTCAGGAAGGGCTAATATTGAACCGTCGCAATAGCTCATTGGGTTGTGCCACGTAATTTCAACCTAACAGGCTACCTCTAAAAGAAGTGAAGAGATTTAATTGATCTCTGTATGTTAATAAAAGGGGATGAATACTTTTCAGAGTGCGCTTTTCTCCTGAAGAGAACTTTTGAAAGTCCAATACTTAGAAATTGTTGATGAGTTGCAGATTCTTGATGAGTATAAATCTGTTGATTTAATTATCACCGAAGACTTGATACTGTAGAAGTGAGTTCTTTATATATATATTAGAATTTTCTTCATATTCTGCGTTTGTTACTCACAAATAAATTTAATTAGTACCATTACGTGGCTAATTATTAAATTACGTCAGAGTATTTGTTAGGGATATATTTGTCGCATTTGAAGTTGTGCTTAACATATTTATTTTGGTATTGTGCCACTAATTTGTCGTACGAGTTTTATTTTTTGTTAAGAAGTGACAAGTAGCATAACTTAATTTTCATACTTTACCTTATTCCTAGTAAGTAATTTAAGTAATCTTATTATTTTAAAAACCTAAAATCGAAATTGGCCTCTGGGTAGGATTCAACCACAGCTTACTTTAAAAACGTTTTTCTTTGTTAATGCATACTAAACATGGCATCTGTGCTACGAAATAAAGATAACTGTATAGGTATTTTCGGCAAATAAGGAATTTTTGACACGAACACGGTTGTCTTGACAAGGACCAAAAGCTGCGTAGCTCTTAACCCCTTCCATACGAACCTACTGGAAACTAGGTTTTTTGTGTATTTCGCACTAGTATACCCTAATGTGCAATTGACAACGCTTTGGGATCAATATAGAATAAAGACCCTAGAACAATTTCTTGCCATTTTTAATGTAGTAAATGGGTGTAAGAACAAAGCAGCTCCACTTTTTCCCGATTTCCTTTTTCGCTTTATAAAGGGAATTAATCTATCGTCCTCTCGTATATGTCGGGTTGCGAAGGGTTCCATCTCGAGCGTTGTTCACATCATCTAACTGTTTCAGAATTATGAAGCAGTATTCCCTGGTTTCTTCGAGATAGATCCTCAACCGTCGCCAAAAGACCATTGTGGAACTCTAGTGTGACATTATTCTTACCAATCTGTGCCATGAAATGTTTAAAAATGGAATAAAGAGCCCATTAACATAGGTCACGAAGGAATTGAAAGTACTGCTTGATATAAAATGGTGTTCAAGTCAAATAAGGAATATAACGCTGTGAATATTTCTGTTAGGTCGGTATTTTAAGCTTTTAGGCGACCTAACTATTAAGGGGGTTATATTTATTAGGTTATTTGCGAAATTTCTTTCTAGAAGTTATCCATTTCCTATTCTTGGTGATGAACCGATTTCAACATTGATAATTGCCTATGATCAGATTTTGTAACAAATCCATTCATTAACATTCTTGTAGAAATTGGTTTAAAACAAAGAAAGATTGCGTAATTTTTTTAATTAAAATCGTAGTAGACAGACATTTCTATCTGTAACTTATCGTCGTGCGAGTGCGACAATTGGATAACTCCATTGGGAAAATTTAAGTATTGCATACAAATTCCTTGTTATAGTACTTATCAGTAGATGCATTGTGTGAAGAGTTCTTTAAAATGAACTTGTATTTAATACCTCAATCTTCCAATGGAATTGTCTAGTTGTAGCTGTACCTGACTCTATAATTCCCAAGGAAAGTAGCTATTGCGACATTAATTCAACCAACCCACAGAACTACTACTGAAATACCTACCTTATAACATCAGAGTTTAAAATTATGAGAATGGCACCAGTTATTCACACTTTTGCTCCCTAATTTATTTTATAATCGAGGTAGTGAAAGTGATGTAGCTCAAGCGCAGGGCCTAATTTCCGAATAGGCCCGGGAAGCCCAGGCTTACACCTTACATTTTTTGAAGGGCCCCAAATCATACATTTTATATAAATATTTAACTGCCCTAACATAGTTTGCTACTAAATTTACCTTAAAAAGTGGCATTAACTTTAGCAAAAAAAGTTGCCACGTGTTACATTTATTCGAATATTGAGGGAAAACTCAATCATATATAATAAGAATAATCATTAACTATTAATATTTTTTAATATAATTTATAATGTGTTTCGTTTTAATGGCATTCAAGGGTTTAGTGCATGTAAAAGCTCGATTTGATGTGCCAGGGTATATTTGACAGCCGTGGGGCCCCCATTTAAAGGCGGGCTTCCCTTGCTTCAATGTCTTAACCTGGCCCTGCTCAAGCGGTGTTTCCACGTTATTAGTAAGCGCGCCAGTTAAGGTTAAAAATGATTGGCAAGTAGTGACAATCGGAGTAAACGCACCAAAGACTAACAAACTCAACATGCCACTGAAATAAATACTTTTGATTTTGGCGCTTCGCCCACCACTTTTTGAAATAGTGTCCCGCTGCTTGTAGTACTGTAAATACTCGCCAGTCATGTTGTTAAAGCTGTATTAGTAACTGGCATTGGCCAATAAAGTACCTCAACTTGCTTGCCAATTACTAGCATCCTGTAAACAGCTAATTGTCCGTCCCTCTCGCAGTGCAATGGCATTGCAAGAAGTACTTCAACTACCTGTACCTGGCAAAGTGTAAACGAGCCTTTATAACTTACGCCACTTTCCGCTAGTTCTGTACAGGCCCAGACCCGTGCCCACTTTGTTCCGGAGAACTCGGGCCAAATGACCCATAAGTGTTTGTTACGGCACGGGCCGCCGCCAGTTCTGTGGGTGCGCCGATCATCGGATACAGAACGCAACTAGTGGAGAAGTAGAGCATGTCCGACTTTGACTTGCGCACTATTACCTTGACCACCTCAAATCATTGATTCCAATTGACATCACTGGAACCAAGAGTTAACGTCGCACTAAAGCTATGCGATGATCTGTTGTTGATGCAAGATCTATACCAAACGAAAACCCTGAAATTCTGGGAAGTAAATTTAAACCATAGGCAGCTGGTCGTAGCGTGGCCAATCGATTCCTCTGGAATCGCACTTTCATACTTTCACACAACCAACTCGAGGGAAATTAATGCCAACAGTTTTAACCAACACCTGCTACCTTGACGTGTACAGATGCAAGTCTCCCGGCTGATTCTTCGGGTTTCTTCCCAATCCTTCCGAAATAGCCAATCGGGTTAATGGTGAAATTTTAACTTCACCAAAAAACTTCGAACCCTCCATTAACCTTGCATTGCTAACTTGTCGAATCTGTCTATTTTAAGACCAGGTGCTACTCGCCTCGGGCGTGTATTTGGCATAGTACAGTTAAAAAGTTCTAGGTGGTATATTGCAAGATCACATTTCGAATTAATGATCGAATGCACTTCAATTTGGTATCGTAGGCTATCTTGAAAAAATTGTGTTGTATGGCGTGATTAGATACAAACACGAATGGCTAAGTATAATGATTGACTATTATTTTTTTTGCATATGTAAAGTGTTAAATTTAAAGAGGAAAGAAGCTTCCATTATAGTTTAAAATGGCAATACTATTCCTTACGAAATTACAAATTATTTTCTTTTTCCTAATTAACTTATTTTATTACTTTATTAAATAGTTTTTTTTCTTGTTAGATGAATTATTCTACGCTAGGACATGAATATGGATGCAGATGCCGTAACAACTGTGGCAAGTAAGCTAAAATTTCATTATTAAAATTTGAAATTTTTATAATTTTTTGGTTTTATGTGATCGTATTAAAAGCTTGCAAATCTGTTTATGTGATTTTGCCCCTTATCCAATTTCAATCGTATGTAACAGTTTATCCAATTAATTGTTAAATTATTAATTGTTAAATTATTAATTGTTAAATTATTAATTGTTAAATTATTAATTGTTAAATTATTAATTGTTAAATTATTAATTGTTAAATTATTAATTGTTAAATTATTAATTGTTAAATTATTAATTGTTAAATTATTAATTGTTAAATTATTAATTGTTAAATTATTAATTGTTAAATTATTAATTGTTAAATTATTAATTGTTAAATTATTAATTGTTAAATTATTAATTGTTAAATTATTAATTGTTAAATTA
The DNA here is from genome assembly GCA_963932185.1 of Troglohyphantes excavatus. Lineage (NCBI taxonomy): Eukaryota > Metazoa > Arthropoda > Arachnida > Araneae > Linyphiidae > Troglohyphantes > Troglohyphantes excavatus. Next base: position 58,710,112 of record OZ010677.1, read on the forward strand.
TTAATTGTTAAATTATTAATTGTTAAATTATTAATTGTTAAATTATTAATTGTTAAATTATTAATTGTTAAATTATTAATTGTTAAATTATTAATTGTTAAATTATTAATTGTTAAATTGGTAATTGGTTACCAGTTACCTGGTTAAATGGTTAAATTAGTTAAATGGTTAAATTAATGGTTAAATGGTTAAATTTAAAATTTGGTTAATTTTTTTAATGGTTAAATTGTTAAATTAATTTTAATGGTTAATGGTTAAATTGTTAAATTAATTTTAATGGTTAATGGTTAAATTGTTAAATTAATTTTAATGGTTAATGGTTAAATTGTTAAATTAATTTTAATGGTTAATGGTTAAATTGTTAAATTAATTTTAATGGTTAAATTAATTTTAAGAAATGATTAATTGATTTACTCTCACTCATTCTGTTTTCAACTAAACTTAAATGAAATACGAAAAGAAAATAACACAAATAGACAAAAAAAATTATACAATTCTTATGGTACTCACCAAGGCTTAATTACACTGACGAATTTGACTTATTACCTTCTGGAAAATTTATTACTAGCTATTAACTTAGCAAAGACGTCAATTATCTACTACATCAGCAAGCAGATTTTAATAAACTGGGCTACTTTTCTTTCTTTTAATGTATGGTTTTACTTTCCAGCTAGTAAAATAGCCTATATAGCAAATAGTTGCTAGTGAAATTTCCGCGAATTGAGTAAGATGGTGGAACACCGCCAGCAGTTTAGCTATTGATATGATTTTAGCTCTAAACGCGTCAACTTCTACCAATATGAATAAAGTTAAAAAGGATGAGTTTAGAAACCCCAGCAGTCATGGTATGATAATACAAGTTCCAATGCTGGTTGAGGCCTCCGTGGCCGAGCGGTTAAAGGCGTCAGCTGGGAATCCAAAGTTTCGTGGTTCGATGCCAGGCGACGGACTTGAGAAAGTAAAAAGTAGTGATCTTGAGATTGGAGGGTTGCCAGCTTCGCTACAAAATACTAGATAAGTCGTCCAGGACATCCGCAAAAATTAACGCCGTGTATACAGGACTGGTGCACGATGCATCTGATCGGGGTCCAAAGTCCCGACGTCTATTGAAGGCGTTGTGTGCCAGTTCAGGTGTTTCCTCGTCATCTGACCATGGTTCTAAAATAACGAGGTGCATGTATGAATGTATGTGTTCCCGGGTCTTTCCTTCGAGATAGACCCCGAACCGTCGCCAATAGCCCAATGTGGAGCTCTAGTGCGACGTTAATTAACCAAACCAAACCTGGTTGGGTTAAGAATTTCGATATAACCGCTGAATCTGCAAGTTGGTGGCTAAGCGTTTTATTACTTTTTCAAATTTTATTTAAGAAAATATACTTTTTAGGAAATGAATAATTTAGGTTTATATAATTATCACATGTAAAATAAGCATTTCCAATTGTGTAATATTGACAGAAGTTTAACATGTGTGTTTTGTTTACAGCACAGTGAGAGACTCGGGCACAAGCACCTGTAAGTATTGAGTCATTTTGTTCTTTTTTAAATTTAACTAAAAATTCAAATTTTTTCAACTGTATTTATTTTGACGAAGTTTAACTTTAAATATATTGCTTATAGATTTACTTAAATGATGTACCGACTATTAGTTGAAATGAAAGATAATTTATAATTATACCGGATTCAAATCTGGGAAATAATGCATGTTGTGTTTACCTGGCAATCCGTCTTACTTGTTGCCAGTCGACCCTTTTACCCCCCCCCCCCCCCCCCCCCCGAGAGTAGCATTCCGAAATCCGTGAAATCTGCCAAACAACCCACCGACTCCCCCTTTAGTTTTCAAAATCGTTTGCTCTGGTATTCATCAAAGATTTGATTGGGTTAACACGCATGAATTTAATTTCATGTTTAAAGAGGTTTAAAAAAAAAAGTCTAAACAAATGTAACCGAGGGTTAAATGCACTGGGCGATTAGTTGTGCATATATTTTACTTGTCCTGGGATGTAAATAAAATACAAACGGCATTTTATTCTAATAAATTAGTAGTTTATAATCCATTATCAATTTTATCCAAATTTATTATCGATTTTATCCAAATTTATTATCGCTTTTATCCAAATTATTATCGATTTTATCCAAATTTATTATCGATTTTATCCAAATTTATTATCGATTTTATCCAAATTTATTATCGATTTTATCCAAATTTATTATCGATTTTATCCAAATTTATTATCCATTTTATCCTAATTTAACTGGGCGATTTTCCTTGTAACATTTTATGCATTTTTTAATTAACCCTTTGGGTACATTTAAAGAGTGAGACTCGTCATCTGCTTACTTGGGCGAAGTTACGGTGGACTCGTCATCTCAATTTGAGAAGCAGGCGTTGATGTTTGCGGCATCCCCGCCAGTGCACATTGATTGCAAACAATTTGTTGTAGGGTCGGTCAAGAATCGGATCAATTGAACCTCGCCAAATTCGCTCCATGCATAAAAATCTTCAAATAATTCAGTACTCAAAGGGTTAATAGAAGTTGAAGTCTTGCATTCTCACTTTTGTTAAATAAGGAACTTTTGAGTTTTCTGAACCTTGTAAAAAGTAAGCGAATTATGGCCTTTGAAACACTTCCCGAAAACCTTTGGGATACTAACTATTAGACAAATAAAATTATTCTTTATGATATAACGATAATATAGTGTCAGTAAAGTGATCTGCAAACTAGATCATTCTCCAGTTAACCAAATGATGACGAAACAAACTGTTTTGTCTGAAGACATCACGAAAGCTATTTTTTGTATTTTAAGTGAATGAAAATTAGGCTTTTTTCGATTTTACATATAAACAGCTAAATCACTGAAATTTTTATGCTAATTGTAGTAAATACGTGTCGCAACATAACGGGAACATTTAAAGGATGATAAAAATGTTTTTAAAAAAACGTTAAAGGGCTGATGTATGGTTTTGTCGTTTCTCTAATTTCAATCTTGATGTAAAAGTTTATCCACTTACTAATTTCAATTATTAGATATAATTGGTTCACTGTCACACATTCTCTTTCCAACTAAACTGAAAAGAAATACGGAAAGATATAGGCACACTACGTAAAGTACTTTTTTGTTTGAATAAAGATTCGATTATGCAAACATTTGAACCAGTCGTCCAGCTTAGCAGTCGCAGATAATCCTTTTGAACTTTTAGGTTCTCAGAGATAATAAGTGCATTATCGGTCATGCCTGACTTATCAAGGGTGATTAACAAAAGGGTGCCTAAAATGATGCTTAACAAAATATTTTAAAAATGTAGTTAACACTTGTGGATGCTTTCCGTTCGGAAAATCGAAATGCAGCTAGAAACTGTCATTTTAATGTTTCCGGTAGCAATCGTACTCGCCTACCGGTGAATGGAAATTATTCGAATTAGCTAAACTTAAGTGATTGTGCTTTTTTCTAAAATGTGTACTATTTATCCCTTTAAATTCCATAACTGTGAAAAAATTAAGTTTAGGGACTTATACATTCCGATAACTTAATTCTTCAAAAAAGGATTTTTAAAATAATGATAAATGCTTTTAGTTAAATTAAATGGTAAACCAATATTTCCTTTGTTTAGCCCCGCTAGATTGGCCCATAGCACGCGTGGCTCCCATGCCAGGCCCGCAAGGACCGCCAGGGCTCCCGGGATTACCAGGTCCGGCAGGCCCTCCAGGACCAGCCGGACCCCCTGGCCCACCTGGCGGCCAGATGGGACAAGTTCCACCGGTCCAGCAGCTAGCCCTCCCAGTTGCAGCAATCGTTCCAGTGCCTCGTCCAGTACTTCAATTGCCTGCAGTCGGGGGACTGGTTGGACCCCAGGGACCTCGGGGTCCTCGTGGACCACGCGGACCACCTGGACCTCCGGGCCCTCCAGGTCCACCAGGTCCTCCTGGACCTGCAGCTCCTCGCAATAACGTACAGAGGTAAGTTTTGTTTTCATAGAGAATGATTTTTTCAGACCTGTTGTGCATCAGAATAAACAAATGAATACAGAATAAACAAATTATACAATAAAGAATCATTGTTATATTTTTTTACTCGCAGATTATAGTAGTAAAATATTAAAATTATTTGTTTATATTGTTATTCTTCAATTAAGTCAAATGTTTAATTTTTTTTTTATTATTATTTCAGGAGGAGGCGCAGGGCGAGGCAGGTAATTATTTTTTCATTTAATTTTTTATACTCTCTCGGTTTCTTTAAATATTGCCTTTAAAAAACATAAAAATATGTTTATAAATTTTCTAAACTCTCAAGTTTAAAGTCTGAATTAAACATTTAAAAGCCATTTTTTCAAAATTTATTTTCGTAAGAATTTTCCTCTAAATTAGTTTATTTGTAGTCGCGGTCGCATAATGTAATCGGTAGGGATTGTTGATTCTATTTTAAATGTTTGTTTAAAAATAAATAGTAAATAATTTCATAACTATTTCTTTAAAAAGTTTCATCAACAGAACACATTTTAAAATAAACTTTTGATCTTTGCAGCCTTGCCTACAGCTGGACTGCCCCTGCTGCAGTTGCCGGTGCAATAAGGACCGGTGTGACTGCGCGTGCCATGGAGGAGGGAGCACTCCCTCCAGTCCCAGGAGCCGGATCTCCCACCATTCCAGTCCCAGGAGCCGGAGCCCCCGCCAATCCAGGAGCCGGAGCCCCCACCGATCCAACTCCAGGAGCCCCTCCCCGAGGATGCCCAGCGGGGATGGGAGGCGGCGCGGCGACCAGCAGAGGCCTAGCGTCCCAGGATCGGCAAGGAGGGTGTTCTTCTGCCAGCCTCAGCCGAGAGGGACGCAGCAGCCACACAGCTGGCCACTCCTGGAGGAGGCGAGGAGGGTGCCACTCAGCCAACAGCTCAGCCCGGAGGCAATCACGTCTTCGGAGGCCTGGTTGGCAGGTGCGGCCCCCTTCCCCCCGGTGTCCCGGCTCCCGGGGCCCCTGAGGCGGCTCGGGTTTAAGTTCTTGCCGTCCGTTCCGGCGGACGGACGCCTCCCACTCCGGAATGCCCGCCTCCGTGGCGGGTTCTAGAACTTTGAACCCGGGTGGTTTTAGGGGCTGGAGGTGAGTGGAGATTTACTGTAGGTAGTTTCAATAACAAATCAGGCTCTAACGTTTATTTATTTTATAAAGTTACATGTTTTATTAAATTTCTTACTTGGGTACCCAAATTTATATTGGGTATTTTACAATGAGCTGTATGTTCATTGAGGTGATAAAGGTGGTGTGCGTATAATTGCCGTGCACTTTAAATCACAGTAATTGCTTAACGGAGTGTTACAGTTTGACAACGAATTTGGTTAGGGTTTTACGTCTCGAGGTCCAAACATGAGACTGCTGGAAATGAAGACATAAACACCAAAGAATATTCCGTTCACTTGCCTGATCTAGATGTCTCGCAGTTATGTGCTGCATCTTCAGCCAGACCCCTCGTGTGCAACTTGGTGTTTTTGTGCAAATAAAACTAGTTTAATCTAATTGGTCATAGTTGCCACATTTTAAATGCCAGATACCTTCATTTTTATTTTAAATTCTAAAATTCAGAATGTCGTGTTAGCAAACATATAATACTTCATTCTCTAATGGAATCCTAAAGAAATTTATTTACAATTATAAGGCCCTAATACATTCAAATATAGTGTAGAGATGACAAGTGGTACAAAACAATACCCTTGAATTCTTTAAATGCAGCTAAGAGAAGATAACATGGTTGCATGGAAACTATTTAGTGTTTGCGGATCTTTAAATTGTCTTTATCCCATTGATAAACTAACGATATGGGGATTACAATCAAGACTCAAAATGTCGGTTTGAAGGGGGGAAATGCAGCGTTGTCTTGCGGTTTCAAACATTTTGTTTGAATTCATGCTTTACAAGAGTTTCCGAGAGTAATATATAAAAAAAAATTATAAGTATTTTTTGTATCTTTTATTACTTGTAATTAAATTAAAATAGTAAATTAACTAGAAAATATCATTTTCTCTGGATACTGTATACAATATCCGTGGACTTGGTTATGGTAGGAAGGAGAATGTTTACAGTTGAACTGATATAATATTGTTAAACATTTAAGTTTGGTTTGGTTAATTAACGTCGCACTAGAGCTGCACAGTGTGCTATTTTCAACGTTAAGCCTTTAGAATGAAAAGTTTGAAATAAAATATTAAATTTAGTGGCCAAATACATGGTCTTGCTGTGAGCTGGTTGCAATTGCAGCGAGCTGGTAATCGAAAAACCTGTACCATCCTTGTATTTCAAACAAACTTTCGCTGTGCATCTGTTAAAATAATGCTTCTGTTAAAAGGTCTTCTGTTATAGTCCAAATGTCTTCACGTTGGTCGTTGTGCAAGTTTAAAAATTGGGGTAGCAACTCTGAAATGAACTTTTTCAAACTTATAATGCGGGTCTTTGATACGGAATCGGTACCGAACTACCACCGAATGCCCTGTGTGATGCTTTATCTCAACCAACTAGTTATTTTCCCCCATTTTATTTAACAAGGAGCAAGACAACTTAACTTGTGTGGGAAGTACAAACAAAGTAAGCCACGACTTTGGAAACGTTTGTCGAATGAATACAATACTTGCAAGTTCTCTTGTAATCCCATTGCTTTCCTTTGCAACATTACTACAATCGACCAGTAAATATTTTATCAAATATACTGGATCTATTAAATTATTCATACGCTTTATGAGGCTAACAGAACACGAGCAAAAATTCTCATTAATTCCTCAAAATTGCACATATTTCTTGCATCACAACTTTTAATCAACTGCGTAATTAGAACATCACTGATTGCAGGGGATTTTTAATTGCATCTAATTTAGGGTTGCCATATCCCAGATTTTGCAATCTCCAAAGTGATTTTAAAAATTAACCAACTCGTACTACCGCAATCCATATAAAATCGCAAATTATCGATTATTTGGCGAAGGTGTAAGCCAGGTAGCGAGCGGATGTACTTACTTAAATGGCGAATGTGCATTTAAAAGTTGCTCAATGAGCGGAGACAATGAGTTTCCCAGATTATTGCTACTAAATATTTTAGTTGCATGCTTGATAGTTGCCACTGCCCGGCTAACCAAATTCTGTAGAATTACACAATATTTAATATGCAGGGTTAACAGTCCTTGATATTGCAACAATGCCTAAACGTTCTAATTTACTCTTCGAATTGCACTTTTTTAAATTACAAGTCAAGCCACAAAATTTAGTTTGTATATGAACTGTAATCGCGAAATCGGATGTCAAATCTACTACACCAATAGTTACATGTGCAAGCTGAGACATTGACTTTTAATGCCTGTTGCCTCGGCGTAATGCCTTTCTAAAATTTAGTTCCCGCCTTTGAGAATGTCTTAAATAAAATTTTGTAACAGAAATGAAAATTTTTATCTCGTAATAAAAAAAAAACTTCTAGAAGGTCATGACACTGGTGAGAATAGTATTTTTGAGAGTTTCTGGTTAACTTTTACTGCCTTAAGGATGTTAGTAATCAGATTTGAAAAGGTTGAATTTTAACTGTTATGTGCATCGTTGATAGTCTATAGATGACTTTGCAGAACACGGAAAAAATAAATTGCATATTATTTCAGTAACAATTTATGCGGAACTGAATTAAAAAAAATATTCAAATATTTTGCTCTCATTTTAAAGGGAATTGAGAGATACAACTTTTTGACCTGCTAGCAAACAAATTGAGAGCACTAACGCAACACTGCATTAAATGTTCGTTATGCTCCCTTTCGATAATCTTTGAAATGAGAATGCATTAATATTTGCAATTAAAATGATTTTGTATATTTAATATTCTGAATTTTTATTCGTTAAGAGAAATTAGGACATGGAAACAAATATCTTGTATACGAATTCTCAATTTCCACTACCGAAAAATATAGAAATCTTCCTGAAGATAGCAGGTTGTTTATTATTCCCCAGTGTCATGACAGGCGAGAAAAAAAATGGCGGGAACTTAATATCTAGAACATTTATCACGTTAGCGGAATCACGGTAATGGGAGTAGGTCGGCGAATGCTTCTTTAATAACTTTATTCACCAAATGCCAAACGGATTTGTATGAAGTTTCGCATTCATGATTTTGCCGGGATTATTCTGGCCGAGACATGAATATAAACCATAGAACGACCCATTACACGGCAGACCATTGCCATTGGACATTTCAAGTTAACAATGCAATATGAGTAACATTCGTCGTCGTAACAACAAAACAATCTTCCCATTATAAGTATATTTAACTACTGTGTATACTTTTAGGAATAAAGGAAATCAAATCTTTTCATACCCGAAAAAATGATGGAGCATAAATATATAACCTGTATTCCAAAGTTGCTATAATTGAAATCGTTGTCGGTATTAAAATTACTAAAATTTTGAATCGTAAATTAAATAAATTTAACTTACTTAAATTGGTAATCCAATGATATAATCTTTCTATATTGCATATTTGTTTAAAGCCATACCAAAGTTGTAATATATTTTCTCGTTTACTAATATTAAAAAAGACTCTTTCAAAGGGAGATGTTGATGTATAATACCCAATACCTTCATCGATTAAAAAGTAATAAAGTACTAAAATTAACGCATCCATGGAAAAGATTATATTTTATTGTATCATTTTTTACCCCTTGATGTTTGACGCTTATATACAACATATCTTGCTGATTACGATTGAAAATCAAAATAGTGTTTGAGTTACTATTAGTTAGACGAGTTGTTTGAATTAACGTCGCCCAAGAGATACACAAAGGGCTATTGGTGACGGTTCGGGCTTTAGCTCAAAGGGAAATACCAGTAAACATTGGTTTAGAATTTTCATCTACCAGATAAACAGAACACCTTAGCTGGTGACACTCTTCCAAACTACGACCAAAGCGAGGATTTTACATACAATACTTTCCTATAACCAGAGTTCTCGATTGCCTAAATCGCAAATCAAACTGGGTACCTTCTAATCCGGTGCCATTCTAGCCAGGCTATCCAGTATTAAGTCTTCAATTGACTTACCGATTGTCACTCTAATGTCAACGCTCTCTATGAAAAGTTTCTGCATAAAAAAAATGACGAGACAAAATTGGAATGTAGAGATACTAAAATAATTTTAGAAGTGATACCCAATTTACTGCCTCTGAATTTCCATCTGTCAGGTAAACAAGACACGTTAGATGGCGCTCCCGACTCTGCACCCTTGCACACCACGACCAACGTGAAGACTTAAAAATAATCCCCTCTATCTAATGAATCATCGATTAGCTAAACAGCAAGTCACACTCGTAACCTCTTAGTTCGGTGTCATTCCAACGAGGCTATCGTGGAAAAAGTCTACATTTGATTTATGGCTAGTCGAACTGTATCACTAGGCTAATCTAGTCTTTAGCTAGGGACAATTTAAAATGGGTTTAATGCATTATCAGCAATCCCAGGAATGTGATAGGCATAGCAACCTAGGAGAAGTAAATACCGCATAGCTTGCTTTAACTTATTTAGTAAAACGTCAGTGTCGTGCATAAAACCTCCAAAGATAAAATGGGCATATTGGTAAACTAAAAATCATTTTTAGAATTTATATCCAAATTTACTTTAAAAAGACTAAGCCGAATGATCTGGTTAATATATTTTGTTCCATTATTTACTTGAACTTGGTTGTGTCTGTACATTATGGTATTACAATTTTCAGTAAGTCAGTGTTGCAGAAAATTAGGAGGGGTAATAAAAGGAAGGTATAATCCTAAATCCCTCTTGTCAGACCCCGATTAACCAATGTGCATGATAGGCTCGAGCCTAAGGGGCCCCCAACAGATATTTTTTTGCACATAAATTGTATCAGTTTTGTTCATAGCTTGAAGTATTCATCATTATTGCAATTTCTATAAAACCATTACTTGTTCTATTGCGTTTTAGATGAACATTAAATTTACTTTGGGATGTTTGGCAACTTTATTTTGCGAAAAGGGGCTCCTTCAGTGGTGTGCCTGAAGAACTGAAATTTCTAGAGAATGTTTCTCGTATTATTATTTGTTTACTACGCATTCGACACCTACTGACCAATAAGAGTCGTTGTGACCTTCTCACCCCCCTCTCATCCCAGCGTAAAGTTGATTTGCCGAAAAAAGACCCATACAAACTACGAGATTATATAAACTGAAAAAAAAACTAGTATTAGTTCAAATAAATTTGTTGCAGCAAAATACAGATTTTAATCCGCTTACTTTCCATAGTTACATACAACTGGGATAAAAGTTACGTTGTTAGCCATGGATTGAACAGGATTTTACATATTGCTTAATGTGACAAATAAATAATGTTTATGTGGTTTAGAAACATTAACTTATAGTTCAAGAAATGAAAGCGGTGTTTTGGGAATCTATTCCGTAGAAATGCCGCTACTAACTTCGCAGTTATAAAACTTGCCGGTATCTATTAACATTCGGTATATGGATTAGAAGTCTGACAGCAGTTAATCCCTTTGAAAAGTTTAACAATGTCAATGAGATTATAAAATGGAATTATAATCTGTAGGCAATTCAATAATTTTCAGATAATTTAACGCTTTTGATCAAATGAGATTCTCTGCAGAAATCACTGAATTACATAACAAATGTACGGACACGGATACTCTTCTACTGAAAATTGGGTAGTTTATCCATTATTTTTTAACAAAGTGCGAAAACATCAAGATTGAAAGGAATACTTTTGGCCTAAGAGACCTAGCCACCGCCCACCTTATTACATAAGCACAATTGCACTGGTATTCATTAAAGGGCTAGTCGTGAACTTAAATTTTATTTGTATAATTACAAAAACATTGAGATGTTACTCTTGCCACTCGCAGAGTGCGCTGGTGTACAGGAAGTGACTGAAGGCGAAGGGAGAAAGTGTTTTGTTTTTGGCGGTTTTAAAAAAAGAAAGGAAAAAGAAAACGAGGACGGGACGAGGTTTTTTGGAGAAAGGGAAAAAAAGCCTTAAAGAGTGTCCGGTGTTCTGATTTGTCCGGTGATTTCTAGACTGGTGTCCGGTAGTTTCAGGAGTGTCTGGTGATCTCCATTGTATTCTGGAGTTGAGGGCAAGGTCTACTAACCAAGCTTTACAAACTTAGTGTACTGCGATTTTAAATGTTGTTCTAAGGGCATGGATATCACCTAACGGAATCGAGAGTTCTCTTCATATATAAATTTTGTGGCCACATTTTAAATTATGTTATAACGAAGCGTTGCGTTTTATGCTCGTTATAAACCTCTCGAAGAATGTTGGTCGTATCTTGCCAAATTATTCTGACTAAATTGTTTTAACCTGTTAACATCAAATGAAATTTTGCATTCTTATTCCTGGCAATACTACGCCGTTTTGGCATTTTTAAATCTTATTTTACTCATGAAATCATATGCGTATTATTTGGAACAGAAACCTTTGAGGAAATACTCGTGAAATTTGTCTTTAAAATAAAGGCGAATTGGAAAGGGGAAACATTAGGCCTCGGTGACTCAATGTTAGTATCTATGTTAACGTGCAATAAACTTGATGTTTTCACATTTGTTTAGAAATATAAGATTATTTTCCCTATTCAGTATAGTAGTAACTGCTTGCGCACTGAACACCCGATTATACTTGTGCTTAAACATTGCATGAATAACGAAGTCAATTCAATGTTATTAAAATGTAAATACCCTTCATTTTGACGGGCGTTACTAAAACTGTGTTAAAAATAAGCTAAGTCTCCTAAACTGTGCTCTACCGTCAGTGCGATACGGTCAACACAGTATCGCACTGAAAGTGTTAAATGATAAATTAAATGCAGAAAGCGTTGTTAATAATCGTAACCATTTCATAACTTTGCAGAAAATCAGTTATAATACCGATTTATTTGGTTTGAAGGAACGTTGAAGTTTTTCATTAAAAAAAAAGTAGGTGCGAGTCACGCAAAATAAATTAAATTTGTAAACTGCTTTTCATAGGAGTGTAATTATCCTGGTTGTCGACAATCCATGTAATACAGTAACTTCTATTTCAGTCATTTGAAACTCTTTTATTTTGGGAATAAATGAAGTTTTGAGTATACTTTGGAACATATACAATTTTAAAGTTAAATGGGATTAACAATTTAAAATCTAGGTGTGATTAAAAAGTTGTATTCGTTATAACTATCATAGTCGCATAGTAATATCAAGATAGGATGCTTTAGGGTAAAAGGGATAAACGTGATCTTTTTGGTCACAAGTAGGCTATTTCTATAAGCTAGATCGTAGCTAGGATTTCTGAAATTTCTAGGATTTTAAATGATTGCATTGGAGTCAATTGTCCTCGAAAAGGAAAGATGCAAAATGCCCTTTCACCGATTTATTTCGATAATAAGGATTCCAAGTCTATATAATGCGAGACTTATGAAGAATCGGTATGATGTCCTATATTACGAATTTATAGGGTAAACGATCGGCGGTCGATCAATGATTTAACCCAAATTTAATTCCCCTGTACAAGATACAATTGCAACAAGTATTGGCCATGGGCACCATCAAAATGCGACAGACCAGCAGATCTCATTAATGATTAATCAATAGATATATTGTTAATAAATCGGTTGCAAGCAGATTGTCCGGAAATGAGGCTGGAATAATTCTCTGCCTTGAACACATTTGTTATCATATGGGCAATACTAAATGGATTAAAATGTCTTTATTGTATCTGACCAAGTGGTGAAGTGTATCGGTCATAAATCCTGGCAAGTAACGTTTTCAAAGCGGTTGTGAGGCAAATTTTATACAATTCGGTGGTCATCTGAGGAAAATTCCCCATATTACTGCACTAGTAAGGAGACTCATTAGTTGAAGAGATTGGGTAAAAGATTGAGGCTATGTCGGAGAGGCCAATTTCCTGAGAGTTGGGAACGAGATTCCTTAGGATTAAATGAGCAGGTTCGCAAATAAAAAGTCTCTAGTAAAAGTAGGTGGTAGATTAATGTCGGTACGATTGTATATGTTAAAATTTGGTTACGAAAATGCATTTTTATGAGGATCCCAAATATCAGGATTAGTTAAAAAAAAAAAAGCACAGTGGGGGAGTGGATCGGTTGGAGAGGGCTGATGTCAGTGCGATATAAAAAAAAAGTTACTTTCATGAAAGAATTGGTGCACAAAAATTGGTATAGCCAGTACAGGTACATACTAGTAGATAGTCCGTGGAGGGTTAAATGTCAGTACGACTAGCAACGTGCTAGTTTAATGAAAAAATTAATGCAGGAATAGGTAAATTCGATTTTATGTGAACATTGCTTTCGGTTCTGAAATGAAGTATACCGAAAGGCGAGTTCAAGAACCAGAGCAACGTGATTTGGTTGCTGGGTGGTTGAGTTTGAGGGGAAATTAAAAAGATGTGGGCGGGTGGGAATGGAAGAATTAGTTTTTCTATAAAGAATGACGAGAATTAAAATGGTTTTGGCTATGAATATAACTTTTGAAGAAGGTTTAGCGACTTGAAACTCGTTTCTTTGCCGGGGCCGCTTAGACTGGGTTTTGTGAAACCTCGAACTCCTACTGCTGGCGACATGCAGAGTGACCGTTCTAAAGGCAGTTGATACAGCGAGGGTTGTCGGTTTTAGACAACACGCAGTCACGGGTGGGGATGAGCTTCTCCAACCTTGGACAGGATGGACAGGATTTTATTGGATTGTGGCTGGCGCGGCGACTCTACCAAAAGATATAAAAAAAAATCGTTTGGTCAGTTGCATGACTCACGAGGAGGAAAGCCGCAGAGTGGCCAGTTCAGACTACAGCCGACTGCACTCTGTTTTCAGTAGTGTAGCCCCCTTTATTAACATATTGAAAGAAATGCAGCTCCCAATGTAAAACTCATGGTTATTTTCCTTGAAGGCCATGAGATAAAATTGGGCTCCTTGCTGCTCGGCATAATCCTGGTGTAATCACCTGAACTTGAACTAGTGAAAGATTATGGAATTCGCCGTACAGAATTTCATCAAACTCCCGCCGTGGCCTTGAAGAATAGGGCAAGGGTGGGTGCGGGATCAGCCGGTATACCACTACCTATAACTTCCTCGTTTGGGGTAGGACAACTTGGTATCTTATTATAGCCAACAATAGCGATTCCCAGTGCACTGGTATCCGACTCAGTCGGATTGATATTCCAGTAATCGGTAGCCGCAGGCATCTATCTGATCGACCTCCATTCGGTCGAATGATTCGTGTGCAGGCGACAAAGCTGGTTCAGCAACCTGCACATCGGTCAGGTCACTTGGCATTTCCCCCTCCTTTTGGGCTGTTCGCTCTGCACCGTCTTATTGGGGGTGTCAGGGGGATCGGGAACAAGTTCGTTCTCCGGAAGCAAGAATCTCTGGAACCAAACTTCCCAAAATTTCTCCCTTATTGAACAGGTTAGCACACTGTTCTAAAATGGAGAGGACGATGGCAAACTCCTATCAATAAGTTATCAACGCGCTCCTTGATATCGTCGACGAAACATCAATTCAAGCCCAAAAACTGGGCCATAAGTTTGCAGTATTTATGCATGAGGGATCGTCATCCTTGTTCGGGATGTCAAATATCGAGGCATCAATGACCTTGGAATGGTAGTCATCCTCAAGTGCGAAGGCGAGAGACAGAAGATTTGTGGCCTGCCTTCCTATTGGGTAGGTCATCAACCCCGATAGACCGATTAAACCTGGAGTAACCGGGCTTTGAAATAAAGTTTCAATGTCTAATTGTTTTATGTATTTTTTATTTTGCTGGTTTAAAACGAATGTAGTACTCTTTTAAGTACTTTCTTTGTTAGTTTAAAAATAAAGTGTAACATTAAAATTTACTTTTAGAGCCTGATTGTTAGCTTAACTGCTTACAGTAAATCCATTAACATCAGATTTTTTTGCAGGTGCCCTTGTTTTAGCCAATTACGTATCGGATGTTTACCAGTATAAATGCACGACAAATGTTGGCCAGTTTTCGGTTTATAACAAGCCGAGTAGGCTGTAAAAGGTCCAAATGACCTAAATTTTTACTTTATTTTATTTATTGGCCAAGTATATGCCAAGAAGTACAGTTGTACTTATTTTGTTATCCTTAAGACAAGGTTTTTATTTGCATTTACATTTTCTACATGGAATTGTAGATTATTCTTTTTTAAAGGCATAAAAGATCCAAATGACCTAAATTTTTACTTATTTTAATTTATTGGCCAAGTGTATGCCAATAAGTACAGTTGTACTTATTATTTTGTTATCCTGAAGACAAGGTTTTTGATTTGCATTTCATATTTTCTACATGGAATTGTAGATTTTTCTTTTTTAAAGTCTGAAGTTTAGACTGATAAATATTTTCATTTTAAAAATTGATTTTGGAAATAAATCGTATTATGCTGGTAAACATCCGTAATTGCGTACACACACAAACGTAGAAAATGATTGCATGTAGACAACTGGACAGTTGAGAACATAAAAAAAAACTTGTGGATTTTAAATGGGTTTGATTTTAAATGGGGTTTTATTTTAAAAGATTTTAAATTGTTAATTTTAAAGGATTTTAAATTGTTAATTTTAAAGGATTTTAAATTGTTAATATTAAAGGATTTTAAATTAATTTTAAATTGTTAATTTTAAAGGATTTTAAATTGTTAATTTTAAAGGATTTTAAATTGTTAATTTTAAAGGATTTTAAATTGTTAATTTTAAAGGATTTTAAATTGTTAATTTTAAAGGATTTTAAATTGTTAATTTTAAAGGATTTTAAATTGTTAATTTTAAAGGATTTTAAATTGTTAATTTTAAAGGATTTTAAATTGTTAATATTAAAGGATTTTAAATTAATTTTAAATTGTTAATTTTAAATTGTTAATTTTAAATTGTTAATTTTAAATTGTTAATTTTAAATTGTTAATTTTAAATTGTTAATTTTAAAGGATTTTAAATTGTTAATTTTAAATTGTTAATTTTAAAGGATTTTAAATTGTTAATTTTAAATTGTTAATTTTAAAGGATTTTAAATTGTTAATTTTAAATTGTTAATTTTAAAGGATTTTAAATTGTTAATTTTAAAGGATTTTAAATTGTTAATTTTAAAGGATTTTAAATTGTTAATATTAAAGGATTTTAAATTAATTTTAAATTGTTAATTTTAAAGGATTTTAAATTAATTTTAAATTGTTAATTTTAAAGGATTTTAAATTGTTAATATTAAAGGATTTTAAATTAATTTTAAATTGTTAATTTTAAAGGATTTTAAATTGTTAATTTTAAAGGATTTTAAATTGTTAATATTAAAGGATTTTAAATTAATTTTAAATTGTTAATTTTAAAGGATTTTAAATTGTTAATTTTAAATTGTTAATTTTAAATTGTTAATTTTAAAGGATTTTAAATTGTTAATTTTAAAGGATTTTAAATTGTTAATTTTAAAGGATTTTAAATTGTTAATTTTAAAGGATTTTAAATTGTTAATTTTAAAGGATTTTAAATTGTTAATTTTAAAGGATTTTAAATTAATTTTAAATTGTTAATTTTAAAGGATTTTAAATTGTTAATTTTAAATTGTTAATTTTAAATTGTTAATTTTAAATTGTTAATTTTAAATTGTTAATTTTAAATTGTTAATTTTAAATTGTTAATTTTAAATTGTTAATTTTAAAGGATTTTAAATTGTTAATTTTAAAGGATTTTAAATTGTTAATTTTAAATTGTTAATTTTAAAGGATTTTAAATTGTTAATTTTAAAGGATTTTAAATTGTTAATTTTAAAGGATTTTAAATTGTTAATTTTAAAGGATTTTAAATTGTTAATTTTAAAGGATTTTAAATTGTTAATTTTAAAGGATTTTAAATTGTTAATTTTAAAGGATTTTAAATTGTTAATTTTAAAGGATTTTAAATTGTTAATTTTAAAGGATTTTAAATTGTTAATTTTAAAGGATTTTAAATTGTTAATTTTAAAGGATTTTAAATTGTTAATATTAAAGGATTTTAAATTAATTTTAAATTGTTAATTTTAAAGGATTTTAAATTGTTAATTTTAAAGGATTTTAAATTGTTAATTTTAAAGGATTTTAAATTGTTAATTTTAAAGGATTTTAAATTGTTAATTTTAAAGGATTTTAAATTGTTAATTTTAAAGGATTTTAAATTGTTAATATTAAAGGATTTTAAATTAATTTTAAATTGTTAATTTTAAAGGATTTTAAATTAATTTTAAATTGTTAATTTTAAAGGATTTTAAATTAATTTTAAATTGTTAATTTTAAAGGATTTTAAATTAATTTTAAATTGTTAATTTTAAAGGATTTTAAATTGTTAATTTTAAATTGTTAATTTTAAAGGATTTTAAATTGTTAATATTAAAGGATTTTAAATTAATTTTAAATTGTTAATTTTAAAGGATTTTAAATTAATTTTAAATTGTTAATTTTAAAGGATTTTAAATTAATTTTAAATTGTTAATTTTAAAGGATTTTAAATTAATTTTAAATTGTTAATTTTAAAGGATTTTAAATTGTTAATTTTAAAGGATTTTAAATTGTTAATTTTAAAGGATTTTAAATTGTTAATTTTAAAGGATTTTAAATTGTTAATTTTAAAGGATTTTAAATTGTTAATTTTAAAGGATTTTAAATTGTTAATTTTAAAGGATTTTAAATTGTTAATTTTAAAGGATTTTAAATTGTTAATTTTAAAGGATTTTAAATTGTTAATTTTAAAGGATTTTAAATTGTTAATTTTAAAGGATTTTAAATTGTTAATTTTAAAGGATTTTAAATTGTTAATTTTAAAGGATTTTAAATTGTTAATTTTAAAGGATTTTAAATTGTTAATTTTAAATTGTTGATTTTAAATTGTTGATTTTAAATTGTTGATTTTAAATTGTTAATTTTAAATTGTTGATTTTAAATTGTTGATTTTAAATTGTTAATTTTAAATTGTTAATTTTAAATTGTTAATTTTAAATTGTTAATTTTAAATTGTTAATTTTAAATTGTTAATTTTAAATTGTTAATTTTAAATTGTTAATTTTAAATTGTTAATTTTAAATTGTTAATTTTAAATTGTTAATTTTAAATTGTTAATTTTAAATTGTTAATTTTAAATTGTTAATTTTAAATTGTTAATTTTAAAGGATTTTAAATTGTTAATTTTAAATTGTTAATTTTAAAGGATTTTAAATTGTTAATTTTAAATTGTTAATTTTAAAGGATTTTAAATTGTTAATTTTAAATTGTTAATTTTAAAGGATTTTAAATTGTTAATTTTAAAGGATTTTAAATTGTTAATTTTAAAGGATTTTAAATTGTTAATTTTAAAGGATTTTAAATTGTTAATTTTAAAGGATTTTAAATTGTTAATTTTAAAGGATTTTAAATTGTTAATTTTAAAGGATTTTAAATTGTTAATTTTAAAGGATTTTAAATTGTTAATTTTAAAGGATTTTAAATTGTTAATTTTAAAGGATTTTAAATTGTTAATTTTAAAGGATTTTAAATTGTTAATTTTAAAGGATTTTAAATTGTTAATTTTAAAGGATTTTAAATTGTTAATTTTAAATTGTTGATTTTAAATTGTTGATTTTAAATTGTTGATTTTAAATTGTTAATTTTAAATTGTTGATTTTAAATTGTTAATTTTAAATTGTTAATTTTAAATTGTTAATTTTAAATTGTTAATTTTAAATTGTTAATTTTAAATTGTTAATTTTAAATTGTTAATTTTAAATTGTTAATTTTAAATTGTTAATTTTAAATTGTTAATTTTAAAGGATTTTAAATTGTTAATTTTAAATTGTTAATTTTAAAGGATTTTAAATTGTTAATTTTAAATTGTTAATTTTAAAGGATTTTAAATTGTTAATTTTAAAGGATTTTAAATTGTTAATTTTAAATTGTTAATTTTAAAGGATTTTAAATTGTTAATTTTAAAGGATTTTAAATTGTTAATTTTAAAGGATTTTAAATTGTTAATTTTAAAGGATTTTAAATTGTTAATTTTAAAGGATTTTAAATTGTTAATTTTAAAGGATTTTAAATTGTTAATTTTAAAGGATTTTAAATTGTTAATTTTAAAGGATTTTAAATTGTTAATTTTAAAGGATTTTAAATTGTTAATTTTAAAGGATTTTAAATTGTTAATTTTAAAGGATTTTAAATTGTTAATTTTAAAGGATTTTAAATTGTTAATTTTAAAGGATTTTAAATTGTTAATTTTAAAGGATTTTAAATTGTTAATTTTAAAGGATTTTAAATTGTTAATTTTAAAGGATTTTAAATTGTTAATTTTAAAGGATTTTAAATTGTTAATTTTAAAGGATTTTAAATTGTTAATTTTAAAGGATTTTAAATTGTTAATTTTAAAGGATTTTAAATTGTTAAATTTTAAATTGTTTTTATTTTAAATTGTTTTTATTTTAAATTTTTAAATTGTTAATTTTAAATGACTGCCTACAAAGGCGATGCACTAAACACTATGTCAATGTCACTATCGGCGTAGAATTGAAACCAATTCCTCGTACAAGCTTTCGACCATAGGAAATGTGAATGGCAATAGTAAAGATAAATTATAATTTACTGGTTTTTATTAGGCAGATTTTTTTTATTGATTAATTGTAGAAAGATGTGTTATCGATTAACTTAAGTAAGCCTTATTAAAAAATCAAAATAAAGGCATACTAAAATAAAGGAATCGCGAATGGCAAAATCCTGCGCTATTATTTTAATACCTAAATTTTATACAAAATCAGACAAATAATAAGTTTGAACTTGTAACGGGATTAATTTAAAAGGAAATATAAGTATTTTAAAAGGAGCTATTTGGTTTTTCTTATGCTTGAATTATAGCCTTCTGTACCTTTATTTATGTTTCTAAAACATATATCAAGGTATTGTTTGCAATAGTACATGGACAGCATGTATGCAGAAATCAGTAAAATGGTGTTACTCAAAAGTACACCTAGAATACCAAATTTGATTTGCACATTATAGTTTACTTCAAATTGTCAGATACACGAAAATGATCGGTTAAAGTCACTGCGTTAAAGGAAAACTGTACAGTTTATAGTGCGCAGATGGTCAATGTCCTCTTTATTATGTATTTCTAAAGAAAGACTTAGCACAGCATAATTATTGATTTGTAATACTACTGTAAATATAAACTTGCTACCTTTGTGGAATGAATAATAGTTGCAACCAAAATTTGAAAGGTATTGTTTAAGGAGTTCTTTTTTTTTACGTTGATTAATTTTTAACAATGAGCAAATTTAATTAGCTTTAATATGTCAAATTATTTTTTTTATCTTAACTTAATAAATTTAGAAAATTATTAATTTAAAATTAGATTTTACTCCTAAATCGTATCCAAATTTATTTTTGTTAAAAAAAATTGTGCAAATTAGTGAAATTTATATTACATTTTAAATAACAATTTAATTGAACAGGTAGTGACTCATTTTTGGCATTTGCGGAAACGTACTAAATTGCATTACTAAACAAAATAAATGTTTTACTAAAAAAATATTAGATATCTTCAATGGTTACCATTTCTTATGACCTTGTTACTGTTATAACTTGAGTACTTAACTGATCGTAATTGCAGTACTTGTCCTTGTAAATTTAAATATTAAAAATATACACCATTCCTTTTAAATTTCTTAATATAGATTTAAGTAAAAAAAACAAAAACAAGTATTTAGTAAAAAAACAAACTGTTACAAGCCGTTTTATAAAATTTACCTATTTGAAATTCTATCTTATGGGTAATTTTATAAATGTGACATGAAATGTATAAATTGTGTAACTGAATGTAATATTTAACTTCTCAGTTACAAATTTTAATAACTATGAATTATCCGTCAAAAACAAACAAATCTATGACTTTCCTTGTAAAAACGTCATGGTATGAATTTTTAATATACATACGCTGACACAATGCTACTGAAGTCTATCTAAAAATGTCAAATTCAGATGTGTGCCGTATGAAATATGAAAAATGGACTATTTATAAAAACCCACATGACTACAGCTTTTACTGAATAGTGCAAAAAAAAGTACTTTTGAAAGAACAATAGTGTTTCGCAAGTGAACTTGAAACACTAGCTAGGGTACAAATGTCAGAAAGTGGAATCGTATAGAAGATAAAATCTCCAGCCACCGTCACCGCTGCCAACGATATGGACATACCAAAAATATGTGCAAACATCCCATTAGGAGTATTAAATGCTCTGAAAACACCTTTCAAACGAATGCACTGAAAAGTTCATATCAAACCCAACGTGCACCTTATGCGAATGCAATCACACAGCCAACTACTCAGGGTGCCCAAAATAACTCATGCCCTCTTGAAATTGTCGAGGATTCTGCCCCTAAAAAAATATTGAAACGATATTTGAACCAAATATAGTAAACGATCTACTTCCTGTAGTCGAGGCCAGACAAGCAGTTAACGACGTCCCCTTAAAAAGCGAAGATATTATAGATTTCTTCCGAAAAATCTCTAAATGGTTAAAGAACTCATCACAAAAGTAAAACGGCTTTTCACTGAATTTAAACAGGCCCAATACCTAGTACAAAAAATGGAAATCTGCTTTAAAGCTAACTTTCTCGTGCATCTGCATCAGATTACCTCAATGTGTGAAAGTTATAAATCATGTTCTGGCCAACGCTTCCAAAAAGACGATACCGAGAGCTACCGCTGTACCTGAGCAACCCTTTGACATGAGCCTACACACAGGTGGAGGGGACTCTGGGTCAGGTTTCAGCGGGCTAACGGCTCTCGACTATCTCGCATTCAGGCGGAGTTCTCAATTATCGAAGATAAGAAAAATTGAAAATAAAATCTTTAAGCTTGCCCATTGTCTCTCCCAAACGTGATGACGACCCACTGCTCCATGAATACAGCGATAATCTTAGAAAGTATTCGGAAATCGCCGATCGAAACTCTGATGCAGGCAGCTTCAAACGGGAGAATGACATGCTAAATATATGCATGTATATCTCCAAAAACAACGCAGATATGAATTACAGACTCTAAAATGAGTGCCATGTACTTTCTTGTGGAGCGCATTCCCGATCCAGAGCCCTATCTCCATGATGCTGTGATGGAGAACGGATAATCTAAAGAAAAACTGACCAGACCGGCGGGCAGACACCACTAGATCATACGCCACGGCTGGCTATAATGCTGTGCAAAATAAATCTACGCCATCAGCGGAAGTGACTGATCTAGTGACCCCAAATTCAGAGTTCTTGCCCACCAATTGGCAGGACCAACAGATGACTGACGACGCCATCCTCCCGGGCGAAAGTGTTGAGGTGATGGTAGTCGCGGAACTGGAGTCCATGCCCTGGTCGCACATACCTTCTGCGATCAAAACTCCCGTCCCGGGTATGCCATTTTCAAGAAAATTACGAATGAATTTGAGAACTCTAAAAGTACGGAACTCCAAATTCAGTTATTCCTACACTTGCAGCAATTATATCCAAATTCTCTCAGTCTGTGAGAACACTCATTTCACCATTATGGCTCACTTGCAAGCAGAGAAACAAAACTTCTACCTTGCCGCCACTATTGACAGTTTCCCCTTCCAAGTGGTCATCAAAGGACTGCCAACTGGAATGGACCGAGGACGACTCTCAGATAAACTGACGAAAATGGTAACCCCCATAATCAAAGTCGACAAACTCGCGAGACGTGCTAAGAAACCTCCGCTCCCTATTTTCTTGATTGAGATGCCCAAAGTTTCGGTTGCAACAAGATATTGAAAGTTACCGAGGTCCTGCAGCTACGCATCCAAAAAGAGCCCTTCAAAAGCAAGCGAGGACCGCTCCAGTGTTGCAACTGTAACTGTTTCCACACACCAGTGAATTCTGCTACATACAGACCCGATGTTTATAAATGTGGTCAGTCAGACCACCAGACCAGACACTGCACCATCAGAAGCCTGCATAATACGAACTGCATAAACTGCTGAGCAACGGGTCATATTGCCTCTAACCGACGAGACTTTCCCAAAGTTAGAAAACACGATGTCCCCCAACCTGTTAAATCCCAGCGACATGTTAAGCATAGGACAGCAGCCTAGAAGATCTCCTACTACCCCCAAAGTTCCTGCCCAGACATCCCGTATCCCTGATGTTTCATTTATGAGTTATCTAGCCTTAATCATCTATTTAGTCAAAGATATCTCCATATCCTCCGCAAAATATGGATTAAAAGACCTAATCCTCCAAATTCGAGAAAAATTGTCGACTGAGGAAATGGTTTGCTGATGTTGCGATATAATGCTGAGCACTTTCCCCCCAGATTGTGAATTGTGTGCGAGCTAAATTTACAGCATTTGGACTTCCCCATGACCCTCCCTGCAGGCCTCTAATGACGTGCCGTCGAACGGAGATGGTTACAAAACACCTCCTAAGCATCTAACAAGGAGGAGTCCATCTCTAGCCACCCCAAGAGAAACGGAGACAAGCAACTTTTTTGAGAACCTACCTGACATCCGGAAGAGGAAGTGGTCTCCCTTTATCCTGTTCAAAATTGTCGAGGAGCTCCCTGATATTCTAATGGAGATCAACGAAGCCTGCCAGAAAGTGGTCCATTCCAAAACCTTCTTCCACTCCAAGCTCACACCCGCTGACCAAGAGGAGTAAAGTATCTTAGATATGCTAGCTTCCCGGAGTATAGGATTTACAGGCATGCTTCTAGAAGGAATAAATCTTCGAAAGTAGTAAAAAAGGGCCTGCCCTGCAACTCATGCCTGGACGAGATAGTTATCCCTCAGCAATGGGATTCATTGCGGAAAAGGTCAGCCAACTAAAGAGTACCCAAAAAAGAACTCCCGATATTCCTAGTTCACCTCACCCGAACAAGAAACCGCAAATTGATTCTCGAACTTGAGAGACTTGTCTCTTCGTGTGGAGTATTGTAAAAAGGAGAGCAATTCCACAATGCTTCGATTGCCAAGAATTATGTTTCCCACCACTGCAGGATGCATATCAGATGCAGCTTCTCTAGTGGTAACTGCGAGAATAAGAAGTGCGAAAGACAAAGACCCCTAACAAATGGCTCAACTGCGGAGGACATCATCCGAGCTCATTTGCGGGGTGCAAGCGCAAACCCAAGTTCCGGCAAAGGCCGTTCTCCGTGCTGCAAGTGCTGCTCCCCTACTCCTCTGCGTTTCCAACTGCCGATCCACCACCCACTCCAGAAAGCCTCTCTGAAGGATTTCAGTTATCAGATGCATCTCTTCGGGAACATCGAAGAATTTTGCAAGAAAGTCAAATCCATTGACTCGGAAGAAGTTAAGCAAGAAAAGTTTGTAAAATTCCTTGTAATATTTTCCGACTATCAACGCTCCAGTAAGCCCCGACTCCTGGCTGATCCAAAAGGTCTGTTAGACTTTTCCCCCTTCCTGGACGTAGGAAGCTCCAATCTGACGGGGTCAGACACCACTGGACTGAGGGTCACCCCGATTGGCTATAATGGGGCGCAAAGTTGCCCTACGCCAGCCGCGAAAGTCACAGGGCAAGTGGTCACTGAACATGATCTCGCTCCACCCTTGCCCCTTTTGCTATAGTCCACGGAAAAATATGTTGACATTCCGAACGAGCTAAACATGTTTCCTGATGTATATACCAACAAATGCGTTGGAGATTGTTCCGTGCAATGGGGATGCCTACTACTCCGTCATTGCCTACCTCAGGGAAAGACAATATGAATTCTACCTTGGGAGCTGCGCGCCTTTCAAGGTGGTGACAAAAGGCCTACCATCTGAAACGGCGTGCAGCGGTCTGCTTGCTGAGCTGATCAATCTGAGGTTCTTCCCCCACGAGTGATTCAACTCGCCAAGCGATGATCAAAACGACCTCTGAACTTCTTCCTAGTTGAATCGCCACGCCAGCCTAAAAATAATAAGATTCTGACTATCACCACTCTATTCCGCCTGGACGTAAAAGTTGAGCCGTTTAGAACTGGTTTGGAGATACTGATGACAAATGTTACATGACTGCAAGATGCCTGAAGTGCGGAATGAACCATGTCACTTGCGATTGCCTTCTACCCAAGACTGACAACCTAATATGCATCAACTGTCTTCAAAGGCCGTGTGAATTCCAGCAGGAAATGCCAGAAATTTCCTAAATCTCGTATCTAAATGGCCCCGGACTTCAAATAAGGCAGGAATTTCCTTTTGTCGAAGGATTTCAAAAAACAACAAAAACAGTCAAACGGCCAAGAGTCGTGGATAACCCCACCCTGATAGAAGATCCTAAAAAATTCGAAGCTATCGGAACCGTCGAAATGGAAATGACCGAGGAAATTACTCAGCCAAAAATAAAAATTCCACCGATTATTGCCTCTAACCCATCTCTATGGGCAGAAATAAGATCGATCTTTCAAAGTCAAAATATAACTGATTTTACTTGCAAAGCTATTCCGGACTCACTGATTTTCAGATTGAGCACTAAGGAAAACTTTGATGCAGTAATCGAACTGTTTAAGGGCAAAAAATGCCCTTACCACACCTATAATACAACTCGTATTAAATGGACTAAAGCAATTCTTAAAAACATCCCAGCAGAAATGCCGGTAGATAAAATCCAAGAGGAATTAGCACAACAAGGCTTACCCATACTTAGGGTCTATCAGAAAAAATGGTAGATAGAATAAAAATCCCTCTTCTCATATTCTACTTAGAATTGGAAGCAAGAAAAAAAGGAGCAGATATTCATTTGCTCAAAGAGCTTATACATTTTAAGGTCAAAGGCCTGCACAATCTCATCGCTGTCGAAGGTATAGTTATACCAAAAATATGTGCTATCACCCGCTAAGATGTGTGAAATGCTCTTAAAATCACCTCGCAAACGAGTGTACAGAGATTTAACTCCAAACCTAAATGCGAGAGCGAACACACCGCAAACTGTTCTAGATGCCCTTGCGTCCTCAATCCGCATCAAAAAACTAAATCAAACGAAACAGTTATGGTGGATTATCCCCTGCTTCCCAAAACTCAAAAACCAACCTGAAAAAAAAAAACTACAAAGCTGAAGAACCCACAACCAGCCATAGAAACCTGAACGCTGCCCCAGAAAACGGCGAAAACATTATAGATTTTCTGAAGGAAATCGCTAAATGGCTTAAAGGAATTAATGTCAAAGATCTAATTCATAAATTTAAACAGCTGTTTGCCAACTTCAAAAATGCCAATACGCCATTTGAAAAGATGGAAGTAGGCTTAAATGCTATTGAGCTTTTCGCTTTTTTCTGTATCTCTGATTAAGTGAATAAGCAATAATTTATAAAGGCAATTGCACCGCTTCACACAAATGACGATAACTGGAAGCTACCGCTGTACCTGAGCAACCCTAGGAAATGATCCTACACACAGGTGTAAGGGACCTAGGGTCAAGTCTCAGCAGAAACACGGCAGCCAGTTCATCTTACGATCAGGTTAAAGCCAGACTTAAGGATAAAATCGAAAACAAAATAAAAATTGTAAAAATTTATTAAAAGAATAAACTTCCAACTTTCCATTCTCCTATTTTCCAAAACCTGCCTTCGGTGGGTTGTTCCATCCCATTGAACCTGGGTATGTTTCTTTTCTTACGCAGCGCAGGCTGCAACAAAAAAGCCACGGAAGTTCTCCTACGGGACATCTTCGATGCAAAAGTAATAAGAACCTTCGGGTGGACGCTTCAAATGGCTCATGTCGATTTCCGATTTCTGGTTGATCTCTTTTCTCATCTGATACAGCCATGAGCTACAGACATGTTGACCACTAATTGTCATACTGGAGGCGCAGGCTCCTTTGAAGCCAAGTCCTTCGCAGCCAAGTCCTTCGAAAATATTCTAGACTTCTTCAGTTGTTCCCGAGTCTTCGTGGAAGTAACAACTAACGAGCTGCATAACTACATCAGATTTCACATGTCCTGTGCATATGGCGTTATCTTTGATGATTAGCATTGTCACAAAGTTACTCTATTTCAAACCTCTTCATAATCAATTACTCGTACCCCATGAAACTCATTGCCCCTTGCGACCAGTTTTGAATTCACACAGAAGTGTCTAAACCTTGCAAGATGAAGAACAAACTTATGTGATTTATCTATACGCTTAGATATCCAACTTGCAGTGTTTCAATTTTAAAGCTTATTTCGAAACAAGGTTAAGAATGGTTCATTTTATTATATTTTGTACGTAATATGCCAACATCTTGAATATATGAATCGCAATATTTCAGTTTGTCTAAATAGTTTTAATGCGCACTGACTGACCGAAGCTAATGTAAAAAGAAACTCTATCCAAAATTTAAATTCCTCAAATGAAACTAATTTGATATTTAAGTGGACTTTTGAACTTTGATGTAAAATGTATACCCATAAGAATTCCTGTGAATTGTATTTAAGCTTGTTGGATTCCAATCATTAAAATTGTTTTGAAGCAAAATATATTTAATGTCAAACAATTTAATATTATTAACAACTAACTATTCAATGCTCTCGGTTTAAGTTGACTTAATAATTACTGCAAAATTATTTTAATTTCGATTTTTACTCTTTTTCTAAGAAAAAAAGCCGGAAGTGTTATTTAAATTATTTGCTTTGTAAGGCAATATAATTTTAACATTTTATTTAAGAGATTTAAATCGTATACAGTTTTAAAAAAAGTGTATAAATATAAGGAATGGTAACCATTGTTTTAGATGTACTTTGATTACAGTATATGGAAGACGGGTTATGTAGAAGTAACATAATGTTACAAATATGTAAGATTTGGAGTTTCCAAAATCATTACGGTTGGGTAATCCTTTTTTGTAGTATTCAGCTTTAATTAAAAATTTATATTGAAATTGTACTTTCAATTTAGTTCGATTTCCTAAAATTCTTGAATCATAGATGGCATATTGTTTTGCTCCAAGTAAAACATTTGTAAATGTTTAGTGTACAATTGCATATAATTGTAAATAAATTTGTAAACCTAGATTTATTCTTTTGTGTATTTATTAACTGGTATGCTCTTTTACAATTAATATATGCATTTAATTCTTTATCTATTTATTTAGTATAAGTGTTACATTTAAAGTTCTAATTATTAGAGGTGTATTAATACAGAGGAATTAGTCTCGTCACATTCAAACAATAACATTTCAAATTAAAATGTGTTAAAATATAAATTGAACTGCATTCCCACTACTGAATATTAGCCAACTTTATTGCTTTAAAATGAGTTATAGCAGGGCCCGATTAAGACATTGAAGCAAGGGCAACCCGCCTTTAAATGAGGGCCCCATTGCTGTCAAATAGACCCTGGAACATCAAATCAAACTTTGACATGCATTAAAATCCTTGCCCCTGAATGCAAATAAAACTAAACGCATAAATTATATTTTAGAAAAATATTAATATTAATGAATATTCCTAATCTGTATGTTTTTGATATTTTCCCCCTAATATTCGAACAAATGGAACACAAGTGGCAACTTTTTTTTTGCTATAGGTAAAAATGGCACTTTTTTTAAGGTAAATTTAGTAGCTAACTATGTTGGGGGTGTTAAATATTTATATAAAAATGTATGATTTGGGGGCTCCTCAAAAATGTAAAGTGTAAGCCTGGGCTTCCCGGGTCTATTCTGTAATCAGGCCCTGAGTTGTAGAAGTAAA
The DNA here is from genome assembly GCA_963932185.1 of Troglohyphantes excavatus. Taxonomy (NCBI): domain Eukaryota; kingdom Metazoa; phylum Arthropoda; class Arachnida; order Araneae; family Linyphiidae; genus Troglohyphantes; species Troglohyphantes excavatus. The sequence continues at coordinate 58,738,780 of OZ010677.1, forward strand.
ATTAAAAGTTTCTGCAAATTACGAAATAAAAATGTGGAATCGGATTCTTCAAAGTAGTCTCGGAAGAAATTATTTTGAAAGTAACTGGATTATTAGATTAGAGGCTTAATTGTAAAAATAACTTTAATTTTGAATTATTAGGTCTTTTGCCATGTCTTCGGGCTGGGCGTTGAAATTAATTCTAAGCACAGACTGCATACTAATATAGGTACCGATAATGCATGCCAAGTCTACCGTGATACTAATGTACTCACAATGACTTCTTTGAATCTTTTTCTCGTCTTATTAGTCTTCCTTGCATTTTCTGTCCGCTGTGTTCCGGTTTGTTTTTGTCTTTGGTGATACTTTTCCTAATTTTTGTTTTAATCAGTCTGCATATTTTCTATAAGTTATAACATGTCGCTCAATTCTTAAATTTTTCTCAACTGAAAAAAACACGTGTTCCACCATTTCCTTACATTTTTTACCAGTGATGTAATTCGGATATATTGTGGTATGTTTTGTACAGAGCGAATTCCCCTTGACCAATTGGTTACATGATTAATATCAAAGTTTGCCACTATTCCTTGCTTGTATACATTTGTTTAAAGGTTATAACTGCATCTTTCTCCGCCTTGCTTCAATCTATTTTCCATTTTTGTTCAGTTTTTTTTTTCTTCAAAATTATTTTAATAAGAGTTTTATGGAATCTTATTTTAATCCCAAGTTTTTCCTCGTGTCGCTTCTTGGAGGTTATGCTTAGAACTGGGCCCGAACTCGCTACCTCATGATCCACAGCGTGTCTTTGTCCTCGTTCAAAACGGTGGCCGAGAGTGCCGAGTTGCTATTTAAGTCGTTCAGTACACCCCCAAACCATTTTGGTTGCGTCACCGTTACCTCGTTCTCAATGTTGTCGATCCATTTTAGGACGACATTGAATCCATTTTCTTTTATGTGATGTGGATGTATTCTTTGATTTGTTTACGAAAAGGCTCTTGTATTCATTCCGGCTGTTTTCTTCTGGCGGATCTAATATCGTTTACTAATTTATTTAATGTAAACAAGAGCTCCTTTAATTGACGATTTTTGTTGTGAAGAGTATAGATTCTTTGTTCAGTCATCGTTTGCGTTTAGAAATTTAATTTCTATGTCGGCGAAAGCACTGCCGACCATTCATTTTTTGAGTAAAAATAGTTTTGTTTGTTATGCGTCTTAAAGTAATAATTTTAACATATATTTTTAATATTCTTATTTGATTTTCGTCTTTATAGAAAACGATTGTATAATAAGATCCTTTGCTTGTAAAAAAATATTTTACTATCGCATAATACTGTCCCTTCCAGGCCCTCAAAATTTTTAAATTGCTTGAAAAATTTAAAGTTAAATTTTTTTTTATCAGGCTTTTAATCGCTTATACTGGAAGTGGTCGTATTCTACAATACCAAACCAACCAAATATGATGAAGTTTTTATATTACATTCACTTAGACACATACTTACATATCCCGGCCCCCATCATCTCCCTCAAGTGGACGGAGTCCTCAAGAGGGAAAGAGTTCAAGCACGAGGCTCATGAGAATACGATGTGGACCGGGATGAGTCTTTCACTTGCACGCCCAGACCCACACCGGCTTTGGCCCGAAGGCCGAAGGCAGCCCATGAACCTACGGTGTGGGCCGGGAAGAGCCCCCATCCCAAAGGCCAGGGAGGCACCGGACGACGCTTCCAATGCAGAACGCCCGCCGTCCCCGACAACATTTATTTTTATATTCAAAGTTTTGTAAGTTACAAAACGTCCGGTGGTTTATATTAGATACCCCCGGGAAATGTTAGTATAGATTCAACATGTAAAGAAACAATAAACACAAAAACATTGAATAAACATCTACAAGTTGGGACTTTTCTCCGTCCAATGCTTCACATATTTTTCCACAATTCCTTACGGAAGCCCGAGACAATGCGAAAGACAATTCACAGTATACAGATATATAATGTATAAAAGAGAGTTAATATTATTAAAAGATTGCAGTTTGACATCATCTGAGCGTCCATATTATAACGCGTTAAATTTATATTAGGTTCAACATTCTAGGTGATACAACCTATATGTCTATTCATCCATTTAATCCGATTCCGAATCCTGTTCTAGCCCCTGATCTGGGATCACTAGGGTTGTGGTTTTTTTAATGTTTGCACACATCTGTTTAGATGTTTTAATGCATCCTGTCCAAGGAACCTTGGTTATTGATAACATTCCCCAGTCATTGCTCTATTTTTCTCTCAATTTTTATTTGATGGTTTAGTTAAGTGGTATTGAGTTGTGAGGGGGCAGTCAAAAACATAGTTGTCTGGGGTACAGGGGCCTGTTTTACAATTACATTGATCTGTATCTGATATTTTAAATCTATAAAGGTATGAAAGAAAGGGGCCGTGTCCAGTAAGAAAGTAAATAATGTTTCTATTGTTAACCATAAAGTTGGTTCTTGGTTCGGGTATATAATCGTAAGTTTTCCTTCCTTTTATCGAGTTTTTCCATATTTTTGTCCATTCAGAAATATTATTTTTTAGGATTTAAATTTTAATAGGATTTAGGATTAAATTTTAGATAGAGGTAAAGGGATGTCCAGATGGGGGCCCATACTTGCCCCCACCTTAGCGAAGCCATCCGCCAACTCGTTGCCCATCAACCCCGCATGGGTCTTAACCCAGCAAAGGTTGATGAGCCCCTCGTTGGCGGATATATTTTGTTTAACATCAAATAATAATTTGGACTTACTGGACACGCCCTGTAATGCTTCTTTAGAGGAGCGACTATCTGAGTATATGTTTATTTTTTGGTTGTGTTGTACTGACCGCGTGATTAATCGCAGTCAGCTCGGCTTGAAATACTGAATTAAATTTGTGAAGTTTATGTGTGGATATTTTAATTATTTTATTGTTTGTATTGTTGATAATGCACACCGACAGCCCAACATCATCGTCCATCTTTGAGCAGTCGGTGTACACATCGATATCACTAGAGAAGTCCCCTGCTTTGGTAGGAGTATAGAATTTATAGTTATTTTCAATAGTATCGTAAGGAAATCTGCAATCCATGACACCCAGAAGGGGAAGATTTTGGTTTTTAGACAGGTCTATTTTATGGGTTAAGTAGCTGAATTTTTGATATTCAAGAGCAAGGGTGCGATGAATAGGGGCTTTTCCCAGCAGAACCATGTGAGCATCATTTGGGGCATGATGGTAAGCACCGATGATTTTTTAACAGAAATTTACGCTGAAGCGTGGTCAGGCGAATGATTTGACTCTTAGTAAGATTGCCCGACCACACTCCAGCGGCATATGTAATTATTTTTTCTATAACGATTTGATACCAGTGTTTCATCAAGGTTCTGCTGGAGTCCCAGTTATTGCCTGATATTCTATTTAATCCGCTATTGTAAGTTAAGCATTTCTCATTTAGGTTTAAATATGTTTTGAAAAAGTTAGTTTATCATCTATTGTCAAGCCTAATAATTTTAAATCAATGAAAAATAGTTATTGTTTTGTTTTTAAATTTAAAAATTGGATATCTCTTTAGATGTTTGTTTTTGTCACCCTTGACTCTTTTTAAATAATTACTCTTTTTTTGGCATATATATAGCCTTTGTCTTTTTGGGTGCCGCCTCCAGATGCATGGATTCCAGTTCCAACTCTATTAGTTTGAGCAGATTATTTACATTAAATTCGATGATCTCGCGGGTTCTGTCATAAGCCAGAACCGCGAGATCATCAGCAAATGCCTGCAAAAAGTAAAGATCATTATTATACTGTAAAATGCTACCGAAATAGATAAGCCATAGGGTCGGTGCAAGCACCGACCCCTGTGGAGCTCCTTTAGTAATTTTAGATGTAATTTAACATTATTTTCAAAGCAAAAGATCTCTCTATTCTGTAAGTAAGTAGATATGATTCATTTAAGATATAATTGTAAGTTAATTTTGTCTAATTTTTTTAAAAGTGTAGGCCAATTTAAGTTATCGAAAGCTCATTTTATGTCTATTGTAATGAGTGTTGAAAATTTATGTATTGATTTAATTTTGTGTATTTGGCTCACTATGTTAGAGAGGGCCACCTCACAACTCTTCATTTCTTGAAATCCGAATTGAAGTGGGTGCAAAGTTTCGTTCAAGGTGATCCAACTATTGATCCTAGTAGTAATTATCCTTTCTAAAATTTTTCCTATAGCGGAAAGCAAGCAAATTGGTCTGTAGGAGGATAGCATCGATGGGTTTTTATTGGGTTTGAGCAAAAAGAATACCCTGCCGGTTTTGAAACGTTGGGGAAAGTATCCTTGTTTGAAGCAGATGTTAAAAGGTTTTAGAATTAGATTGGGGTGGTGTTTTATAACAATTTTCCAAATAGAATAGTCGATTTTGTCTGGACCGGGAGCTTTTCCTTATTTTAAGTTTTTTGGTCACACAAATTAATCTTTAGTAAAAAAAAAATTTAAAAATTTCCTTTTACTAAAATTTTAATGAAAATAAACCAATTGTTTTTAAATTTTGGTTTTAAAATTAGCATTATAAATTATTTAATTTTATTAAAGAAATTATTTTGGTATTGTCTGCTAGTCTGTCGATTTATGACAGAGAAATTAAAGTACCCTAACGCAGCAGAACTTTACAAAAACAGTGGCTTTAAAGCAAAAGAAGAACAAGATATTGAAAATGAGCTTATGCTTTTATATTTCTTAATTTTATGTCTTAATACTTTTTTTGCGAATTCCTCTTTGAATGCATTTACAATAGAAAATTGAATTTATTTAAGTACAACAAACATTTTTTTTTTAAGTTTTACCTTACACTTTTAATTGATAACTTACTTTACGATTTTTTTCAGAAATTTGAGTACATTAATTTAAAAAGTAGGTGTATTTCTAAAAGAGAAGATTCTAGAATGTATTATGTTAGTTGTATTATCCCGTTACGAACCGTCAATGGTGAGCATTATTGTCGCTAAACAGCTTAAACTTTTGTGGTTAGGGTTTTTAAAAAAATGTCGCCATAGGCTTCCACTAAATTTGGAATCTTCCTTTCACATTTTCGGAAAGTTTACGAGAGCAGACAAACAACCATTGGGCTTTTAGTCATGGATATACCCTCTCTACAAATGAACTCCCTACTTACTGAAACGCCAAGATCACTAACAATGTCACTGGCACTAATCTCAGAACTTTGCAGATAATAAGAAGCCTTTTTATTTTTAAGTCCAATGTGCAAGACCTGAAATTTTTTAATATTAAATGACATGCCCCAACAAACAGCCCATTCTGAAATTTTATTTAAATCGACCTGCAATTGCTCTAGCTGCTCTATGCTATTTACGGTGCCCATGATTTTTAAGTCGTCTGCAAAGATGCTAACTCTACTTGCAACGTTCTTTCTAATATCATCAATAAAAACAATGAACAACAATGGCCCCAATAAAGAACCCTGTGGAACTCCGCTTTTGACTTCTACCCATCGAGAGTATTTTCCTTTAATTTGTACTCTTTGCTTTCTACCTGTTAGCCAGTTTCTTAGACATTCAAGAATATTGCCCTGAATCCCAATCCTATCTAACTTATACAAGAAGAGCTTCATGCGGAACCTTGTCAAAAGCTTTCTGAAAATCGATATAAACTATATCCACACTGTTTCCACCATCCAAATCTTCAGTAACTCCATCATAAAATTTTAATAGATTTTACTTTTTTACAAAGATTTACTCTTTTGACACAAGATTTACTCTTTCTAAACCCATACTGTATACTTGAGAGCAATCCCCCTGTCTCCATTAAAAAATCATGTAGTGAACTTTCTAGAGACAGGGGGATTGCTCTCAAGTATACAGTATGGGTTTAGAAAGAGTAAATCTTGTGTTACTAATCTATCTAAAAAAACGAAACACCTCTTATTTTTCGGACAGTTTTTCTTGTAGAGCTAACCTTATTATACCATTTTGTAGGGAATAAAGTCTACTAAACATTGATATACAAATAATTTGCATAGGAGATTATTTTTATATTAAAATCCGCACCAACTTTAAAATTTCAAATAGCTACGCCCGATTATGACGCAATATATAGAATCTATGACAAAATGTATCGTTGGATATCAATTTACAAGTTATTTGGGAAAGTAGTATTTTAATTATGAGTATCGAAAGTTTAGAACTCGTAATGTTGAAATAATTTCTTATACTTTTAATTATATCTCTCGAAATAACAATTTTATAAGGCTGAAATTTTATCTGTGTTACTTCTAAACAACCCAAATAAATTCACTAACTTTCAATACTTATATGTATATATTTTTTATTTTATTTAAATCATTTTATTAATATTAAAAAAATATATGAGTGACAACCACGTGATAGTGATGAATTCAAAAAAAGTTTTATATGCATATCTAAAATTTCTTTGTATTGTAGTTTTTTTTATATATTAAAATGTGCATCAACTTGATCATTTCAGGTGCCATACGCAAATTTAAAATCAGCAGTACTTAAAAGAAAACTTCGCCAATTTTGCGAATTAAAAGCGATGTGATCAAGTTTGCATAAATTGTTAAATTCTTATATTTCAAGGCCTTTGTGGCCGAGCGGTGAAGGCGTTCAGCTACTAATCCGAGGATTGGTGGTTCGAACCCGTGCGATGGACTTGACAAAGAAAAGTAAAAAAGTAGTGATCTTGTGATTAGAGGGTTGCCAGCTTCGCTACAAAAATAATAGAAAAGTCGTCCAGAACATCCGCAAAAAATTAACGGCGTGTATACGAAACTGGTGCACGATAAACCTGATCGGGGTCCAAAGTTTCGACGTCTATTGAAGGCGTTGGGTGCCAGTTGAGGTGTTTCCTCGTCATCTGACCATGGTTCTATAATAACGAGGTGCATGTATGAATGTGTGTGTGAATGTGTATGTGTTCCCGGGTCTTTCCTTCGAGGTTCAAAAACACGAGTTTGGTTTGGCTTGGTTAATTAACATGGCACTAGAGCTTCACAATGGGCTATTGGCGATGGTTCGGGGCCTACATCGAAGGAAAGACCCGGGAACGATGCCTCGTAATTTTGAACCATGGTCAGATGACGAGCACAACACCTGAGCTGGCACCCGACGCAACCTCAATAGGCGTCAGGAAATTGGAACCCGATCAGATTTATCGTGCACCAGTCCCGTATACACGCCAGTATAATTTGTTGGATATTCTGGACGACTTTCTAGTATTTTTGTAGCAAAGCTGGCAACCCTCCGATCGCAAGATCATTACTTTTTTACTTTTCTATGTGAAGTCCATCGCACGGGTTCGAACCACCAATCCTCTGATTAGTAGCTGAACGCCTTATCAACTGAGCAACTGGGGCTCGCAAACCCGGGAATTATGCCTCCTATTTTTGAACCATAGTCACGATGAAGACAGTACCTGAGTTGGCACCCGACGCAACCTCAATAGGCATCAGGACATTGCTAACAATGATATTATCTATCCCGAAGGCAATTTTTTTTTTAGTCAATCCCTAACTGAAGCTGAAACATATGCACGTCTACAACCGACCCAAATTACTATTCCAGAAACCTCTATTTTGTCTTCCACCAACTCAAAACAGTAATTCTTACCCCAAAACTATAAAAAAAAACTAGTATTGGTCAAACAGAACCAGTCCCTGGTCCATCAGTGCGAGATAGACTCCGAACCGTCGCCAATAGCCCACTATGAAGCTCTAGTGCGACGTTGGTTAACCAAACCGAATCAAACCCTGGTCCGGTAGGAAAAGAAAATTACTGCTAAACAAAAAAACAAACCACAATATGATCCTAGTAATAAAAATCTCAAGACCAATAAAAACACAACAAAACCTGTAATCTAAAAGAAAAAGGTTCAGGACTTATCCCGCAGGAAAGGTTTGGTTTTTGTTAATTAACGTCGCACTAGAGCTGCACAGTGGGCTATTAGCGACGGTTCGGGGTCAATCTCGAAGGAAAGACCCGGGAACACATACACATTCATACATGCACCTCGTTATTTTAGAACCTTGGTCAGATGACGAGGAAACACCTAAACTCATTGCAGGAAAGTGGTCGAGTGGATTAGGCCTCAGCTGGGAATCCAAGGGTCCCCGGTTCAAAACCTTGCAATGGACTAGACTAAAGAATAGTAAAAAGTAGTGATATTGCGATCGGAGAGTTGCCAATTTCGCTACGAAAATACTAGAATGTTGTCCAGAACATCTACAAAAATTAACGGCGTGTATACGAGACTGGTGCACAATAAATCTGATCGTGGTCCAAAGTCTCGACATCTATTGAAGGCGTTGGGTGCCAGCTCAGGTGTTGTCCTCGTCAACTGACCATGGTTCAAAAATACGAGGCGTTGTTCCCGGGTGTTTCCTTCGAGATAGGTCCCGAACCGTCGCCAATAGCCCACTGTGCAGCTCTAGTGCGACGTTCATTAACCAAACCAAACCCGCAGGAAAGACCCTGGAATAATGCATCGTATTTTTGAACTATGATCAGATGACGAAGGAGGCCATTTCGGTTGTTTTATAGGATTGATTAACGTCACACTAGAGTTGCCCAGTGGGTAATAGGCGACGGTTCGGGGCCTATCTCGAAGGTTTGGTTTGGTTAATTAACGTCACACTAAAGCTGCTCAGTGGGCTATTGGCGACGGTTTGGGGTCTATTTAGAAGGAAAGACCCGGTAACGGTGCCTCGTATTTTTGAACCATGGTTAGAAGACGAGGACCGAACCTGAGCTGGCACCCGATGCAACCTCAATAAACGTCAGGACATTGGACCCCGATCAGATTTATCGTACACCAGTCCTGTATACACTCCAGTATAATTTGTTGGACGTTCTGGTCGACTTTCAAGTATTTTGTTGCAAAGATTGCAACCACTGAACTCTAACTGTAACTGCTGGAAGGTTCAAACTTTGTTTCCTCTACGGGCGCGTTGAAACCAATTGAAAGCTGCCATACGGTGCCCCAACATTTTTTTAAAAATGATTTAGTTGTGTTTTTTATTACCAAAGCATTGTAGAAGTATTAAATATATATAAATATTATATTTTCTTCTTATAGAATTAATTTTTATATTGCCAAACAGATAGTTTTTGCTCTTGCTTTTTGACTACTTCTACTTTGACTTGCAAATGACTTCCTATTTTAATAGCAGATTACATTTAAAATGGGTTTAAAAAGAAAATAAAAAAAAACTTACCCAAAAATAATATATGTCGGCGTATTTTAACACGAAAAATATACGAAATCTTGCGGTATCAAGAAAAGTGTGCCCCATCATGGCGGCCTCCATATCGGCTTCAAGTCAACAAAATGTCTTGCCCTATCCAGAAGTTACTGTTAGAGATCAGTGATTGCAACCCTCCGATCGCAAAATCACTACTTTTTTTACTTTCTTTGTCAACTCGCACCAAGCGATCGTTCGATTGCTATTTGCCGAAATCTCTTACTGAAAGGGAGCCGCAGTTGCTCAGTTGGTAAGGCGTTCAGCTACTAATCAGAGGATTGGTGGTTCGAATCCGTGAGATGGACTTGACATAGAAAAGTAAAAAAGTAGTGATCTTGCGATCGTAGGGTTGCCAGCTTCGCTACAAACATACTAGAAAGTCGTTCAGAACATCCAACAAAATATTCTGCCGTGTATAAGGGACTCCAGATGACGGGGTCCAATGTCCTGACGCCTATTGAAGGCGTTGGGTGCCAGTTCAGGTGTTTCCTCGTCATCTGACAATGGTTCTAAAATAACGAGGTGCGTGTATGAATGTGTGTATGAATGTGTGTGTGAATGTGTATGTGTTCCCGGGTCTTTCCTTCGAGATTGACCCCGAACCGTCGCCAATAGCCCCCTGTGCAGCTCTAGTGCGACGTTATTAACCAAACCAAACCAAACCAAACCGAACCGTCACCATTAGCCTACTGTGCAGCTCTAGTGCGACGTTGATTACTCAAACTAAACCAACTAAAAATATGCAACAAATTATATTAGCGTGCATACGGGACTGGTGCTCGATAAATCTGATCAGTGCCCAATGTCCTGACGGCAAATGAGGTTGCGTTGGATGCCAGCTAAGATGTTGTCCTCGTCATCTGACCATGGTTCAAATATACAAGGCATTGTTCCCGGGTCTTTCTTACAGGATAGGCCCCGAACCTTCGCCAATAGCCCAAAGAGCAGCTTTAGTACGACATCAATTAACCAAAATAGAAGTTCATTGTAATTAAAATATTTTTTGTCAAGTCTCTCTCAGCCGTATTTGAACTCGCAACCATCTGGCTGCCAGCAGACGACGGTACTCGGAGCTAAGGATCAATGGGTTTGGCTGGTGAAGTGCCGGATTCCAATCGGAGGGTTGTGTGTTCGATTTTAAGCATTCTCTAAACATTCGCCGTGTATAAGTTAGTTGGTTTAAATAACGTCGCATTAGAGCTAGCTGCACAGTGGGCTACTGACAACTTTTCAAGATGTATTGCGAATATAAAAAAATTACATAAGAATGCTCAAACATGGTCATATCACAAGGACAGAATCGGATCTGGTAATCTTAACGTTAATGTTCCGTACTACGATTAATGTGAGGACATGTGATGTACAAATTATTTAACGTTTCATCTATACCTTCGAGATAGGTCCCGAACCGTCGCCAATAGCCCACTGTACAGCTCTACTGCGACGTTATTTAACCAAACCAAACTAAACGGAGAGTCATCAGATAGTCGAGCCGAGATTTTCGGTATAACAGTGGACCAATGCCGCTATAGCCTAGTATATAGGGAACTGGACAGGGGATCGAACTATGCGGAGTTTGACTCATGGTATCCTCCAGGGCCTCCATGGCCCAGTGGATAAAGGCATCAGCTGGGAATCAGAGGATTCCTGGTTCGATCCTGTGCAACGGACTTGCCAAGGAAAAGTAAAAAGTAGTGATCTTCTGATCGGAGGGTTGCCAGCTTTGTTACAAAATACAAGAAAAGTCGTCCAAAACATCCACAAAAATTATCGGCGTGTATACGGAACTGGTGCACAATAAATCTGATCGGGGTCCAAAGTCCCGATGTCTATTGAAGGCGTTGGGTGCCAGATCAATTGTTGTCGTCATCTGACCGTGGTTCAAAAATACGAGGGATAGGCCCCGAACCGTCGCCAATAGCCCACTGTGCAGCTCTAGTGCGACGTTAATTAACAAAAACCAAAAAACCAAACCACGCTAATTCTATGGTAACAGATATTTTCAACTTGATAAAAGTATGGAAATTTAAAGAGCGGGATGCCATCTCAAATATTGTCCCCGTCATCCGAAGTTATAAACTGCGTAGCAATGACCACTTGTTTTTCTTCGGATAGATCCTGAATCGTCGCCAATAGCTCATTGGGTAGCGTTAGTGCGACTAATTCAACCTAACAGGCAACCTCCGAGTGAAGTGTGCATGAATGTGTGTGTGAATGTGTATGTGTTCCCGGGTCTTTCCTTTGAGATTGACCCCGAACCGTCGCCAATAGCCCACTGTGCAGCTCTAGTGCGACGTTAATTAACCAAACCAAATCAAACCGAACAGAATGAAGTGAAAAGGATAAATTATATCTGTATATTAATAAAAAAGGAATGGACACTCATTTGACAACGCTTTTCTCCTGAAGCGTTATCTTTGTGAGTGCAATTGATGAGGAATTGCAGATTTTTGAACCTGTTGATTTGAATATCGTAGAAGTGTTGATAAGAGGTCAGTTCTTTATATATTAGGATTTTCTTCATATTCTGCGTTTATTTCTCATAAATAAAATGCACTAGTTATATTACGAGGCTAATTATTAAAATACGTCAGAGTAATTGTGAGGGATATATTTATCACATTTGATGTTATGCTTAACCTATATGCTTTGGTGTTGTGAAACTAATTTGTCGTATGGGTTCATTTTTGTTAAGAAGTAACAAGCTTGCATAACATAATTTTGATACTTTACCTTATTCCGAGATATTAATTGTTATTTTTAAATTTAAATAATATTTTAAAAACCTAAAAACGAAATAAGCCTCTGAATAGGATGGATTTAATCGTAGCTTACTTTAAAACGCTTTTTTTGTAAATTCATACGAAATACGGCATTTGTATTACAAAATAGAGATAATTGTATGAGAATTCTCGAAAAATAAGTTTTTTTTTTTTTTTAAAGACAAAAGCTGAGTAGCTATTAACCCCTTTCATACGAACCTACTTGAAAGCAACTACGTTTTTTTAAACTAGATTACCCTAATCGGCTATTGGCAACGTTTTGGAATCTGTTGGTTATCGTCTTCTTTCACTTGCCACTTCAATTGTCCAAAAACCACGAGAACAACACCCACGCTGTCGCTCCAAAACTTGTGTGTTGGGGTTGACTTTGAAAGTACAACGATCCTTGTAATCAGAGGGGTTTACAGTTTCGCTCATCGTCCTCCACAAAAAAACATCCGACGTGTATAAGAGACAATAATGCACGTTCAATCTGTAGTTATACAAATATACTCGGATCAGATGTTGTCCTCGTCTAGCTATGGTTCATATTTGTGACCCTGGTCTTTCTTTTTAGATCCCGAACCTTCGCCAATTGACTATTGTGGAGCTCTAGTGCTAAGTTATTTCAACCGACAATGATTTTCCTAAAATATTTTAAATAAGAATTGCCATGGCCTGTTCCGAAAAGTACTGAGCTCGTTATCAAAGGTTTACGCGTTCCATGTTTGTCATTCGCAAAGCATTTGCTATCCAGAGGAGCTGGCGCATGGTCTACTTGTGACTATACGTTCTAACGTTGGTTGTACTGTGGAAGTTTTGAAAGTTTCAGATAGTCCGTTGCCTCGTTATCTGACCAAGTTCAAATTGCAAAGTAATTTTCCCGGGATTTTCGTTCCACTCAACGGGCCAGGGTGCCGGGGTATGCTAGCTGTAAAGTATGTGGCTCACCGGTGTATTCAGAATTCGAATATGTAATTTGACTTGACGTTGTAGCGAAATCGTGATCGCAGGGTTTCCAGCTTCGTTCTTCATCGCTAAAAAACCTCCTTAATATTATCTAACGTGCATAAAGGACTACTGCACATTAAATCTGAATGTGGTCCAATGTATTTTCTCCTTTTTAGGTTATGCGTGCTGCTAGCTCGGGTGTTGTCCTCGTTATCCAACCATGGTTCGAAAATTCTTGTAAATGTTCCTTTTCGAGATAGAAACGTTGCTAATAACCGTAACTTCCGAACATTGCGAATAGCCCAGCGAATAGAGCAGCTGTGGTGTGATATTAAGTAGGCAAATTAACAGTAATAGTTTTAAGAGGGGGTCTTATTTTATTGCTTCGTAATTCTTACTGCGTTCACTTGCCAGAGATGGCCTGTTGAAAAAGTATCAGTCATAATCCTAAACAGTTTCCAATAGCCCACTGTGCTGCTCTAGAGCAACATTAAATAACTAATCATCCGAAATGTTGTCGACAATTGCCCGTTATGTAACATTAATGCGACTTAAATTTAACCAACGAAAACGCGCCTGAAAGGATGGTGCCGAAGAATTGATTTTCACATGAAAAGCACCGATCAGAAAAATTCTTGGAAAGTAAAGGGTTACATTCGTAATTGGTGGGTGTAGGTTCAAATATTTACTTAAACAACTGTAACCAGCTCGTGATCGGAGATTTGCCAGTTTAGTTCCTATTCGACCTAATAACATGGGGTTTATAAGGGAACTAGCACATGTTAAATGCGTTGTTGTCCAATGTCCTCGTGCACTTGTCCGGTTGCGAAGGGTTCCATCCCGAGTGTTGTTCACATCATCGGACTGTTTCAGAATTATGAAGTAGTGTTCCCCGACCTCTTCGAATTGGATCCTCAACCGTCGCCAAAAGACCATTGTAGAACTCTAATGCGACTTTATTTTTAACAATCTGTGGCATAAAATGTATAAATAGAATAAAGAGCACAACACCATGGGCTACGAAGGAATTGAAAGTACTGCAAGATATAAAAGGGTGTTTAAATCAAATTAGGAATATAATGCTGTGAATATTTCCGTTAGGTCGGTATTTTAAACTTTTAGTCGAACTTACTATTAGGGAGGTAATATTTATTGGATTATTCGCCAAATATCTTTCCATAAACTATGTATTTCCCCTTCCTGATTTCAACAGGAGCAGCTTGACTATTTTTGGCCCTTGCATTTGGCCCCTCTGATTTTAACATTGATGATTGACCATGATCAAATTTTGTAAAAGATCGATTCATTAAGATTCTTGCAAGAAAAGGTTTAAAAAAGCAAGATTGAGTAATTTAATTGAAATCGTAGACACTAATGGGCTATTGGTAGTGGTACAAAAACCAACCTGTATTGGTAGTTATCATTGACCAATAAAGTACCTCAACTGGTATGCCAATTATTAGCATCGTGTAAACGTATAATAGCCCGTCCCTCTCATAGTGTCAATGATGACATTGCTTAAATTAATTGATTCCAATTGATATCGGGTGATTCTTCCTGGTTTCTACCCAAACCGTTCGAAATTGCCAATGGGTTGATGGTAAAATGTTAACTTCACCAATAAACTTTGAGCCCTCCATTAACCTTACATTGCTAACTTGTTGAATCTGTCTATTTTAAAACCAGGTGGCTACACGTCTCAGGCGTGTATTTGGCATAGTAGAGCTAAAAAGCTCTAGGTTGTATATCCCAAGATCACATTCCGAATTAATGATCGAATCCACTTCAATTTGTTGTCGTAGGCCATCTTGGCAAAATTGTGTGGTATGGCATGATTTAGTGACAAACTCGAATGGCTAAGTATAATGATTGACTATTATTTTTTTTTACAAGCTTCCATTATAGGTTAAAATGGCAATCCTAATCCTTAAGAATTTCCAAATGTACTTTATCCTAATTAACTTGTTATTTTATTACTTAATTAAATAGTTTTTTCTTTCTTGTTAGATGAATTACTCTACCCTAGGGCACGAGTATGGCTGCAGATGCCGTCAGAACTGTGGCAAGTAAGCTAAAATTTCTTAATAAACTTTGAAATTTTTATTATTACATAAATCTTTCGGTTCCATGTGATCGTATTAAAAGCTTGTAAATCTGTTTTTGTCCCTTTTCTAATTTCAATCGTAATGTAATAGTTTATCCAATTAATGGTTTAAATTATTTAATAATTGGGCAAATTAATTAAATGGTTAAATTAATTTTTGGAAATAATTAATGGGTTTACTGCCACTCCTTCTGTTTTCAACTAAACTTAAATGAAATACGAATAAATCGCGCACATAGACATAAAAAAAATAACGAAAATCTTATGCTTCTAACCAAGGCTTAATTACACAGACCAAGTTAACTTCTTACCTATTGGAAAATTTATTACTAGCTTTTTGCTTTGCTCTTTACTTTAGCAAGCAAATTTTAAAAACTGGGCTAATTTTGTAGCTTTTACTGTATGGTTTTTACTACCGAACTCTTAAAATAACGTGACTAATGGTTGTCAGTGGAATCTACGAAATTAGCGTTGAGTAAGATCATACAACGCCGCCAGCAGGTTAGCTATTGATATCATTTTGGCTCTAAACTCGTTTACTTCTATCAATGTAAATATGAATAAGGTTAACAAGGATGAGTTTAGAAACCCCAGCAGTCATGGTATGATAATACAAGTTCCAATGCTGGTTGGGTTAAGAATGTCGATGTAACCGCTGAATCTGCAGGTTGGTGGATAAGCGTTTTATTTTTCACATTATCTTTAAGAAAACATTCTTTTTAAGAAATGAATAATTTAGGTTTATATAATTATAAAATGTAAAACAAGTATTTACAATTGTGCAATATTTACAGAAGTTTAACATGTATATTTTGTTTACAGCACAGTTCGTGACTCGGGCACAAGTACCTGTAAGTATTGAATCATTTCATTCGTTGATAAATTTAACTAAGATGTCAAATTTTTTAACTGGATTTATTTAACTCTCCCTCCCCGAGAAGTTTTCATGCTCGTTTGCTCTGGTATTTGTCAATACTTTTCTTGGGTTAACACGCATGAATTTTATGTTTAAAGAGGTTTTAAAAAAGTCTAAACAAATGTAACTGAGGGTTAAATGGATGGGGCGATTGTTGTGCATATATTTTACTTATCCTGGGATGTAAATAAAATCCAAGCAGCACTTGATCGTAATAAAAAGCAAACCATTTAACTGGTCCATTTTCGTTATAACAAATCTGATGTATCGTAATCTCACTTTTGGTAAATAAGGAACTTTTGCATTTTTTCAACCTTGTAAAAAGTAAGCGAATTTTGGCATGAAAAATGGAAGGATACCAAAACATCTGGGATGGTAAATACAATATATATTATATATAATATAACGAAAATACAAAGTTAGTAAAGTGTTCTGCAAACTAAATCATTCTAGAGTCAACCAATTGATGTCAAAACAAACGGTTTTGTCTGAAGACGTCACAAAAGCAATTTTTTGTATTTAAGGTGAATGAAAATTGGGCTTTTTTCGATTTTACATATAAATAGATGGATCATTGAAATTCTTATGCTAATTGTAATAAACACGTGTCTCAACGTAACAGGAACGTTCAGAGGCTGCAAAGAATGTTAAAAGGAAGGGCTGGTGTATCTGTTTTTGTCGCTCCTCTAATTTCAATCTTGATGTAAAAGTTTATCCACTTAAAAATTTAAATTATTAGCTATAATTGGTTCCCTGTCACACATTCTGTTTCCAACTATACTGGAAAGAAATACGGGAAAATATTGGCACACTACAAAAAGTACTTTTTTGTTTAAATAGATTCGAGTATGCAAACATTCGAACCAGTCGTCCAACTTGCAGTCACAGATAATCCTTTTGAACTTTTAGGTTCTCAAACCGAGATAATAAGTGCATTATCGTTCATGTCTGACCTATCAAAGATGATTAACAAAAGGGCGACTAAAATGATGCTTAACAAAATATTTCAAAAATGTAATTGAGACTCGTGGATGTTTCCTTTCGAAAAAATCGAAATACAGCTAGAAACTGTCATTTTAATGTTTCCAGTAGCAACCGTGCGCGCCTACCGGTGAATGGATATAATTCAAATTAGTTAAACTTAAGTGTTTGTGCTTTTTTTCTGAAACGTGTACTATGAATCACATTAAATTCCATAACTTTATGAAATAATTAAGTTTTCGAAATTGTACATTGCATAACTTAATTCTTCAAAAACATGAATTTTTAAAAAACGATAAATTCTTTAAGAAAAATAAATGGTAAACCAGTATTTCTTTTGTTTAGCGCCACTAGATTGGCCCGTTGCACGTGTGGCTCCCATGCCAGGCCCGCAAGGACCGCCAGGCTTACCAGGATTGCCGGGTCCAGCAGGCCCTCCAGGACCAGCTGGACCCCCTGGTCCACCTGGCGGCCAGTTGGTTCCAGTTCCACCGGTCCAGCAAGTTGCCCTTCTTCCTGTTGCAGCAATCGTTCCAGTGCCTCGTCCAGTACTTCAATTGCCTGCAGTAGGGGGACTGGTTGGACCCCAGGGACCTCGGGGTCCTCGTGGACCACGCGGACCACCTGGACCTCCGGGCCCTCAAGGTCCACCAGGTCCTCCCGGACCTGCAGCTCCTCGCAATAACGTACAGAGGTACGTTTTGTTTTTCATACAGAATTTTTTTTTTCCTGACCTTTTGTGTATCAGAATAAACAAATGAATACAAAATAAACAAATTATACAATAAAGAATCATTGTTATATTTTTTTTACTCGCAGATTATAGTAGTAAAATATTAAAATTATTTGTTTATATTGTTATTCTTCAATTAAGTCAAATGTTTAATTTTTTTTTTATTATTTCAGGAGGAGGCGCAGGGCGAGGCAGGTAATTATTTTTTCATTTAATTTCTTATACTCCCTCGGTTTCTTTTTTTAAATATTGCCTTTAAAAAACATAAAAATATGTTTATAAATTTTCTAAACTCTCAAGTTCAAGTTTTAATTAAACATTTAAAAACCATTTTTTCAAAATTTATTTTCGTAAGAATTTTCCTCTAAATTAGTTTATCTGTAGTCGTGGTCGCATTATGTAATCGGTAGGGATTGTTGATTCTATTTTAAATGTTTGTTTAAAAATAAATAGTAAATAAATTCATAACTATTTCTTTAAAAAGTTTCATCAACAGAACACATTTTAAAATAAACTTTTGATCTTTGCAGCCTTGCCTACAGCTGGACTGCCCCTGCTGCAGCTGTAGGTGCAACAAGGACCGGTGTGACTGCGCGTGCCATGGAGGAGCGAGCACTCCCTCCAGTCCCAGGAGCCGGATCTCCCACCATTCCAGTCCCAGGAGCCGGATCTCCCACCATTCCAGTCCCAGGAGCCGGAGCCCCCGCCAATCCAGGAGCCGGAGCCCCCACCGATCCAACTCCAGGAGCCCCTCCCCGAGGATGCCCAGCGGGGATGGGAGGCGGCGCGGCGACCAGCAGAGGCCTAGCGTCCCAGGATCGGCAAGGAGGGTGTTCTTCTGCCAGCCTCAGCCGAGAGGGACGCAGCAGCCACACAGCTGGCCACTCCTGGAGGAGGCGAGGAGGGTGCCACTCAGCCAACAGCTCAGCCCGGAGGCAATCACGTCTTCGGAGGCCTGGTTGGCAGGTGCGGCCCCCTTCCCCCCGGTGTCCCGGCTCCCGGGGCCCCTGAGGCGGCTCGGGTTTAAGTTCTTGCCGTCCGTTCCAGCGGACGGACGCCTCCCACTCCGGAGTGCCCGCCTCCGTGGCGGGTTCTAGAACTTTGAACCCGGGTGGTTTTAGGGGCTGGAGGTGAGTGGAGATTTACTGTAGGTAGTTTCAATAACAAATCAGGCTCTAACGTTTATTTATTTTATAAAGTTGCATGTTTCATTAAATTTCTTACTTGGTTACCTAGATTTATATTTGGGATTTTACAATGAGCTGCATGTTCATTGAGGTGAAAGGCGGTGTGCGTATATTTGCCGTGCACTTTAAATCACAGTAATTGCTTAACGGAGTGTTACACAGTTTGACAACGAAGTTGGTTAGGGTTTTATCTCTCGAGGTCCAAACATGAGACTGCTGGAAATGAAGACATAAACACCAAAGAATATTCCGTTCACTTGCCTGATCTAGATGTCTCGCAGTTATGTGCTGCATCTTTAGCCAGATCCCTCGTGTGCAACTCGGCGTTTTTGTGCAAATAAAACTAGTTTAATCTAATTGGTCATACAATTGGTTGCCACATTTTAAATGCCAGATACCTTCATTTTTATTTTAAATTCTAAAATGCAGAATGTCGTGATAGCAAGCATATAATACTTCATTCTCTAATGGAATCCTAAAGAAATTTATTTACAATTATAAGGCCCTAATACATTCAAATATAGTGTAGAGATGACAAGTGGTACAAAACAATACCCTTGAATTCTTTACAAGCAGCTAAGAGAATATAACATGGTTGCATGAAAAGTATTTAGTGTTTGCGCATCTTTTAATTGTCTTTATCCCATTGATAAACTAACGATATGGGAATTACAATCAAGACTCAAAATGTCAGTTAGAAGGGGGGGAATGCAGCGTTGTCTTGAGGTTTCAAACATTTTGTTTTAATTCATGCTTTAAAAGAGGGTTCCAGAGAGTAATATATAATTTTTTTTTATAAGAGTATTTTTTGTATTATTACTTGTAGTTAAAATAGTAAATTAACTAGAAAATTTAATAATTTTCTCTGGATACTGTATACAATATCCGTGGACTTAGTTATGGTAGGAAGAGGAATGTTACAGTTGAACTATTATAGTATTGTTAAACATTTAAGTTTGGTTTGGTTAATTAACGTCGCACTAGAGCTGCACAGTATGCTATTTTCAACGTTAAGCCTTTAGAATGGAAAGTTTGAAATAAAACATTAAATTTAGTGGCCAATTAAAATACATGGTCTTGCTGTGAGCTGGTTGTAATTGCAGCGAGCTGGTAATCGAAAAACCTGTACCATCCTTGTATTTCAAACAAACTTTCGCTGTGCATCTGTTAAAATAATGCTTCTGTTAAAAGTGCTTCTGTTATAGTCCAAATGTCTTCACGTTGGTCGTTGTGTAAGTTTATAAATTGGGGTAGAAACTCTGAAATAAACTTTTTCAAACTTATAATGCGGGTCTTTGATACGGAATCTGTACCGAACTACCGCCGAATGCCCTGTGTGATGCTTTAACTCAACCAACTAGTTATTTTCCCCCATTTTATTTAACAAGGAGCAAGACAACTTAACTTGTGTGGGAAGTACAAACAAAGTAAGCCACGACTTTGGAAACGTTTGTCGAATGAATACAATACTTGCAAGTTCTCTTGTAATCCCATTGCTTTCCTTTGCAACATTATTACTACAATCGACCAGTAAAAATTTTATCAAATATACTGGATCTATTAAATTATTCTTACGCTTTATAAGGCTAACGGAACACGAGCAAAAAAGTTCTCATTAATTCCTCAAAATTGCACATATTTCTTGCATCGCAACTTTTAATCAACTGCGTAATTAAAACATCACTGATTGCAGGGGATTTTTTAATCTCATCTAATTTAGGGATATCCCAAATTTTGTTATCTCCAAAGTGATTTTGAAAAAATTGCCAAACTCTTACTACCGCAATCCACATAAAATCGCAAATTATCGATTATTTGTCAAAGGTGTAAGCCAGGTAGCGAGCGGATGTACTTACTTAAATGGCGAATGTGCATTTAAAAGTTGCTCAATGACCGGAGACAATGACTTTCCCAGATTATTGCTACTAAATATTTTAGTTGCATGCTTGATAGTTGCCACTGCCCGGCTAACCAAATTCTGTAGAATTACACAATATTTAATATGCAGGGTTAACAGTCCTTGATATTGCAACAATGCCTAAACGTTCTAATTTACTCTTCGAATTGCACTTTTTTAAATTACAAGTCAAGCCACAAAATTTAGTTTGTATATTAACTGTAACCGCGAAAACGTATGTCAAATCTACTACACCAATAGTTGCATGTGCAAGCAGAGACGTTAACTTTTAATGCCTCGGCGTAATGCCTTTCTAAAATTTAGTTCCCGCCTTTGAGAATGTCTTAAATAAAATTTTGTAACAGAAATGAAAATTTTTATCTCGTAATAAAAAAAACTTCTAGAGGGTCATGACACTGGTGAGAATAGTATTTTTGAGAGTTTCTGGTTAACTTTTACTGCCTTAAGGATGTTAGTAATCAGATTTGAAAAGGTTGAATTTTAACTGTTATGTGCATCGTTGATAGTCTATAGATGACTTTGCAGAACACGGAAAAAATAAATTGCATATTATTTCAGTAACAATTTATGCGGAACTGAATTAAAAAAAATATTCAAATATTTTGCTCTCATTTTAAAGGGAATTGAGAGATACAACTTTTTGACCTGCTAGCAAACAAATTGAGAGCACTAACGCAACACTGCATTAAATGTTCGTTATGCTCCCTTTCGATAATCTTTGAAATGAGAATGCATTAATATTTGCAATTAAAATGATTTTGTATATTTAATATTCTGAATTTTTATTCGTTAAGAGAAATTAGGACATGGAAACAAATATCTTGTATACGAATTCTCAATTTCCACTACCGAAAAATATAGAAATCTTCCTGAAGATAGCAGATTGTTTATTATTCCCCAGTGTCATGACAGGCGAGAAAAAAAATGGCGGGAACTTAATATCTAGAACATTTATCACGTTAGCGGAATCACGGTAATGGGAGTAGGTCGGCGAATGCTTCTTTAATAACTTTATTCACCAAATGCCAAACGGATTTGTATGAAGTTTCGCATTCATGATTTTGCCGGGATTATTCTGGCCGAGACATGAATATAAACCATAGAACGACCCATTACACGGCAGACCATTGCCATTGGACATTTCAAGTTAACAATGCAATATGAGTAACATTCGTCGTCGTAACAACAAAACAATCTTCCCATTATTAGTATATTTAACTACTGTGTATACTTTTAGGAATAAAGGAAATCAAATCTTTTCATACCCGAAAAAATGATGGAGCATAAATATATAACCTGTATTCCAAAGTTGCTATAATTGAAATCGTTGTCGGTATTAAAATTACTAAAATTTTGAATCGTAAATTAAATAAATTTAACTTACTTAAATTGATCTTTCAAAGGGAGAGGGAGATGTAGATTTATAATACCCAATACCTTCATCGATTAAAAAGTGAGTGATAAAGTACTAAAATTAACGCATCCATGGAAAAGATTATATTTTATTGTATAATTTTTTACCCCTTGATGTTTGACGCTTATATACAACATATCTTGTTGATTACAATTGAAAATCAAAATAGTGTTTGAGTTACTATTAGTTAGACGAGTTGTTTGAATTAACGTCGCTCAAGAGATACACAAAGGGCTATTGGTGACGGTTCGGGCTTTAGCTCAAAGGGAAATACCCGTAAACATTGCTTCAGAATTTTCATCTATCAGATAGACAGAACACCTTAGCTGGTGACTCTTCCAAACTACGACCAAAGCGAGGATTTTACATACAATACTTTCCTATAACCAGAGTTCTCGATTGCCTAAACCGCAAATCAAACTGGGTGCCTTCGCATCCGGTGCCATTCTAGCCAGGCTATCGCGTATCTAGTCTTCAATTGACTTACCGGTTGTCACTAATGTCGACGCGCTCTATGAAAAGTTTCTTCATAAAAAAAAAAATTATAAAAAAAAAACGTTAATGACAATTAGAATTTAGAGATACTAAAATAATGTTAGCAGTGATACCCAATTACACTAAATTCACTGCCTCTGAATTTCCATCTGTCAGGTAAACAAGACACTTTAGATGGCGCTCCTGACTCTCCACCTTTGCACACCACGACCAACGTGAAGACCTAAAAATAATGAATCTTCGATTAGCTAAACAGCAAGTCAAACTCGCAACCTCGTAGTCCGGTGTCATTCCAACAAGGCTGTCGTGTAACCAAGTCTGCATTTGATTTACGGGTTGTCAAACTGTTGGATATTCAATGGCTAGGCTAATCTAGACTTTAGCTAGGGTAAATTTAGAATGGGTTTAATGCATTATCAGCAATCCCAGGAATGTGATGGGCATATCAACCTAGGGGGAGAAGTAAATACCGCGTAGCTTGCTTTAACTTATTTAGTAAAACGTCAGTGTCGTGCATAAAACCTCCAAAGATAAAATGGTCATATCGGTAAACTAAAAATCTTTTTAGAATTTTATCCAAATTTTCTTTAAAAAGACTAAACTAAATGATCTGGTTAATATCATATTTTGTTCCATTGCTTACTTGAACTTGGTTGTGTCTGTACATTATCGTATTACAATTTTTAGTGAGTCGGTAGTGTTGCAAAAAATTAGGGGAGGTTATAAGGGGAGGGGTTAATCCTAAATCCCTCTTGTCAGACCCTGATAACCAATGTGCATGATAGGCTCGATCGTAAGAGGCCCCAATTGATATTTTTTTGCACACAAATTGTATCGGTTTTGATCATAGTTTGAAAAATTCATCAATATTGCTATTTCTATAAAACTATTACTTGTTTTATTACTTTTAATATCTTTTTATATCTTTTTATATGAACATTAAATTTACTTTGGGATGTTTGGCAACTTTATTTTGCGAAAAGAGGCCCCTTCAGTGATGTGCCAAAGGAACCGAAATTGCTAGAAAATGTTTCTCGTATTATCATTTGTTTACTACGCATTCGACACCTACAAACCAATACGAGTCGTTGCGACCTTCTCATCCCCCCTCTCCTCCCAGCGTTAAGTTTATTTTTCCGAAAAAAAAAGACCCATACAAACTACAAGGTTATATAAATTGAAAAAAACTAGTATTGGTTCAAATAAATTTGTTGCAGCAAAATAGTTTTTAATCCGCTTACTTTCCATAGTTGCATACAACTGGGATAAAAGTTACGTTGTTAGCCATGGATTGAACAGGATTTTACAAATTGCTTAATGTGACAAATAATTAATGTGACAAATAATTAATGTTTATGTGATTTACAAACATTAACTTGTAGTTCAAGAAATGAAGGCGGTGTTTGGGAATCTATTCCCTAGAAATGCCGCTACTAACTTCGGAGTTATAAAACGTGCAGGTATCTGTTAACATTCGGTATGGAATAGAAGTCGGACAGCAGTTAAACCCTTTGAAAAGTTTAACAAAAATGTCAATGAGATTATAAAATAGAAATATAATTTTTAGGCAATTTTCTCATTTTCAGATAATTTAAAGCTTTCGATCAAATGAGATTCTCTGCAGAAATCACTGAATCACATAACAAATGTACGGATACTGTTTTACTGAAAAACAGGTAGTTTATCCATTATTTCTTAACAAAATGCGAAAACATCAAGATTGAAAGGAATACTTTTGGCCTAAGAGACCTAGCCACCGCCCACCGCTTATTACATAAGCACAATTGCACTGGTATTCATTAAAGGGCTAGCCGTGAACTTAAATTTTATTTATTGTATAATTACAGAAACTTTGAGATGTTACTCTTGCCACTCGCAGAGTGGCGCTGGTGTACAGGAAGTGACGGAAGGCGAAGGAAGAAAGTGTTTTGTTTTTGGCGGTTTTAAAAAAGAAAGGAAAAAGAAAACGAGGACGGGACGAGGTTTTTTGGGGAAAGGGAAAAAAAGCCTAAAAGAGTGTCCGGTGTTCTGATTTGTCCGGTGATTTCGAGACTGGTGTGCGGTAGTTTCAGGAGTGCCCGGTGATCTCCATTGTGTTCTGGAGTTGAGGCCAAGGTCTACGAACCAAGCTTTACAAACTTAGTGCACTGCAATTTTAAAATGTTGTTCTAAGGACATGGATATCACCTAACGGAATCGAGAGTTCTCTTCATATATAAATATTGTGGCCACATTTTAAATTATGTTATAACGTAGCGTTGCGTTTTATGCTCGTTATAAACCTCTCGAAGAATGTTGGTCGTATCTTGCCAAATTATGCTGACTAAATTATTCAAACCTGTTAACATCAAATTAAATTTCGCATTCTTATTCCTCGCAATACCACGCCGTTTTTAGGCATTTTTAAATCTTATTTTACTCATGAAATCAAATGCATGTTATTCGGAAAAGAAACCTTTGAAGAATTACTTGTAAAATGTGTCTTTAAAATGAAGGCGAATTGGTGAGGGAAGTCATTAGGCCTCGGTGACTCAATGTTAGAATATATGTTAACGTGCAATAAACTTGATGTTTTCACATTTGTTTAGAAATATTAGATAAATTTCCCTATTTTCAGTGTGGGAGTAACAGATTGCGAACTGAACACCCGATTATACTTGTGCTTAAACATTGCATAAATAACACGGCTAATTCAATGTTATTAAAACGGACGTTACTAAAACAGTGTTAAAAATAAGCTAAGTCTCCTAAACTATGCTCTACCGTCAGTGCGATACGGTCCACACAGTATCGCACTGAAAGTGTTAAATGATAAATTAAATACGGAAAGTATTGATGCTAATCATAGCAATTGCATAACTTTGCAGAAAATCAGTTACAATACCGATTTATTTGGTTTGAAGAAGGACCGGGGAAGTTTTTTCGATTAAAAAAAAAAGTAGGTGCGATTCACGCAAAATAAACTAAATCTGTAAACTGACGTCATTGACACTTGCTTTTCATTGGAGTGTAATTCCTGGTTGTAGACAATCCATGTAATAAATAACTTCTATTTCAGTCTTTTGAAACTGTTTTTATTGTGGGAATAAATGAAGTTTTGCAGTATACTTTGGAACTTATAAAAGTTAAATGGGATAAGCAATTTAAAATCAAGGGGACAACTGCTGTGAAAAAATCCGACTTATGGGAAGGACAAGCAAGCAAAATATGCAGTAGATAGACATATGTATTCGTTATAACTGCTTTAGGGTAAAAGGGAAAAACGAAGGTAATCTTTTTGGTCATAAATAGACTATTTCTATAAGCTAGATCGTAGCTAGGATTTCTGAAATTTCTAGGATTTTAGATGATTGCATTGGAGTCAATTGTCCGCGAAAAGGAAAGATGCAAAATGCCCTTTCACCGATTTATTTCGATAATAAGGATTCCAAGTCTGTATAATGCGAGACTTATGAAGAATCGGTATGATGTCCTATATTACGAATTTATAGGGTAAACGATCGGCGGTCGATCAACGATTTAACCCAAATTTAATTCCCCTATACAAGATACAATTGCAACAATTATTGGCCATGGGCACCATCAAAATGCGACAGACCAGCAGGTCTCATTAATGATTAATCAATAGATATATAGTTAATAAATCAAGCAGATTGTCCGGAAATGAGGCTGGAATAACTCTCTGCCTTGAACACATTTGTTATCATATGGCAATACTAAATGGATTAAAATGTCTTTATTGTATCTGACCAAGTTGTGAAGTGTATCGGTCATAAATCCCGGCAAGTAAGGTTTTCAAAGCGGTTGTGAGGAAAATTTTATACAATTCGGTGGTCATCTGAGGAAAATTCCCCATATTACTGCACTAGTAAGGAGACTCATTAGTTAAAGAGGTTGGGTAAAAGGTTGAAACTATGTCAGACCAATTTCCTGAGAGTTGGGAACGAGATTCCTTAGGATTAAATGAGCAGGTTCGCAAATAAGAGACGCTAGTAGAAGTAGGTGGTAGATTAATGTCGGTACGATTGAATATGTTAAAATTTGGTTACGAAAATGCATTTTTATGAGGATCCCAAATATCAGGATTAGTTTTTAAAAAAAAGCATAGTGGGGGAGTGGATCGGTTGGAGAGGGCTGATGTCAGTGCGATATAAAAAAAGTTAGTTTCATGAAAGAATTGGCGCACGATAATTGGTATAGCTAGTACAGGTACATACTAGTAGATAGTCCGTGGAGGGTTAAATGTCAGTACGACTAGCAACGTGCTAGTTTAATGAAAAAATTGATGCGATAATAGGTAAATTCGATTTGATGTGAACATTGCTTTCTATTCTGAAACGTGAAATGAAGTATACTGAAAGGCGAGTTCAAGAACCAGAGCAACGTGCTTGGGTTGCTGGGTGGTTAAGTTTGAGGTGAAATTAAAAAGATGTGGGTGGGTGGGAATGGAAGAAATAGTTTTTCTATAAAGAATGATGGGAATTAAAATGGTTTTGGCTATGGATATAACTTTTGAAGAAGGTTTAGCGACTTGAAACTCGTTTCTTTGCCGGGGCCGCTTAGCTTGGGTTTTGTGAAACCTCGAACTCCTACTGCAGGCGACATGCAGAGTGGCCGTTCTACAGGCAGTTGATACAGCGCGGGTTGTCGGTTTTCGGCAACACGCAGTCACTGGTGGGGATGAGCTTCTCCGCCCTTGGACAAGATTTTATAGGATTGGGGCTGACGCGGCGACTCTACCAAAAGATATAAAAAAAATCGTTTGGTCAGTTGCGTGACTCACGAGGAGGAAAACCTCAGAATGGTCAGTTCACACTACAGCCAACTACACTCGGTTTCCAGTAGTGTAGCCCCTTTATTACCACTTTAAAAGAAATGCAGCCCCCAATGTAAAACTCATGGTTATTTTCCTTGAAGGCCATGAGAGAAAATTGGGCTCCTTGCTGCTCGACACAACCCTGGTGTAATCACCTGCACTTTAGCTGGTGAAAGCACAGAGTGAAAGGTTATGGAATTCGGCGTACAGAATTTCATCAAACTCCCGCCGTGGCCTTGAACAGGGAAAGGGTGGGTGCGAGATCGGACGGTATACCACTACCTATAACTTCCTCGTTTGGCGTAGGACAACTTGGTATCTTATTATAGCCAACCCTAGCTATTCTCAGTGCACTGGTATCGATCAGTAGTCGGATCGATATTCCAGTAATCGGTAGCTGCAGGCATCTATCTGATCGACCTCCATTCGGTCGAATGATTCGTGTGCAGGCGACAAAGCTGGTTCAACAACCTGCACATCGGTCAGGTCACTTGGCATTTCCCCCTCTTTTTGGGCTGTTCGCTCTGCACCGTCTTATTGGGGGTGTCAGGGGGATAGGGAGCAAGTTCGTTCTCCGGAAGCAAGAATCTCTGGAACCAAACTTCCCAAAATTTCCCCCATATTGAACAGGTTAGCACACTGTTCTACAACAGAGGATGATGGCAAACTCTATCAATAAGTTCTCAACGCGCTTCTTGATATCGTCGACGAAACATCAATCCATGACCAAAAACTGGGCCGTAAGTTTGCAGTATTTATGCATGAGGAATCGTCATCCTGGTTCGGGATGTCAAATATCGAGGCATCGATGATCTTGGCATGGTAGTCATCCTCAAACGCAAAGGCCAGAGACGGAAGATCTGTGGCCTGCCTTCCTCTAGAAGAGGTCATTCCCCCCGATCGACCGATTAAATCTGGAGTAACCGAGCTTTGAAATTAATAGTTTCAATGTCTAATTGTTTTATGTATTTTTTATTTTGCTGGCCTAAAACGAATGTAGTACTCTTTTAAGTACTTTCTTTGTTAGTTTAAAAATTAAGTGTAATTTTAAAATTTACTTTTAGAGCCTGATTGTTAGCTTAACTGCTCACAGTAAATCTATTAACATCAGATTTTTTGCAGGTGCCCTTGATTTAGCAGATTTCGCATCGGATGTTTACCAGTATAAATGCACGACAAATGTTGGAAAGTTTTCTGTTTATAACAAGCCGAGTCGGCTGTAAAAGGTCCAAATGACCTTCATTTTTACTTATTTTTATTTATTGGCCAAGTGTATGCCAAGAAGTACAGTTGTACTTATTATTTTGTTATCCTGAAGACAAGGTTTTTGATTTGCATTTCGCATTTTCTACATGGAATTGTAGATTATTCTTTTTTTAAGTCTGAAGTTTAGACTGATTAATATTCTCATTTTAAAAATTGATTTTGGAAATAAATCGTACTATGCTGGTAAACATCCGTAATTGCGTACACACACAAACGTAGAAAATTGCATGTAGACAACTTGACAGTTGAGAAAGTAAAAAAAAAACTTGTGGGTTTTAAATGGGTTTGATTTTAAAGGATTTTAATTTGGTTTAATTTAAAAGGATTTTAAATTGTGAATTTTAAAATGTGAATTTTAAATTGTAAATTTTAAAGAATTTTAAATTGTAAATTTTAAAGAATTTTAAATTGTAAATTTTAAAGAATTTTAAATTGTAAATTTTAAAGAATTTTAAATTGTAAATTTTAAAGCATTTTAAATTGTAAATTTTAAAGCATTTTAAATTGTAAATTTTAAAGCATTTTAAATTGTAAATTTTAAAGCATTTTAAATTGTAAATTTTAAAGAATTTTAAATTGTAAATTTTAAAGAATTTTAAATTGTAAATTTTAAAGAATTTTAAATTGTAAATTTTAAAGAATTTTAAATTGTAAATTTTAAAGAATTTTAAATTGTAAATTTTAAAGAATTTTAAATTGTAAATTTTAAAGAATTTTAAATTGTAAATTTTAAAGAATTTTAAATTGTAAATTTTAAAGAATTTTAAATTGTAAATTTTAAAGAATTTTAAATTGTAAATTTTAAAGAATTTTAAATTGTAAATTTTAAAGAATTTTAAATTGTAAATTTTAAAGAATTTTAAATTGTAAATTTTAAAGAATTTTAAATTGTAAATTTTAAAGAATTTTAAATTGTAAATTTTAAAGAATTTTAAATTGTAAATTTTAAAGAATTTTAAATTGTAAATTTTAAAGAATTTTAAATTGTAAATTTTAAAGAATTTTAAATTGTAAATTTTAAAGAATTTTAAATTGTAAATTTTAAAGAATTTTAAATTGTAAATTTTAAAGAATTTTAAATTGTAAATTTTAAAGAATTTTAAATTGTAAATTTTAAAGAATTTTTGATTTTAATTTGATTTTAAAGGATTTTAAATTGATATTAAAGGATTTTAAATTGCAAATTTTAAAGGATTTTAATTTGATTTTAAATTGCAAATTTTAAAGGATTTTAATTTGATTTTAAATTGCAAATTTTAAAGGATTTTAATTTGATTTTAAATTGTAAATTTTAAAGGATTTTAATTTGATTTTAAATTGTAAATTTTAAAGGATTTTAATTTGATTTTAAATTGCAAATTTTAAAGGATTTTAATTTGATTTTAAATTGCAAATTTTAAAGGATTTTAATTTGATTTTAAATTGCAAATTTTAAAGGATTTTAATTTGATTTTAAATTGTAAATTTAAAGGATTTTAATTTGATTTTAAATTGCAAATTTTAAAGGATTTTAATTTGATTTTAAATTGCAAATTTTAAAGGATTTTAATTTGATTTTAAATTGTAAATTTTAAAGGATTTTAAATTGTTTAATTAAATTTTAAGAGCTTAATTTGTAGTGATAAGGATTATAAATGAGTGCGTACAAAGGCGATGCACAAAACACTACGTCAATGTCACTCGGCGAAGCTTTGAAACCAATTATTCGTACAAGCTTTCGACCATAGGGAATGCTAATGACAATAGTAAAGATAAATTATACTTTACTCGTTTTGTAATTGGCAGATTTTTTGCATTGATTAATTGTAGAAAGATCTGTTATTGATTAACTTAAATTAGCCTTATTCAAAAATCAACAGAATAATGGCATACTAAAATAAAGGAGTCATGAATGTCAAAATCCTGTGCTATTATTTTTTTATGCCAAAATTTTATACGATTACTTAATCAGACAAACAATAAGTTTGAACTGGTAAATTGATTAATTGCAAAGGAAATGTAAGTATTTTATGAGCAGCTATTTGATTTTTTTTATGATTGAATTATAACCTTCTGTACCTTTATTTATGTTTCTAAAACATATATCAAGGTATTGTTTGCAATAGTACATGGACAGAATGTATGCAGAAATCAGTAAAATGGTGTTACACTTAAAAGTACACCTAGATTACTAAATGTGATTTGCACATTGTAGTTTACTTAAAATGGCAGATACGCGAAAGTAATCAGTAAAAGTCATTGCGTTAAAGGAAAACTGTTCAGTTTATACTGCGCAGATAGTCAATATACTATTTGTCTTTCTTAAGAAAGACGTAGCGCAGCAAGAATTACTGAATCAGCAAAATTACTGATTTGTATTAACACTACTGTAAATATAAATCTGCTAATTTTGTGGAATGGGTATTAGTTGCAACCAAAATTTTAAGGGTATTGTTTAGGGAGTTATTCTTTTTTTTGCATTGATTAATTTTTAACAATGAGCAAATTTAATTAGCTAGTGTGTTTTTAAATTTTTTTTTATCTTAACTTAATAAATCTAGAAAATTATTAATAATTTAAAATTAGATTTTTAGTGCTAAATCGCATCCAAATTTATATTTGTTAAAAAAAAATTGTGCAAATTAGTGACATTTATATTACATTTTAAATAATTTAATTGAGCTGTCAGTAACTCATTTTTTGCATTTGCGGAAATGTACTAAATTGCTTTACAAAGCAAAATAAAAATCTTTCACTATAAAGATTAGATATCTTCAATGGTTACCATTCCTTATGATCTTGTGTTACTGTTATAACTTGAGTTCTTAACTGATCGTAATTACAGTACTTGTTCTTGTAGGGTTAAATAATAAAACTATACACCATTCCTTTTTAATTTCTTAATATTAATTTGAATCTAGTAAAAAAAATAACTGTTCCAAGCCGTTTTATTAAATTTACCTATGTAAAATTCTATCTTAGGAGAAATTTTACAAATGTATAATGAAAGGTATAAATTGTGTAACTGAATGTAATATTTGTAACTTCTCGGTTCAAATTTAAATAACTATGAATTATCTGTCAAAAACCAACAAACCTATGACTTTCCTTGTAAAAACGTCATGGTATGAATTTTCAATATACATACGCTGACAATGCTACTGAAGTCTATTTAAAAATGTCAAATTCAGATGTGTGCCATATGAAAAATGGACTATTTATAAAAACCCACATGACTACAGCTTTTACTGAATAGTGCAAAAAAAAGTACTTTTCTAAGAACAATAGTGTTTCGCAAGTGAACTTAAAGCACTAGCTAGGATACAAAAATCAGAATGGCAGACGGCCAGTTTGCAATGACAATTGTGAAATGCTAACTCTGCGGTCGCTCCTCCACTCTTGGGTCGCGGACCTACTCTCATAGATGGCAGACTCTGATGGAAGATTCATCTGTCCGAATATGCAAAAGCAGTTTTGTCCTGGTGGTTTTGTTCGTGTGTAAATACTGTCATCGATGAACGAGTGACTCTAAAGAACGGATCATCTGTCGCAGTAAGCAAGCTGTTTACGTCATAGTGATTCTGCTGTACTACTCTTTAGACGCAATTCAAAGAAACGACCACAGCCAAAACCTAAAATTCCACCTATCGTTGTATTCAATCCAACCCTATGGATGGCAATACGAACATTATTCCAAAACCAACGAATATCCAATTTCTCCTGCAAAGACAGCCCAGACACCCTGTTCATCAGTCTCACCGTAAAAGAAAGTCTGGATTTAATAAAAAATCCTCTTCATGCTTACAGTTGACGAGATAAGGGGGACTAGCACAACTGAGATTTCCTAATCTTAGTGTTTTTCAACTGAAAAAAAAACTGAGTAAATACGAAATCTTGATACCTATATTCTACCTTGAATTGGATTTCGTGAAACAGGGCACAGAATTTCATCAAATTAATGAGCTATTGAGCCTTAAACTTTAAAGTGGAATAGTATGGAAGAGGAAAACTCCAGCTCGATGTCACCGCTGCCAACAATGTGGACATACCAAAAACATCTGTAAACCTCCCATTATGCGTGTTAAATGCTTTGAAAATCTTTCAAACGAATGCACTGAAAAGTTCATATCAAAACCCAAAGTGCACCTTATACGAAGGCAATCCCACAGCCAACTTCCCAGGGTGCCCAAAAAACTCACCCCCCCCCCCCATGCTGAAATTATGGAGGATTCTGCCCCTAAAAGAAATATCGAAACAATATTTGAACCAAATATAGTAAACGATCTACCTCCTGTAGTCGAGACCAGACAAGCAATTAACGACGCCTCTTTAAAAGCGAAGATATTATGGATTTCTTCTGAAATCTCTAAATGGTTAAAGAATGTAAACTTTAAAGAACTCGTCTTGAAAGTAAAACAGCTCTTCAGCGAATTTAAACAGGCCCAAAACCCATAAGAAAAAAAAATGGAAGTCTGCTTAAAAACTTAGAACTTTTCTCAAACATCTGCAACATCGATTAGCTCAAAATGTGTGAAATTTATAAATGCTGTTTTGACCAACTCATCCAAACAGACGATACCGAGAGCTACCGCTGTACCTGAGCAACCCTTTGACATGAGCCTACACACAGGTGCAGGGGACTCTGGGTCAGGTTTCAGCGGGCTAACGGCTGTCGACTATCTCTCAATTAGGCGAAGTTTTTTTTTGTCGAAGATAAGAAAAATTTAAAAATAAAATCCTTAAGTTTGCCTAAACATGATGACCCACTGCACCATGAATACAGCGATAGTCTTGGAAAGTATTCGGAAATCGCCGATCGGAACTCTGATGCAGCTTTCAAACGGGAGAATGACATGCTAAATATATATGTATATTTTCAAACAATGCAGATATGCTAAATACTTCAACATGATTGAGATCATAGAAAACAGACAAAAGGAGTACAATGTACCGTCTTGTGGAGCGCATTCCCGATCCAGAGCCCCATCTCCATGATGCTGTGATGGAGAATCTAAAACTAAAAGAAACTGACCCGACCGGCGGTCAGACACCACCAGATCATACGACACGGCTGGCTAAAATGCTATGCAAAGTAATCCCACGCCATCAGTGGAAGTGACTGATGTAGTGACCCCAAATTCAGAGTTCTTTCCCACCAATTGGCAGGACCAACAGATGACCGACGACTCCATACTCCCTGACGAAAGTGTTGCTGAGAAGATGGTAGTCGGGGAACCGGAGTCCCTGCCCTGGTCGCCCATACCACGGCGATCAAAACTCCCACAACCGGGTATGCCATTTTCAAGAAAATTACGAATGAATTTGAGAACTCTAAAAGTACGGAACTCCAAATTCAGTTAATCCTACACTTGCGGCAATTATATCCAAATTCTCCCAGTCTGCGAGAACACTCATTTCACCATTATGGCTTACTTACAAGCAGAGAAACAAAACTTCTACCTTGCCGCCACTATTGACAGTTTCCCCTTCCAAGTGGTCATCAAAGGACTGCCCACTGGAATGGACCGAGGATGACTCTCGGATGAACTGACGAAGATGGTAACCCACATAATCAAAGTCGCCAAACTCGCTAGACGTGCTAAGAAACCTCCGTTCTCTATTTTCTTGATTTAGATGCCCAAAGTTTCGGTTGCAACAAGATATTGAAAGTTACCGAGGTCCTGCAGCTACGCATCCAAAAAGAGCCCTTCAAAAGCAAGCGAGGACCGCTCCAGTGTTGTAACTGTTTCCACACACCAGTGAATTCTGCTACATACAGACCCGATGTTTATAAATGTGGTCAGTCAGACCACCAGACCAGACACTGCACCATCGGAAGCCTGCATAATACGACCAGCAGAAACTGCTGAGCAACGGGTCATGTTGCCTCTAGCCGACGAGACTTTCCCAAAGTTAGAAAACTCGATGTCCCCCTGACCTGTTAAATCCCAGCGACATGTTAAGCATAGGACAGCAGCCTAGATCTCCTACTACCACCACCAAAGTTCCTGCCCAGACATCCTGTATCCCTGATGTTCCATTTATGAGTTATCTAGCCCTAATCATCTATTTAGTCAAAGATATCTCCGTATCCTCCGCAAAAGATGGATTAAAAGACCTAATCCTCCAAATTCAAGAAAAATTTTCGACTGAGGAAATGGGTTGCTGACATGTTGCGATATAATGCTGAGCACTTCCCCCCAGATTGCGAATTGTGTGCGAGCTAAATTTACAGCATTGGGACTTCCCCATGACCCTCCCTGCAGGCCTGAAATGACGTGCCGTCGAACGGAGATGGTTTCTCCTAAGCATCTAACAAGGAGGAGTTCATCTCTAGCCACCCCAAAAGAAATGGAGACAAACAACTTCTTTGAGAACATACATGACATCCGGGAAAAGGAAATGGTTTCCCTTTATCCTGTTCAAAATTGTCGACGAGCTCCCTGATATTCTAATGGAGATCAACGAAGCCTGCAAGAAAGTGGTCCATTCCAAAACCTTCCACTCCATCAAGCTCACACCCGCTGACCAAGAGCAGTAAAGCATCTTGGACATGCTGGCTTCCCGGAGTATAGGATTTACAGGCATGCTTCTAGAAGGGATCGTTCTACGAAAATGGTAAAAAAGGGCCTGCCCTACAACTCCAGCCTGGACGAGATAGTTATCCCTCAAAGCATTGGGATTCATGACGGAAAAGGTCAGCCAATTAAAGAGTACCCGAAAAGGACGAGAACTCCCGGTATTCCTAGTTCACCTCGCCCGAACACGAAACCATAAATTGATTCTCGAACTTGAGAGACTTGTGTCTCACTTCGTGTGGAGTATTGCAAAAAGGAGAGCAATGCTGCGATTGCCAAGAATGGGTTTATGTTCCTCACCACTGTAGGATGCATGTCAGGTGCAGCTTCTGTTGTGGTAACCACGACAATAAGAAGTGCGAAAGACAAAGACCCTTAACAAATGTCTCAACTGCGGAGGACATCATCCCAGCTCATTTGCGGGGT
Source organism: Troglohyphantes excavatus (assembly GCA_963932185.1). Classification (NCBI taxonomy): domain Eukaryota; kingdom Metazoa; phylum Arthropoda; class Arachnida; order Araneae; family Linyphiidae; genus Troglohyphantes; species Troglohyphantes excavatus. Next base: position 58,774,550 of record OZ010677.1, read on the forward strand.
GCAAGCGCAAACCCAAGTTCCGGCAAAGACCGTTCCCGGTGCTGCTACCCTAACTCCCCTCTGCGTTTCCAACTGCCGATCCACCACCCACTCCAGAAAGCCTCTCTGAAGGATTGCAGTTATCAGATGCATCTCTTCGGGAACATCGAAGAATTTTGCAAGAAAGTCAAATCCATTGACTCGGAAGAAGTTAAGCAAGAAAAGTTTGTAAAATTCCTTGTAATATTTTCCGACTATCAACGCTCCAGTAAGCCCCGACTCCTGGCTGATCAAAAAGGTCTGTTAGACTTTTCCCCCTTCCTGGACGTAGGAAGCTCCAATCTGACGGGGTCAGATACCACTGGACAGAGGGTCACCCCGATTGGCTATAATGGGGCGCAAAGTTGCCCTACGCCAGCCGCGAAAGTCACAGGGCAAGTGGTCACTGAACATGATCTCGCTCCACCCTTGCCCCTTTTGCTAGAGTCCACGGAAAAATATGTTGACATTCCGAACGAGCTAAACATGTTTCCTGATGTATATACCAACAAATGCGTTGGAGATTGTTCCGTGCAATGGGGATGCTCACTACTCCGTCATAAGCCTACCTCAGGGAAAGATAATATGAATTCTACCTTGGGAGCTGCGCGCCTTTCAAGGTGGTGACAAAAGGCCTACCATCTGAAACGGCGTGCAGCGGTCTGCTTGCTGAGCTGACCAATCTGAGGTTCTTCCCCACGAGTGATTAAACTCGCCAAGCGATCAAAACGACCGCTGAACTTCTTCCTAGTTGAATCGCCACGCCAGCCTAAAAATAACAAGATTCTGACTATCACCACTCTATTCCGGCTGGACGTAAAAGTTGAGCCGTTTAGAACTGGTTTGGACATACTGATGACAAATGTTGCATGACTGCAAGATGACTGACGTGCGGAATGAACCATGTCACTTGCGATTGCGTTCTACCCAAAACTGACAAATTAAAATACATCAACTGTCTTCAAAAGCCATGTGACTTCCAGCAGGAAATGCCAGAAATTTCCTAAATCTCGTATCTAAATGGCCCCGGACTTCAAATAATTTCCTTTTGTCGAAGGATTTCAAAAAACAACAAAAACAGTCAAACGGCCAAGAAACGTGGAAAACCCCAGCCCGATAGAAGATCCTAATAAATTCGCAGCTATCGGCACCGTCGAAATGGAAATGACCGAGGAATTTACTCGGCCAAAAATAAAAATTCCACCGATTATTGTCTCTAACCCATCTCTATGGGCAGAAATAAGATCGATCTTTCTAAGTCAAAATATAACTGATTTTACTTGCAAAGCTATTCCGGACTCACTGATTTTCAGATTGAGCACTAAGGAAAACTTTGATGCAGTAATCGAACTGTTTAAGGGCAAAAAATGCCCTTACCACACCTATAATACAACTCGTATTAAATGGACTAAAGCAATTCTTAAAAACATCCCAGCAGAAATGCCGGTAGATAAAATCCAAGAGGAATTAGCACAACAAGGCTTACCCATACTTAGGGTCTATCAGAAAAAATGGTAGATAGAATAAAAATCCCTCTTCTCATATTTTACTTAGACTTAGAATTAGAAGTTAGAAAAAAGGAGCAGAAAAAGGAGATTCATTTGCTCAAAGAGCTTATACATTTTAAGGTCAAAGGCCTGCACAATCTCATCGCTGTGGAAGGTATAGTTATACCAAAAATATGTGCTGTCACCCGCTAAGATGTGTGAAATGCTCTTAAAATCACCTCGCAAACGTGTGTACAGATATTTAACTCCAAACCTAAATGCGAGGGCGAACACACCTCAAATTGTTCTAGATGCCCTTGCGTCCTCAATCCGCATCAAAAAACTAAATCAAACGAAACGGTTATGGTGGATTATCCCCCTGCTTCCCAAAACTCAAAAGCCAACCTGAAAAAAACTACAAAGCTGAAGAACCCACAATCTGCCATAGAAACCTGAACGCTGCCCCAGAAAACGGCGAAAACATTATGGATTTTCTGAAGGAAATCGCTAAATGGCTTAAAGGAATTAATGTCAAAGACCTAATTCATAAATTTAAACAGCTGTTTGCCAACTTCAAAAATGCCAATACCCTATTTGAAAAGATGGAAGTAGGCTTAAATGCTATTGAGCTTTTCGCTTCTCTCTGTAACTCAGATAAAGTGAATAGCAAAAATTTATAAAGGCGATTGCGCCATTTCACACAAATGACGATAACTGGAGGCTACCACTGTACCGGAGCAACCCTTGGAAATGATCCTACACACAGGTGTAGGGGACTTAGGGTCAAGTCTCGGCGGAAATACGGCGGCCAGTTTATCTTGCGATCAGGTTAAAGTCGGACATGAAGATAAAATTGAAAGCAAAATAAAAATTATAAAATGTTATAAAACAAAATTTAAAAAAATTCCCAACTTGCCATTATTCTCCTACTTTCCAAAACCCATCTTCGGTGAGTTGTTCCCGCCCAGTGAACCTAGTCATCTATGTTTTCTTCAGCAGCGCAGGCTGCAACAAAAAAACTACGAAAGTTCTCCTAAGGGACTTCTTCGATGAAGTAAAGACTTTCGGGTCGACGCTTCAAATGGCTCATGTCGATTTCCGGTAAATCTCTTTTCTCATCTGATACTGCCATGAGCTACATATATGTTGACCACTAATTGTCATACTGCAGGCGAAGGCTCCTTCGGACCATGTCATTCGAAAATACTCTAGACTTCTTCAGTTGTTCCCTAGCCTTGGAAACAACTAAAGAGCTGAATAACAGCTACATCAGACTTCACATGTCCGGTGCTTACGGCGTTATCTGCATGTCCGGTGCTTACGGTGTTGCACTCCATATTAAAGGTCAATGTTTGAAACCTCTTCATAATTAATAACTCGAACCCCATGTAACTCATTACCCCTAGACACCAGGTTTGAATCGCACGACTCTTTAAAATCACACAGAACTCTAAATCTTACGAGATACAGAAAAAACTTGTGTGATCTATACCCTTAGATGTCCAATTTGCAGTGTTTCAGTTTCAAAGCTTATTTTCAAATAAGGTTCAGAATTGTTCATTTAATTATATTTTGTACATAATTTGCCAACATCTTGAATATATGAATCGCAACATTTCAGTTTGTCTAAATAGTTTTACTGCGCACTGACTGGCCGAAGATAATATAAAAACTATATCCAGAATTTAAATTCCTCAAATGAAACTCTAATTTGATATTTAAGTGGACTTTTGAACTTTGATGTAAAATGTATACCCATAAGAATTCCTGTGAAATATTATTAAACATGTTAGATTCCAATCATTAGGATTGTTTTGAAGCAACAATATATTTAATATCTCAAAATACTTATACAATTTAATACTATTAACAACTAACTATAATATTATTGAACTGTCTCAGTTTAAGTTGACTTAATAATTACTGCAAAGTTATTTTAATTTCGATTTATCAACTTTTACTTATATTTATAAGAAAGAAAGCTGGAAGTGTTACTTAAATTATTTGCTTTTGTAGACAATATAATTTTAGCTTTTTATTTAAGAGTTTTAAATCATTTACAGTTTAAAAAAAGTGTATAAATATAAGGAATGGTAATCATTGTTTCAGATGTACTTTGATTACAGTATATGGAAGACGGGTTATGTAGAAGTAACATAATGTTACAAATATGTAAGATTTGGAGTTTCCAAAATCATTACGGTTGGGTAATCCTTTTTTGTAGTATTCAGCTTTAATTAAAAGTTTATATTGAAATTGTACTATCAATTTAGTACGATTTATTAAAATTCTTGAATCATAGATGGCATATTTTTTTTGCTCTAAGTAAAACATTTGTAAATGCTTAATGTACAATTGCATATAATTGTAAATAAATTTGTAAACCTAGATTTATTCTTTTGTGTATTTATTATCTGGTATGCTCTTTTACAATTAATCTATGCATTTAATTCTTTTCCTATTTATTTAGTATAAAATTTACATTTTAAAGTTCTAATTATTAAAGGCGTATTAACAGAGGAATTAGTCTCGTCACATTCAAACAATAACATTTCAATTTAAAGTTTGTTAAAATATAAATTGAACTGCATTCCAGCTACTAAATATTAGCAGTCTTTATTGCTTTAAAATGAGTTGTAGACGTAAAATTAAAAGTTTCTGCAAGTTTACGAAATAAAAATGTATAATCGGATTCTTCAAAATATCTCGGAAGAAATTATTTTGCAAGTAACTGGATTATTAGATTAGAGGCTTAATAGTAAAAATAACTTACATTTTGATATATTCGGTCTTTTGCCATGTCGTCGGGTTCGGTGATGAAATTCGAAGCTCATACTAATATAGGTACCGTTAATGCATGACAAGTTTACCTTGTTGCTAATGCTCTCACAATGGCGTGGTTTTATGGTTGAAAATGTAAGCTAATGCTTGGTTTACTGTCCTTTCATTTGTTCGAGGTTCAAATTTTTTACAGTAAATTATACAAAATAAACATGGGTCTATAACGCCGAATAGATCTCAAACATTCGTCAAAGTCTGTAGTTCTAGTGATACTTAAAACCAAACGTTCATTCTAGAGTAAATGTTTGGAAGACTTAATTCAGTTATTCATAAATATTCGATTTTTTCAAATTTTTAGTATATCTTCGAAATTAACATAACATTTGAAACTAGAGTTTGCAGATTAAAAATGTAAAAATTACATTTAAATAAACCTAATGCAATGTGCCTTTATCTGAAGTTGGACAAGATTATTTTATTTAAAGCGTCATATCGGAAATTTATAAAAATTGGGATTGGTTGCCAACTAAAATTCGCCAATTGGAGAAAAATAGTTTTGTCTAAAGTCGCGAGCCTTATATTTTCAGAAATCGCACGCATTGAAACTTGTCTTTATATCGTACTAGAACTGCGTTTCGTTGGCCCCGCCCAGACACGCACTATTTTGCTTACTAGTACCAAATTTTAGTGCAAAAAGATTCCGCAATCCAAAATGATAGTGCGTCAATATTTTGGCCGGTATTCATAGTTTGACCGATTTTCAGATTTTTAGGGGAAATAAACCGGAGAATTTAAGACGGGTGTCGTGTGTAATTAAAAACATGACTTTCATAAAATCGTTTTTCTGAATCAATCACTATCGAAATATAGCATGGTTGCTATTCATAATTATTTTTTAATATTAATATTCTAATTTAAATAAAATTAAAAAATTTACCTATAAGTAATGAAAGTTAGTGTATTTTATTTGGATCGTTTAGAAGTAACACATATAAAAATATAAGTTTAATAAAATTATTTCGAGAGATATGATTAAAAGTTTAAGGAATTCATTTAACATTACGAATTCTAAACTTTCGATATTCATAATTAAACTACTTGACCAAATGACTCGTAAATTGAAAACCCGCGATAAATTATGTCGTAGATTCTAAATATTGAGTCAAAATTGGGTGTTGCTATTGGGAATTTTAAAATTGGTGCGGATTTTAATATGAATATAGTCCCCTATGCAAATTTTTGGTATATCAATGAGTAGTAGACTTTATTCCTGACCAAATGATATATAAAGTTTAGCCCTACAATAAATAGTCGCCGAGAAACCTGGGGTGGTTCGTTTTTTCACCCGACTGTACATCCACACTATGGGTGATTCCCGAATTGGTACCCATCATAGAAAAATACAAGGGTTTTTGAAAACTTGAAATCCTCTGCAGCTGTGAAGGAGGCATCCGTGGCCGAGCGGTTAAAGGCGTCAGCTGGGAATCCGAGGATTCCTGGTTCGATCCTAGGCAATGGACTTGACAAAGAAAAGTAAAAAAAGTAGTGATCTTGTGATCGGAGGGTTGCCAGCTTCGCTACAAAATACTAGAAATCGGGGTCCAAAGTCCCGATGTCTATTGAAGGTGTTGGGTGCCAGTTCAGGTGTTTCCTCGTCATCTGACCATGGTTCTAAAAAATAACGAGGTGCATGTATGAATGTGTGTGTGAATGTGTATGTGTTCCCGGATGTTTCCTTCGACATAGACCCCGAACCGTCGCCAATAACCCACTGTGCAGCTCTAGTGCGACCCCGTTAATTAAACCAACTAAATCAAATCTGCAGCTGTGAAAAAGATTTGGGACATGAAAACTGAAACTCAAGAAACAAGAGTCCTATTTTTCAACATTCCGAATAAGTTTCTCGACGACCTCTGTTATCCGGCACCTGCTACTGTGGCGAATATTGTGACCACATCGTCGAGTTTGTTTGAGGTTTTGGATGTTTTTCGAAAACGTCGCCATCAAATTGGCGGAATTTTTACTTTCTAAGGATATCAAAATAGAACGCGGTACTGCCACGAGATATGTCGATGCCGTTTCAAAGACTTTAGAATCGGCAGGCCCAAATAACAAGGTATCGGTGTGGCAGGCTACTTTTAAGATGGATATGCAAATTTCATTGCGTCATATGGATTTAATTTAGTTGATGTTATCGGTGAAGTATTGCAGCTCTTTGCGAGTGGGCTTATTGTCTTGCATGATAAGTAATATAATAATCTTTTTTAAAAAAGGAAAACCGACTTTAAGGAAATGCTCTCAAAAGTAATTTTTTTTAATTTTACGTACGAGATGAAAAAATTGAATTATTTAATACGAATTTTATACTTATTAAAACTGTTTGAAATCGGCGCTAAAATTTATTTATGGTTGGCGCGCTTTTCAGTCGGTTAAAAAACGTGTATGTCAATAATGAATCTCTCATCAAGTAATCAAAACTTCTTATTACCTTAAGTTTTTAATTTGTAACTGATTATATCTTCGTTTTAACATTGAAATAAAAGATTTCTATAGCATTGCTATAATCATTTATTTTATAAAATTTTTATTTAGTAATAGATTGATGAACATAAGTACTTGAAAATAAGTAAAATGTACTCATTATTTAATGCATTCAATGCTTATGGCTTCGTATACATGAATTTCAATTTTAAATTAACATAAATTCCAAAAGGAGTACACACTTGTCTACATAGTCACTTGTCTACTACTTGTCTTCATAAATCTACTTGGCTTCATAATTTCAATAAATATGGACAGTTACAACCCGGGAATCTTACCCAGAACCTCAGCATCGCAGTTGAATGCCTTATCCGTTAAACTACCAGGACAACAGTAAGAAGTTATAAACAAAAGAAATGCTATAAGTGTGTGTCAAAAGAATGGAAAGTATGATAATTGTGTTTAAATAACTATTTAAGCAATCGACCACAAATAGTGTAGAAAACCACCTCCGGAATTACCATTTTGTGTTCGTCAGGTTTCATTAAGGTCGCTTGAACAGAAGTTGAGATTAGTATTAATAAATCACATTGCTACTTTTTGAGAAGTTACGGTTAATAGTGCATTCGAATATGTCATACGCCCGTTTAGAATGCTACTCTGGCTTTAAAAGCTGGAGAGTACTCTATTATACTCTAAAGACAAACGAGTAGTTTTAGATACTAATTTTTAAGTAGATTTTTTTTAACGGTGTAGGTTTACGTTGTTGCAACTCTAAAAGGTTTGGTTGGTTTGGTTTTATTAATTAACGTCGCACTAGAGCTGCACAGTGGGCTATTGGCGACGGTTAGGGGTCAATCTCGAAGGAAAGACCCGGGAACACACACATTCATACACGCACCTCGTTATTTTAGAACCATGGTCAGATGACGAGGAAACACCTGAACTGGCACCCAACGCCTTCAATAGACGTCGGGACTTTGGACCCCGATCAGATTTATCGTGCACCAGTCCCGTATACACGCCAGTGTAATTTGTTGGATATTCTGGACGACTTTCTAGTATTTTTGTAGCGAAGCTGGCAACCCTCCGATCGCAAGATCACTACTTTTTTACTTTTCTATGTCAAGTCCATTTCACGGAATCGAACCACCAATCCTCGGATTAGTAGCTGAACGCCTTGCCAACTGAGCAACTGGGGCTCAACTCTAAAAAGAACTCATTGTTTTAGACATTTTTAAAAAAAATATTAACATGAAATTAAAAAAAAAATCCGATCCTTCCATTTAACGATCATTCCCCATGGTGAGGCGGCCTCCGTGGCCGAGCGGTTAAAGGCATCAGCTGGGAATACGAAGGTTCCCGGTTCGATGCCAGGCGATGGACTTGACAAAGAAAAGTAAAAAGTAGTGATCTTGTGATCGGAGGGTTGCCAGCTTCGCTACAAAATACTAGAAAAGTCGTCCAAAACATCCTCAAAAATTAACGGCGTGTATACGGGACTGGTGCACGATAAATCTGATCGGGGTCCAAAGTCCCGACGTCTATTGAAGGCGTTGGGTGCCAGTTCAGGTGTTTCCTCTTCATCTGACCATGGTTCAAAAATACGAGACATCGTTCCCGGGTCTTTCCTTCGAGATAGGCCCCGAACCGTCACCAATAGCCCACTGTGCAGCTGTAGTGCGACGTTAACCAATAAACCAACCAACCCCATGGTGAGGCTACCAACCTCGGAACATATTGGACCAGGGTCACTAGCACCACCTCGTTGGAATAGAGTCCCTCAACTTCTATATATTTAGGGAGCCCCAGTTGCTCAGTTGGTATGGCGTTCAGCCACTAATCAGAGGATTGGTGGTTCGAATCCGGGAAATGGATTGGTTTGGTTTTGTTAATTAACGTCGCACTAGAGCTGCACAGTGGGCTATTGGCGACGGTTCGGGGTCAATCTCGAAGGAAAGACCCGGGAACACATACACATTCATACACACATTCATACATCCGGGAAATGGACTTGACATAGAAAAGTAAAAAAGTAGTGATCTTGCGATCATAGGGTTGCCAGCTTCGCTACAAAAATACTAGAAAGTCGTCCAGAATATCCAACAAATTATACTGGCGTGTATACGGGACTGGAGCACGACAAATCTGATCGGGGTCCAAAGTCCCGACGTCTATTGAAGGCGTTGGGTGCCAGTTCAGGTGTTTCCTCGTCATCTGACCATGGTTCTAAAATAACGAGGTGCATGTATGAATGTGTGTGTGAATGTGTTCCCTGGTCTTTCCTTCGAGATTGACCCCGAACCGTCGCCAATATCCCACTGTGCAGCTCTAGTGCGACGTTATTTAACAAAACCAAACCAAACCAATCTATATATTTAGTAAATTATAAACTAAGGAATTTCTTCTACCAGATCGATCGTCACATGACCATGGTTCAAAAATACGAAGCATCATTCCCGGGTCTTTCCTTCGAGATAGGCCCCGAACCGTCACCAATAGCCCACTGTGCAGCTCTAGTGCGACGTTAACCAATAAACCAACCAACCCCATGGTGAGGCTACCAACCTCGGAACATATTGGACCAGGGTCACTAGCGCCACCTCGTTGGAATAGAGTCCCTCAACTTCTATATATTTAGTAAATTATAAACTAAGGAATTTCTTGGTTTGGTTTGGTTTGTTTAATTAACGTCGCACTAGAGCTGCACAGTGGGCTATTGACGACGGTTCGGGGTCTATCTCGACTGAAAGACCCGGTAACGATGCCTCGTATTTTTGAACTATGGTCAGATGACGAGGACAACACCTGAGCTGGCACCCGACGCAACCTCAATAGGCGTCAAAACATTGGACCCCGATCAGATTTATCGTGCACTAGGGAATTTCTTCTACCAGGTCGATCGTTATCTAACCATTATTCAAAAATACGAAACATCGTTCCCGGGTCTTTCCTTAGAGGTAGGCCCCGAACCATCGCCAATAGCCCACTGTTCAGCTCTTGTGCGACGTTAGCTAACTAAACCAATCTATCAGACCGACTCGGATCTGACCATCATTCAAAATTGTTTTTGGCCAATGTTCCGTCCGTGTATTTCCTTCGAGATTATTACCTCGAACCGTCGTCAATAGCCCAATGTGCACATCTCTAGTGCGACTTAAATTAACAAAACCAACTCATACAGTTATACTTACTCAAAGGCTGGCAACAGACCAACGACGTCCACTTTGTTTTATTTATACTTCGGTCTCCGAGGCTGAAATCAAAAGCTCGTAAAAGAATGGTTATTAACAGGTATTTATATATTATTGTTATTTGTTCAAATCCATAACTTGATTTAAAAATGAGTTTGTGTAACTATTTTATTATTGTTTACTAAATGTGTTTAATTGTGATTCTGAGACCCATTCTACACGAACGAGTAAACCGCGCGTGATTCACGCGAGTAAAAGCAAAACAAACAAGGCATGTTCCGACCACAAGACCTTCTGATCACGAGATTGTTACAAATTGTCAAGTCCACGTAGATATTTGAACTCCCATTCCCGGATTGAGAGTGCAGCGAACTCATGATCGGAGGGTTGTGGATTCAAATCTCAACTTTGAGACTGCAGCGAGCTCATAATCATAGGGTTTTCAGTTAGAACCTCAACTTTGAAAGTGAAGTGAGTTCATGATCATAGGATTCTGTTTTCGAATCTCGATTTTGAGACTGCAGCGAGTTCGTGGTTGGAGGGTAATGGATTCGAACCTCGACTTTGGGAGTAAGGCGAGATCATGATCGGAGGGTTGTGGGTTCGAATCGTGACTTTACGAATATATCAAATATAGCCACTATAATAAAGTAAATGAACAAAAGTAGTATGTAGGGAGATATAGCGTGCACAATGGATTTCCTCCTCTCCCCCCCCCCCTAGAGGGTCCGATTTTCGCTTCCCTCTCCCCTTTCCGTCTCCCTTTGGATGGTCCGTTCTTCTCGTGCTTTGGAAGGGGGCATTTTGGGGTCATGACCATATGACGGCACCGTGGGGGTTAAAATCGCCAGATCTGTGACCAAATAAATATCTATGATGTATACGGGACTGGTGCACGATAAATCTGATCGGGGTTCAATGTCATGACACCTATGAGGTTGCGTCAAGTGTTGTCCTCATCATCTGACCATGGTTCAAAATACGAGACATTGTTCTCGGGTCTTTCCCTCGAGGCCTCCATGGCCGAGCGGTTAAAGGCGTCAGCTGGGAATCCGAGGATTCCTGGTTCGGGCCTAGGTGATGGACTTGACAAAGAAGAGTAAAAAAGTAGTGATCTTGTGATCGGAAGGTTGCCAGCTTCGCTACAAAATACTAGAAGAGTCGTCCAGAACATCCGCAAAAATTAACGGCGTGTATGAGGGACTGGCGCACGATAAATCTGATCGGGGTTCAAAGTCCCGACGTCAATTGAAAGCGTTGGGTGCCAGTTCAAGTGTTTCATCATCATCTGACCATGGTTCTAAAATAACGAGGTGCATGTATGAATGTGTGTGTGGATGTATATGTGTTCCCGGGTCTTTTTCCTTCGAGATAGACCCCGAACCGTCGCTAATAGCCCACTGTGCAGCTCTAGTGCGACTTTAATTAACCAAAACAAAACAAAACCTCCCCACTGTTTCAAAATAAATATTCTTGTGTACAGTTTCCAATAATAGTTTCTGGGAATGCATTTTCTTTTCATTATATTAATGACGGTTATCAATAATTACGTTTACTTTCTGTATTGCTTTATTTGATTTTTTTTGGAAATGGAGTCTTTTGTTCACTGTTGAAATGGTTTCGTTAAATATGCTCCGATTAAAATTTCGTTAAAAAATATTTTGTTAGATTTTCCCAAGCGACGAAATATTTTGTGGTTTTTAACGAACATACTTTTAATTTTTGACGAAATATTTAATCGGAGCATTTAGCAGGCAGTCAGTTTCGTCAAAATGACGCGTTTCTTCAAAATTGAGCATTTTTAACAGAGTTCAAATTGTTAAAACTTTTTTTTAACTGAACACTCTTGCGAAGTTTTTGTTTCATAGTTGCACGAGACGATTTTTGAATTATCAATCTTGGTCTTACGCCCACGGCTTTATTCAATCTTAATAAAAGATTAATATGGCAAGTTGCAAACGATGGAACCGGTCAGAAGCGGTTCTCTATCCGCAACATCGCACAAGAAAGAGATGAACCAATCATACCGGATTCAACGATTTTGGAGAGAACATTATGTGAAAGTGAGATGTCGATCACGGTTTCTCGGCCAATGGGAGTGTTTCTTTTAGCTGTGACGTTCGGTGAAGGGGTGTGGTTTATCATTAGCGACTCTGAATTCGATGAGAAAACAAGCATTTATCTTGAGGATCGCTGATGCTTTAAATCGTGTTCTTTTCGATGGCCTTTCTCTTTGTTCCGTACTGTTTTGGATGGAATACAAAATAATGGATGCTTTGAAAAGTAAGTTTTGTATTTTAATTTATTTTGTTGTTGAATGTTGTAATTTGGAATATGGCAGCAGCAATATATTGACTATTAATTTGAAACCATGTAAGAAATGATTTTGTAACCTTCGAACGGTACCGTGCGATGTCGGATCCGACCCAACGGTTCAGTTTCCGCGTTCTTTTTCGTGCGACATCGTGTTTCTGAACTCTTACAGATTTCTTACTAACTTTTAAAACTAGGTATATAACTAAATTACATAATACAAATGTTTTTCTGTAAAAATGACTTTTTTATGGAAGATATTATTAATACATATATAAATGGAGTGTCTGTCTATGGATTCGAACAAAACCACTCATTTTGAGAATTTTCTATGAATTGGTATGGTGTTCCCAGTTAGATGTATGACATGATCTGTATAGCCGCTATTGTTCGAAATAGGGTCGTTGAGTGTATAGCAAAATAATTATTATTGAAATGTGATTTCAATCCCTATTTATAATATATATATATATATATATATATATATATATATATATATATACAGTGGCTCCCAAAAGTGTTCGTACACTTTAAAAATTGCAGAAAAAGCGCTGTAGTCTGGAATTGAATTCGAAAGTCTAATAAATATTATTTCACATCATCTTCATGTTATTCTGAATAAAACCTAATATTAATAATACCTTTTAATTATTTTGTTTTTATAAAAATGAAAATGTAAGGAAACAGAAAAAAAAACGTCACAAAAGTGATCGTACACCAAAACATTTTAGAATAAATCCATAACGAAAATTATTGTCTGTGGTTTTTTTTTTATATTTACATTGTGGTGACATTTAATATTCGTTTGCTATTAATTTTTGCTAGCTTATTTCGTAATATTCTATTTATTATTTAAAAATGGATCGCAATCGTAAGGAAACAAAGAATAGCATTCGAATATTGATAATTTCTCATCAGAATGGTGGAAAATCATCTCAGAGTATCTCTAAATTAATAAATTTATCAAAATCTACGTGCAGTATGTGATGAAACGCTTTAAAGAAGAAAATCAGATCAAAAACAAGGTAAGAAAATGTCATCCGGCAAAGTTAACTCAACGTGATCAGAGATATTTATAGTTACTTTGAAAAATCCACGTTTTAGTGTTGTAAAAATATCTGCAGAATTTAATGAAGCATATTCTATTCGAATTTCAATCGAAACTGTTCGCCAAGTGCTCAGATAAACTGGATTACATGAGTATTCTACCGAAAAAAAAATTGTTAGTGCGAAAAATAGAAGGCTTCTAGGCCTTTCCTATGCAAATACGAAGAACTTAATCGAAACAGTAAAGTGTCCTTGTGCAAGGGTGCAAATTAGCATCAGGACTAGGAAATTTAGTGTTTAATGATAGTTACTGAACCAGTATGTTTATTTAAATATTTTAACACACAATTTAAAATTATAAGCTCAAAATTTGAATATTGGAATCAACTTAGTCTCTTATAAAGATAACGATCTTTAGCAGACGGCTCTCAACATTTGCCTCTATAATTGTCACAAGTTCTGAAAAAACACCTCTGCCGTAAAGGTGAAAATTAAGAAAATTTGACTGTGACCAGTGGCCATTTTACGTTAAATGACGACTTTACCAAGTTCATGCGGTATAAAAAAAAATATTAATATCTATAATATGTATTCATTCACACTACGTTAAGAAGCTGTTGATAGTGAATTATTTAATTATTATTCAAAATAATCAAATTGCATAAAAATATAATTAAATATTATAATTATTAAAAAAAATTTAATATCGAATTTTTAAAAAAAATACAAATTTGTATTTTAAGAATAAAACACATCTTTAATGAAATTTAACAATGTATACAAATTTCAGACTAATAAAAAAAAGATACTTACCTAGTTGCATTGAGGATTTTTTCTTCTTTTTTTGGTTTTATTTTTCAACAGTCATCTTGATAGCAATAATTAATGATTAATCAAGATAACACCAAATTCAACAAATGTCCCCCCAAAAAAATTAATTAGAAGGAAAAAATCAACAAATATTGTAAATTTATCCGTATATTACCGGGACCGCTCGATCATTTTATTATTGTCCAAAATTGAAATTAGAAAGTTTTCAAACTTGGAAAACTTCAATTAAAATCAGAGTGTAAACTTTAAAAAAAGTTTAAATCTTTTATTTTAAAATTAATATTTAGAATAAAAATGTAATAATAATAATAAGAGATATAAAAGAAAAATGCTCTAGGCTCTAAATTGGCAATGACTCATCATGCCTAAAACTATATACAGATGCCTATGTTAATATCTCTTTCTAACCATCAATCGGACCTTTTGAGTCTCTAATATTATCTTACAATAAAATTTTATATTTCAATTATAAATATAAACCATCATGTTCAATTTATTTTCCATAATATTATTTAATTTAAATGATTTAGGGTTATAACCAAATGTTCCTACAAATATTTTCCCGCGGCACTTGTTAAGTGCTGCCGATGACGATTTATTTCGAAATAAATCGTAAATAAAAGTAACCTTTTATTTAAAATAATATTTTGAAGGAATACATTTCATTTGGAAATGTTTAGTTCAACTTAGGATAATTTCTAAGTTGAGAATTTTGAAACAACACTTGAAATCGCGGAGTAGCGATCTTCCGATTTATTGATATCAAATTGATTATATCCAAAAACAATTAATGAGAATTGCATTAATATCTTTCCATTATATTATCAAAAATAATGCCTTAATTGTAAAAAAAAAATTACTTATTTTAAATAAGTTCTAAAAAATTTTGACTTCAAAATATTGCGTCGTTCGCTACCTATAACGTTTGTAAAAAAGTCTCAAGTCTTCAAACCAAAATTTTGTTAAAATAACGTTACTATCTTCATAGATTATAAACCAATTAATTATTAATTAAAAAAACTCCTAGATTTTATTTAGTTATTTTTATATGGTTTCGAAATAATGTCAATTTTGGTTGCGTTTTCGACGCGGCTTATGGCGACCTTAGATTTGGAAAATCGGCGATCGGCGCGATTTAAGTTGCTCGAGCCCGACCTTCCCTATCTTTATATTTTAGAAAAATTTATAACCTAGAGAAGTAGGGAGGCATAAAGAGGAAAATTCGTGCCATCGATTCCAGAAGTTCTTAAATTTCTGAGATTTTGGAGGATGTCTCACTTATTAACCTTTTGTGACAAATATCCGGTTATCCGGCATTTAACTATCCAGAATTCTGAATTAACTATTGTTTGAAAATAAAACACGTTCAAATTTTTTTTTGTTGGATAGAGAAAAATACACTTCAGCAAACAAAAATTTAAAAAACAAAAAGTAGTTAGTAATCTGGCTTTTAAAAGAGTTTAAAAAAAAAACGAAAAAGTTGAATATATGTAAATATTTAATATTAATTTTATTATTTATTTTTAAAAAAATTAAGTTGGAGGCACTATACAAATACCACGTCCAACTTTTTTTAGTAGTATTAAATATTAAAAAAATTTCAACTTGTTCGTAAAATTAAATTTTTTTTTTTTTAGTTTTTAGCATTTTTTACTTAAAGTTTTTTTTAAACATTATTTTATAGTAGGGTTTTATGGATTTTTTTTATGGGTGCATTCTTTTTTCCTTCAAGGTATATTACGTACATTTACTCTAATTTCAATGTAACATGAGGCATTTACTTTTAGGAGTGCATCATGTGTTTTTCTTCAACATTGTGCATTTTCCTTTTAGTCTTAGTGGTAATATGAAAACTTCCGTGTTCATTGTAGTTTTTATCGTTAGGCTATGATCTAGAGGCCTTAGTTTTCTTGGGTTTCATCTTAATTCATGGGGTACATGAGAATTTTGAAATTTAGCTAATCTCAAAAGCTTTATTCAGCATTAAATTTTAATTTCATCTGCTACAAAAAGCCTTTTTTGATGCTTCAAAATTAAAATTTTTGTTGCTCCAAAACGCCTTTATACTGCTCCAATTTTCAATTTTACCTGCTCCAAAATACATTTTTAATGCTCCAAATATCAATTTTACCTGCTCCAAACACTGCTCCAAAATGCATGAAACCGGGCAACACCTCTAATTATGCATTTTTATAAACAAAAGAATGTAGTAAACAGACTGTCTTTACAGATTTTTGTACACAATTTTTTTTATAATAATTGAAAAAAAATCACTCATCATAAAATACTAAAAAAATTAAATCTATTTATTACTAATCCCTAAAGACAAATGAAAGTAATATGTCTGAAAATATACTGTAGCGCGCGAATTTGGAGCAGTTTCTTCAAGGCAATAGCCCAATTGCGGCCGAAAGGAGTCGGGTTTACCATATTCTCAAAGAAGAAAAGAATTGTTTATCGCCCAGATAAAAGGTTGCCATGGGCCGCAATTGGAACTTTCCGACCTGAACATATGTCAAATTTAAACGTGACAATAAATGAATGAAGTCATCTCTGAAAAATAAAATCAAAATTGCATGTTCAGCCGATCTTGTACAATAGATTTTATCGATTTTCAAAAAATAGTTAGTTGTACTTAACGTGAAATATGATTTTGGCGTCGTTCGATTTAAAATAAAATCCACTATTTTTAAAGCAATAAAATAATTTCTTATATGTTTGATGATTTGGTGTCCCATACCGTTACCAGGGACCGACTTACAAGCTTAGGGGCCCAGGGCAAAAAAACATTAAGGGGCGTATGTTCTACCCATTTTATAGCTAGCAAATCTGAAACGATTATAATATCAAAAAATTTGGAATAGGTTGAAAGTATCAGTAAACGATAAATCTACGCGCAATTCGTAAACCCAGTTTGTTTACGGTCCTGGCCATGAATTGAGGCAAAGGGCATCATGAACGTGCAGGAAAAGTGAAATCAATTGGATAGAATAGTAGAAGTTTTATAAAAAATTAACAATTGGTTTTAAAAAAGTTATTAAGTGCCCCGAATGCCCTGGCTTAAATCAGTCTCTGACCGTAACAGCTTAATACGTAGTATTTAGGCATGCCATACCTGACGCCCGTATATGTCACGGAGTTGTGCATTAAACGGTAAAATTTAATACATTCATCTGTTAACAGAAAAGGAAAGTGCGTAAAAAGCGGGAATCCTGACAATAGAATCAACGGCATAAATGCAACCTTCATCGACAACCGTAGCAAGAGTCGGAAGATTCTTGATTCGGTCTAAATGCGCATTTATTTGAAGGGTACCTCTAAACCTTCAAATAAAGGTGTGCTTGACGCTTCGTTTAGAAGTTATAGTTCATTTAGAAGTTATAATAATTTAAAATATTTTTAAAAAAGTGATAAAATTGGCATTAGTTGCTCTTGTTTTAAGCCACATAAATAATAATTTTCCTTAAAAAAAAACTGCATGTTTTTTTTTTTACGTATAAAAAGTCTAGAGATTATTCCGCTGGTTTTTATTAATAATGCACCTATTTGTTAAAGCATTTTAAAGTTTTTTTGTTTGATATATGTCTGATTACTTAAAAAGACCTCCGTGGCCGATATGCGTCAGCTGGGAATCCAAAGATTCCTGGTTCGATCCCAGGCGATGGACTTGACAGAGAAAAGTAAAAAGTATTGATCTTGTGATCGGAGGGTTGCCAGCTGCGCTACAAAATACTAGAAAAGTCGTCCAGAACATCCGCAAAAATTAACGGCGTGTATACGGGACTGGTGCACGATAAATCTGATCGTGATCCAAAGTCCCGATGTCTATTAAAGGCGTTGGGTGCCAGTTCAAGTGTTTCTCGTCATCTGACCATGGTTCTAAAACAACGAGGGGGGTGTGTATGTGTTCCCGGGTCTTTCCTTCGAGATAGACCCCGAACCAAGGCCGTAGCCAGGATTTCTTTTCTGGGGGGGGGGTTATGGTTAAAAATTTAATTTCGGTTGTTACGAAACACGAAGACAAACTTTTCCTTTATAATTTTCGTACCGTATCTAAACAATTTTCTAAACTATTTGATGACGTTTTTACTTCTATATTTCATATACTGTTCATGCTAAAATATGCCGAATTGTAGTGTTTTGACTATTTTTTTTTTTTTTAATTTTACCTTAAAACACATTTTAAATGCCTATTCTTTGAAATCCATTTTAATCAATAATAAGTGGAAAAGTAGCACACAAAAAAACTGTTTTTGGCGATACGCAAATTGATTCTATCCACAAAGTCTGAATTTCTGTGAGTTATTAGGGGGAGGGAAGGAATCGCATGCTGCAGTCAAAGGCAACAACCCTCTACAGGCGGTGCAAAACTCTAATAGGGGAATGAGTTAATAATCGGTCTAGTCGATGCATCCCACTATCCTCGAAAGATATTAAATATCGAAAATTCAGCTAACTTCCGTTCCGAACACTCCCAGCCGATGTAGAAAAATAGAATATGATTGGCTGTGACGTCATAGTTAATTTTTATAGTTCTACTCCATCGGTGGTATTAGGCACTATAAGTAAATAGTTTTTTGGATTCAAGAAAAAAAAAAGGACATGAAGGGGGCAGAGGGGTGTTGAAAAAAAGTATCACACAATTTCGGGTTTTTTTTTGTCCCGTCGGTACCCCCCCCCC
This sequence comes from Troglohyphantes excavatus, assembly GCA_963932185.1. NCBI lineage: Eukaryota > Metazoa > Arthropoda > Arachnida > Araneae > Linyphiidae > Troglohyphantes > Troglohyphantes excavatus. The sequence goes on from OZ010677.1 coordinate 58,793,383, forward strand.
CCCCCCCCTCCTGTCTACAGCCCTGCCCCGAACCTTTGCCAATAGCCCACTGGGCAGCTCTAGTGTGACGTTAATTAACCGAACCAAACCAACTGATTACTTAAAATAAATGTAAATAAATGCGAAATTTTTAAATCGATGATTAAAATTAGAATACATACAGCTTTTGTTATTACGTAAAACTCGAATATTTATCTGCTGCTTTTTCTATTAGAAATTATGTTAGTTAGAATTTTTGATAGATTGCTTTTATTTTAAATGTTGATCATTGCTTTTTAAACTTTAATGTTGTTACACTTAACTTTTGATTCACATATACATGTTCGAAGCATAATTGAATAATTATTGATATTTTATCATTTATTAAAAAACTGCAATAGAATTTAAATGTGTTAAAATGATAATAAAAAAGTAATTAAAAAAACTAACATATGTAATACTCGCATCATAATGAAATTCAATATAGTTAGTTATATTGTGCAGTATATAAAACATCACAATTAATTTTATGCCTCAACTTTTTCAAAAGATTTAACGAGACTTTCGAATTCAGTTCAGGTAATTTTTAAGAAAATATTCTGACTAAAAAAAATAGAAAAAATTAAAGTCGGCAAAATATAAGAAAAAGAGTAAGGCAAGCAGTCTGTTTGACGCTGCAATCCTTCGGCTATTCTCCTTAAGTTCAGGATTTTATGCACATCTACGTCTAATTTCCTATCCAACGAGACCAAATTTACATCAATCGTGCTGTTTTTCACGGATTTATAGTATCAAAATGGATTTCCCTAAAACCGTGTGTTTTTATCCTGATAGCCTAATTCAAACGTTTAAGAGTTACAGAATTTTGTGTGTCATTTGAGTTGAGACTTTTACGTACCTTGTACGTTTAACGTAGCTAAAAAAATATCATATATATTTTTGACTTTGTCTTTATCTCATAATTAAAAAAGTTTTTTATTGCAGAGATCAAGGATCGAACGGGTAGATAGCCCGTAGAGCTCCTCTAATGGAACGAGGATTCAGCCAACCAGGGAGATGTGCTTCCAAGTCTTGGATTCCTAGGCCAAGTGGGTTACTTGGCCAAAAGGTAATGTTTTGTTTTACATTACGAAAATTATGTGGCCTGTGGTGGCCGAATGGGGAAGGTGTCGGACCTATGCTATTGTCCCAGAATATCCGAAGGGAGCGAGATCGATACCCAATATGTGCGTAGCAATTTTGTAATCGGAGGGTTGTTAGAATCGTTCCTTTCGCGCACCTCAGGCCGATGAGGCAGCAAATTGCAGTACTGTTTTTAACCTATTAGAGAACACTTATATAAATTTTGGAATTGGAATGGTGCGAACAGCCGCACAATAAATTGTATCAAATTAAGCCAGTCCTACAATAATGGAAACATAACCTTAAAAATAGGAGACGCAAAGTAATTTTAACGAGACTCCGTATTGGACATACTAGATTCTCTCATGAATATCTCCTAAAAGGTGAACAGAATCCACATTGTGATACATGCAATCAAGATCTCACTGTCCTACATATTTTTATGTGTGAATGTGTATGTGTTCCCGGGTCTTTCCTTCGAGATTGACCCCGAACCGTCGCAATAGCCCACTGTGCAGCTCTAGTGGGACGTTAATTAACCAAACCTACATATTTTAATTGAATGATTTGATTTTACATATTTTAAATTTTGAACATTGCCATATCATTATGGAAGCTATTTTAAGCGACAATTTTAACCAGTCCGTTTTTAAATTTTTGAAATATATTAATTTTCATCACAAACTTTGATTGTACCACCCACTAATTTGCGTAACAAGCCTGTAAATACCTCGCAAGTCTTAATTCTATCGAGTGTTTGTGCAGTTTGACCTTTGAGGCGCCATTAAACAGCAAATCAATCAAACCTTTCGCGCACCGAAAAAATCCACCGTGTCTAGAGGACCGATGTACGTTGAATCCGCCGTGATCTAATGTTCTCACCCCTATGTTAGTCTTCGTGGGGTGCCAGCCAAAGGTGTTCTCGTCATCTGACCATGGTTTAAAATTACCTGGTCGTCCATCTGATCATGGTTCAACATTGACACGATTGTTCTTTGGTCGTTCCTTCGAGAGGTCGAAATTATCTTGTGTTCAGCTGGACCATTTTTGGCTATTGTGCTAATAAACCCCATACAACCAACCTTTCCTTCGAGATAAACCCGAACCGTCGCCAATAGCCTACTGTGCAGCTTTAGTGCGACGCGTTTTCAATCAGCCAACCTAAAATAACCAGGTATTTCCTTAGACATAGACCAATACTTCGCTGCAGCTATAGTGCCACAAAATTAATGTCGCACGAACGAACAATGTCATAATTGACAGTTTTGAGGGGAAAAAAGGCTTTGAAAATTTGCAGCTATGTTGTTGCAATGTTACGGAAATCAAGAAAGGTTGAAAAAAACTGACGCGGGCGACATCGGTTTCTGCTTCATTTAGCAGTTTAAAATTGATTTATTCAAAATAGTTTTTTTTTAAGTTATAAAATTGGCATTGGTTGGTTCTTGTTCCCAGCTGCTACAGAATTCAGCCAACTATCGTAACTAAAAAACACTTTAATCTCTTTATTTTGAGCTCTCACTTGTTAAGATTCGGCAAATATAAGAAAGAGAATAATAGTTTGGAATTTAATTATTTGTGGTTTACGTGATGTTGTCCGGTTTTCACTGTTACTACACGTTTTGAGGGGTGTTGAATACAAACCAAAGGTTATAAAAACAACTATCTGTGTGTGAAGATTAACTCTAAAGACTGAATAATATTTTGAGTAAAATATCTACGGTTAACAAATTATGTAAAAGTTTTGTATGTGCAGGTGACGGTAATGGTGACGCCGAAATCAAACAATCTAAAAGAGATGGAAAGTTGTCAACGTATACAAGTTTTTTTTTTAATATTTTGGTATTTTAGATATTTCACAAAAACAATTTTAAGGACTTCGTTTAAGAATAGTAAGGTAGAAAAATGGTGTTTCATACTTATAAATCTTTCTGTATATATTCGTTCCAGACAAATTAAAATATTTCTCAAAATATAAAATTATTTGATGCTGTGCTTTTCAATTACTGTTTCTTTTCCTTTCGTCGAGCGCAATCGGTCTCATAGGCACAGAGAGACATGCGCTCGCAATTCCATTGAAATTTGTTCGACTAGTTTCATGTCAATACGTCGGTTTTTTGCAGAAACTTTTGTATTTTCTTCTTTTTACATCACTAATAATGATGTCCATCACTTGGCTGTTGTACAATTAGGTGTTTGTGATCGTGATCATGCTGACTCCAATGCTTAGAATATTATAAAAGGAGTGTGTTTATTTCTATGAATGCCACTTAGGAAGTGCAAGAAAATGACGATGAATGCGCTTCTCAACGAAATGTTTGATGCACTTCTTTAAATTCGTTAAAATGTCATGAATATTAATTCAAAAGTATCAACATTTCTAAAAATGTACAGATATCAATGTGAAATAAAGACAGTGCGAAAATTCTCGCATGTACAATAATTCCACATTCGACGGAACATCGTTTAGATTTGAAAATGGTAACGTTGAAATTATAATTTTTCAAACCAAGTATTATGTTAATGGTTCCATTTTTATTACTTTCACATGCGTAAAATGGACAGATTTAAAATTGTTACGCTTGATATTTCAAATTACACGAAGTAATTGCCATGACGAGGTAGGAAACATATAAATTTCAACTGACTAAATTGTTCATATTTTCAAATTTTACCAATAAACTTAAGTTTAATAATTTTTTTTTTGCAACTTCCTGGAGTTGCAGCCTTCTAAAAATTCGAATCGTCACTGTCTGGAAAATACTCTTCCTTTTGAGGCATCCTTTGTTAAGATTATTTGCGTGTAAAAAGTGTAAAAGATATCTGTATCACAAAAATAATATTAATGATAATTGAAATCTTACACTTTTTTTATTAAAAACGGAATAAAAAAAACGTTTCATGTATTTATCAGTTAAGACCAGACCAAAATGTATGAAGTTAATAGCATATTTCTCAAATATATGCAATTTACCTTTTTATCCATATTAACGGTTATTCGAATTTCGCCAACATCTTTTAAACGTTACCAAATTTATTATATTATTTTTATAATTACTTCTATTAAATTACACTAACCTGAGACTTATTTTATTATCTAACAAGACCAAAATTTTAAGAATTTTCTCAAAAACAAATTATCAGAAAAAGATGACATGAATAGTTTTTATATATTTCGTAAAAGGATAATGTAAAACATTTCAACTGAAATATACGATTTTGTGCCATTTAAGTATATATATAGGTGGAAGGATATGTGCAGAGTTTCAGCTCTTCGAATAAACGAGAAATTAACGTCCATTCAAAAATAAAATGCCACTTCTTCGGATTTAAAATACTTTGATTTTATCAATTCTTAAAAATCAATATAAATTTAATAACTTATTAGTAAGTTTTGTAAAAATTAAATTTAAAATAAATTTAGCCTGAACTAAATCTAAACGTTCTTTTAAAATATGTCTTTTCCAAACCTCATTAATCTTTGAAAAACCTGTTTTAAAGGTTTAATTTAATTAATAAAAAAGTCAACTTATTGAACGTGGTCTTCTTGTTCATTGTAGTCCAAATATAACAAACGTTTAATTGAAAAAAGCAAAAACAGTGAACCCTTCTTAATTTCTTTAATTACGTATTTGTTGGTGTTGGGAAGTAAAAAATTCCTATAGTAATTTTTTTTCAAAATCGTTAAATTTAAATATTAATTAATTACAGAATGAAACATTTATTCTTAAATAAAGTGTTTTAATTGTTATTTTTAAACAATAAATGTCATAAAATTGCTACTAAGAATGGAAATAAACTTCCCACCACCAACGTTTAAAACAGTTTTTTAAAAATTAAATGATATTGATCTCATTATAAGGAAAAATAATGTTCTGTGATTCCGAATGTCCTACTCCTATGGGTAGTTGAGTAACCCTCGCAAGAGATCTCGACTGCGTTCGGGATGGGCGGCCTGGGTCGACTACCGGAGTAAGCAAGCCACGTGTAATGCCATACACCTAATGGCATACTTCTGTGAAACTGCATATTCAATTGAATTGTAAATATTCATTATCCGATTGTAAAAAAAACACATAAAATGGAGGAAGACGAGAACCCCTCTCATTTTTTAATTATAAACTTATAAATTTAAATATATATATATATATTTTTTAGATATTATGTAAATTTTATAACTGTACTTTAATGTATATAGAATATTAAGATTAAATTTTTTTTTATTTATATCATTGTGAAATTTGTGTGTAAACTAAAACCACAAGTTTAACTAGCAAATCCTACTTCTTGGAGTATTTCGAATTTTTCAGGTTTTATTTTTAAACTTGCAGATTTTTTTGATTTTTTTTAAATTTTGAGATATATGGAATTTTGTATAAAATCTGGGATCCATTAAATTGTATGGGTGGTAATAAGTATTTTTTAAAAGGTGTTTTTGTAGGCAGATTAACTAATGCTTTAAGTCTTAAATGTCAGAAGGGAGCTGAGCCGGTGAGAAGAGGAGAAGGAACGACAGCCTCCTGCTTCCATCACTTGCCGGACATCAGACGGGGGCAGTCCCCACTCTTATTCCACGGACCTAGGTGTCGGTAAAAAACAGCCTCTGGATTCGGCACCGGTTCGTGGAAACCTGCCCCCCTCTAGCTTCGAATGGCGACCCGACTTGGCGGGGGGTTATCCGGTTCCAGAGCCGGATTCCCCTCGGGTCGCCCCCCCCCCCCCCCCCTCCACCTACGAATGTCCGGACTGCTTCGACATCAGGGCGGTGGGGTTGAGGACTCGCCAGTCACCTGCCCCCACCCCCGCCTCACCTGTGCTCAGAAGGGGTCCTCGGCGGGTCCCGCTTCGTGTCTCCCTTGGGATGGAATGTTTTTATTATTATTATAGCTAGTGGTCTAGTAGATTTATAATAGTGTAAAAACACTGTCTTGTGATTGATTTGTTTTGACTTGTGGTTTCAGTTTGAACCTGTGTATCTCGGTGCTAAGGGGTCGCACATAAAAAAAAACATATTTGAAGCAAGAGCACAAAATAAAATGGTTTCCATGGCTTAAAGCTAATAGACATAATGTGATATGGTGGTCTACGCCATTAAAATAATTTAAAGTGTGCTGTAATAGCAATCAAAAATGATATTATGTAACATGATTAACGAAATCTTAGTTGCGCTATCTTTGGACATCATTAATTTTGCATGTATTGTGGATGCGTTTGTGTATTAATAACCAGATGCAATAAGATCAAAATTTTCAATAATTCATTTCGTATAAAAAAGCATGAATTTGCTAAAATATAGAAAAGAAAGCACTAACGCTTCCACAATTGCTGTCATTGTTTATAATTTTTTTTTTTATTATGTATTCCTTCCAGGAGTTGCGAAAGGTTCGTTGTGTATTATAAACACAATCTCAATTGTGAAAGAGTATTGGAAGTTGGAGAGAAATCTATGGGATTCTTCCAAACGAGCTTCACAATAAACAAATTTTTATTTAATTTACGTCTCCTACGGAGTTACTTTTAACAAAATATGGCAGGGAGTAAAGGTTGTGGGGAGAGGATTCCTCCCCATCACCAAACGAGCTTCAAAATTTAATTTTTGACAAATCACACGATTTGTGAATTTATGATTCCTATGGAGTTTACCCACATTTTCTCACAACTCCTTGCAGGAATATTAGAACCAGGCAGAGGACAAAATTGTGCTATTTCCTATTTGAGAAATACGTGAAGGGAGCTAAATAGCTCCTTTTGCTGCTCTCAACTTTTTATTGAATGGAAAGGAGTATTCGGTGTCGGGAGATAAATTTTTCTCTCCTAATCTCAAAAGATTTTCCAAATTTAAATGAATTATTTTCAAATAGCACAATTTGTATGTGTTGGTTATAATTGTTAACTCTGTACCACAGAGCCAGACGAACCTAAGTCACATTTGGACAACTGTGTAGAAGAGGGGAAAATCTTAATTTTACTTAAACTAAAGCTTGGGACTTGGGCTTTTATAGCCACGTTAAATGCTTAAAAAAATTGTTTTTTAGTGAATTTTGTTATGTTTTGATAGCCAAATGTGGTCTTAGACTTGACCGGCTCTGAGGTGATGTTGTATTAATCTTGTAGCTAAAAAGTAAAATCTTATAATTTTATAAGGATATATAAGATATAATTACACAAAACACTATAATTACTTTCATTTATTACCGATTGATAAAGTTTACAAATAGAAAATAACAATGTTTACTTAGAAAAGGGCTAGATTTATTTTATTAAAATTTTTTACAGATTAGTACTAATGACTATTGAAAACAACTAATTAAAAAGCATAAATATGCCTGTTCACATGGAGTTTGTTTCTCGCTATTTACGAAGAGCTGAAAATGTGCACAATTTCGGAAAAATTATCTGATAAGTTTAGTTCGATATGATTTTGTTACAATTCTTATTAATTTTGGTCTTGTCTAGATTTTTAAGTCCCCGATTTCTTTTTAATAAAGTTGGATGATTGGTAAATGTTAACAAAATATCTAAAGAATGTTCGTTTTATAAATGTACAAGAAAAAAGAATCGGCGATTTCGAATAAAGTAATTTATCTTGCATATTTATAATAAAACTTAATTAATACAACGCTTAAATGTATCTACGTATGGATTTCAATTTAGAATGATTTTTTAAAAAAATCTTCTATTTCCCAATTTTATAATGTAATCGTTAATTTTTTTTTGTCTGCACTGTTTTACATTGATATCTGTACCGTTTTGTTCCTTTAAACATGTTCCATTTTAAGAATAAGCGACTGTACTCAGGAGTTTATGATCAACAGCACTAGACTCCAAACAGATAAAATGATAATTTTCGATTACATTTATCTGATCATCATTATCCTTATTCAGGAAAGAATTCAATCCAAAGAATAAGAAGACCTTTCTTTTAAGCTTAAGTAAGTAAAGGTCTTGAGGATTATATATTTACGCAACTGTTCGCACAGAACAAGAATTTAAAAAAAGTGCTTTGAATTATAAATATACATAATACTCGCATTGTAAATGTGGTGTAACTGGTTGACGACCTACTTTCTAAAAACTTTCAACACAACTCATTTATTTTCAAATAAAAATGAGAGAATTGATATTCATTTTAAAATTTTCAAATAAGTATATTTTCTTTAACTAGGCTTTGAGTTCCCAAATAAAAGATCGCAATATGAAAATTTGGTGTGCAGCATCATACAGTTCTCCATTGAGCCTATTCAAAGCCGCGCGTCTTTTATCTTTTGATTTGGCTTACAAAGCCACAACCTTTCATTTCAACAGGGTGCCACTATTTTTTACATGCTTATTGACGTGGTATGAATGTGTATAATTTAGTGTTCTTTTTAACTGTTGTGTCTCCATATCAATGTTTACACAACTTTTACTAATTTTTAATTATAAGAACACCAAAAAATATAACATGCCATAAACATTTAGACGTTATTTCTAATCAGATTTGGCATATGATCCTTTTAAGTACAGTTGCTGAAATGTAAATATGGCAAATATTGTATATATGTATACGTGCTAGCGGGATAATTAAAATAATATGTAGCTATTGTTTAAAAATAAACGAGGATTTTAGAAATCTTCGCTTATTTATTGTGATTGGTGATTACGAAACGTGCAAATTTCGAGTTATTGAAAACAGATTCAAATGTTTGATTTTGGCGTCACCTTTGCAGTTACGTCCCACGAATACTAAGGTGGAAATTTGTCGGTCTCTTTTCTTGAGAGACTGAATGTGGCAGGCCTGTTTTCATCAGTGTGTCCAATTGAATTATTTCATTGGCTAAAAGTAGATAGGATTTGCATTAAAAGTGTTCGATTAAATTTGAATGTGTTTTCAAACGCGTCTGGGTTGTATACTCTAAAAACCACTTCTCCGATATGAAATATCTTTGATTCGACGAAAGCTATCAATAAAATCCTGGACACTTTCATATATCGTTGATGATTTGTCAAATTCTGTGTCGGAATATTCACTACCTCTTGCCAATTTGGACAACTGGTTACTTGTATGCCAAATTCTGTTAGTGCAGCATTCATTATTCGTTCTTCACATATTCACTGAGGTGTTTTTGAAGATCACTTTTCTTGTGCCGATGGAAAATCGAATCGTGTAGAAACAGTGAAAACCTGACGTCAACAATTTGATTCGAAAGCAATACATTTATTATTTTACTATGTATTTGGTCGCGCGCTGCTTGGAAACCGTTAAGACATATACATTTTTAAAAAGAAAATGGAGTGGCCATCTTCGGGACACGAATCCGCGACCTTTTGTTCCGAAGTCACGCGCACTATCTACTAAGCTATAAGGACACGTTCTAGATCTGGGAAATATTTTTTAAAGATATTTCTTTATGCAATACTTCTAATATTATGGCATGATAGTCATTTTTAACTTTGAAATATCCTATTAAAATCTTTTATTTACATAAGAGTGGTTTAATTTAATTCTCGTTAACTACACAATAGGTAATTAGTTTGTCCGTATATCACGCAAGAATCACTGCGGTGAGTTGAGACTGCTAATAGCAGATAGCTTAGGAAGATGATTATGCTAGAGATAAAACAAATTCCAGGTACGCAAGCTTCCCGATCGTGGCTGCTAAAACATAACCAAAGGGAGTATGGGAATTATGGTACGGTTTACATATGAATATTTGGAAATGTCTGACCCCAATGACTTCGTTCACTGCGGCTCCAATTGCAAGTTCCAGACATCGCCAAACTGCTATGTTTGGCCTAAGTTTGGCGTACATTTCTGAAATAAATACTGCTAGGCGAGCTGCCATCAAATCGTCCACTGATGATCTCAGTTCAAAATAGAAATATTTGTTAGTACCAAACTATATCAGAAATTGATTTTTTTCTGTATAGAAGTTGATTTATAAAATAAAAAATTATAAATGCTAGCAAAGTACTGGTACGCCGAAACCGTTCGCAAAAAAAAATGTACTAGTACGTCTTACTGGCCCCACCTACTACATCCCTGCTTAATAGAAATCTATTTTAAAAAAGCGAGATATTTTTATTCACACCACAGGTCTCCGCGGTTCGTCAGAAAATTATTTCATTTAATAACTTTGTTAGCTTACAAAAAGAATTTGAAATAACCAGAAAGTTCAATGGGTTATTGAATCTTTTTGTTCAATCACCATGACTATTTAATTACTTTGGTTTTGAAGACCTTTTTTGCATGTATTATTTGAAATAAACATACAAATGTTTGAGATGTATTCTTATTATAACAAACACATGTAAATAAGAAATGCAATGTTTCCTATCCATAAAAGAAATTCACTTTTATGATGCTTCCATATCAATACATTTCTTCTTTGATTATTACTGCAATTAGGAAAACATGTACTTCATTCAACATTCTTCTTTCTAAGAATGTCATTTTCAGCCGGCTTTATTCGCAACTTTGAAATTGCGTCGCATTTATTGATGTACGTGCGTGAGTTGGAATTTATATTAGGATTGCATAGTACAATGAAGTGTATACAAATCACACAGCGAGTACCGTAATCTATGATAGGAGTTGCATTTAACTCACGGAACCTCTTGGCCAAACAAGGCCTGATTTAAATACGGCATGTTTGTATTAGGGCGTTAATTTGTATTAAGGCATGTTTGTGTTAAGACCCATTTTCGACCTGTGCCAAACATAAAAATCTAGTTTCTACTGAACTTGTACAATGAAATGTACCTAAATTTTAAAAGCCTTTGAATAACATTCATGGAAGGGACTTAACATATGCACTTAGTTTTACATATGTTTTCCAAGTGTTCGATAACTGATACATTCATCCAACTTGCTGATTTGTTCCTAATTTGCCCATTTTCCGAGTCTTTGCAGCCAGACGATCTTCCTTGTGCCAGATTACGTGGACCTTTTGCTATGGCCATCCCTCTCTCTCTCCTTCTCATTGGAGACCCAACACGGACGACGTCATCTCAAAGTGAGTATGCGTTTGTAATTTTCTTATTTTTCAGAATTTTTATAAGGTTCTTAGTGTGCCTTACGTAGAATATGTTCGGTGGATATTATTTTCATTAGTAAGCACCTGTAAATTCAAAACACGTTACTGTTATCCTTACGGAAATACATTTTATAAGTTAACCTTTTGCACTCGTAATTATGCTTTAGAAAGTTAGCAAATAACTCGGAATTTTTTTTCATGTTCGACCAAGATGAATTTTTTTATGGAAATGTGTTCCAATTTAACTAAAAGGTTTACCATCCTTAAATCAAATTTTTTTAAATATAGCCCCTGAATACACCCCTTGACCTAGGATGGAAATGTAGCCACATAATATTTTATTTTTCAACGTGTCAAAATAATTTATTGAAACTACTAAGAATACTTAAGTATATTACACTACACCGCATTAAAAATCTAAGAAATGTAATAATATAAACAAATTATATAAACAATATTTAGGGGAGGAACGTAATGCCGGCACCTCCACCATAGCAAATCAACTTAGAAATACTTCGAACAGAAATGTTTTGGTTCTGTTTTCTATAACTAGTAAGAAGTAAGTAACTGTAACAAAACTAACTAAAAGACAATAAAACAACAAAGAAACTACAAACAAGAAACAAAATAAAAAGCACAACATAAAGAAACAATTACATTTTATAATTCTGTGTTTTTCCTATTTCTATGGCGACATATGAACGCAACGGTACAGATGCGATCTCCCCTGTACGGGACATACGAGCGCGATGGTAAAACGAGTGATGTCCCCCATACGGGGACATACGAGTGCAAAGGGTTAATTAGTAGTAAGATGTAAATGCCTTGGGGGTACCTTTACCTTGGAGGGCTCGCGTTGACAGACTATTGTTCCATTGGATTGAGACTACCAGGCTCAGTGCGAGCCCTCTAGGGTTAATGAAACATATTTTAATGCATTTCTGTCATTATTAGTAAGGTGTAATATTATCTTACAATCGGTAAATCAGTGTTCACTCTAGAAATAAAAAAGGGCAGGGCGCTATTGGCTGTAAAAGGGCACACCGTGTTTGAAAAGGCACTTCTTGTTTTTAAAAGAGCACTTTTAAAAAAAAAAAAAAAATTGAGATGGGCGTGGCCACCCGTTGATATATCGGACCCGTGAAAAAAAAAAGTTCCGATTTGTTGATTGATATTGCGCTACAGCTGCGTATTGGGCTATTGGTGACGATTCGGGGCTAATTTTGTAGGAAAGACCCGTACAAAATTGATGTCTCAAAGAAAGATACTACTTAAAATTTCAAATTTGACAATTAAAAATTAATGTTTTCGCTAAAAACCAAATCCCCTTACAAATATGATGAAAAGGCTACTTAAATCTAAAATTTGGCAATAAAAGTCCTAATAATGCAACCAAACCATCTTCTTTATAAAAAAAGATAGCATTTCATATGCAGGTACAGGCAGGATTCGTGGAATGCCCCGTGCTCGAAATAACCGCGGAATCATCGCGATTGTACAACACCCGTAGTTAAAAGGTGTTTGTTTTTCTACTGTCGTAATTCACTTAATTTTTACACACAAATTTTTTTTAATCGATGCATTTATTAAAGAAAGGTAGGGAAGCAAGGACGCTTGTGCTTGACTGAAATGGGCAAGAGGGGCGGAATTTGTTCAGAAGAGGGCGGCATTTTTGAAAAAGGGGCATGAGGGCGCTATAGAGATGAAGAAGAACGGGCAGGGCGGACCGCCCTTCAAAAAACGTCTAGAGTGAACACTGGGTAATTAATAGTAGGCATTTTGTAATAATTGTACTGTTATCTTATTTTTCACTTAATAAAAACGATTGTAATATTATTAATTAGTAAAGAATGATGGAGTGCTATTAGGAATGATTCTGTGGCTTAGAATAAAAACGACAAATGTCAATTTATCGCTTTAAAAAAAAAACTTTAATTTATAAATTTTAATATGCTAATTTTAAACTTATAAATGATGTGGAAATCAATGTCGCCAGACTTCCCTAATCCTTCGAATCAAAGAATTCCATGATTTCCGTAGCATTGCAATAAGGCTGAAAATCAAACATTAAAGCCATTTTGACCAAAACTGTCAATGGATCGTTCTTGTTCAAAGCCACAGAATTAACAACACTCACCGATGTTTTCAAAAAAAAAATATTGTTTTACAGACTCTAAATAAATTTGATAAAAAAAGTCGGTAATTTGACTCTCTAAAAAAAGGGATCAAGTCAGAAAAAAATCCAAGAAAGCTGTAAATAGTTTTAACCTCTTCTAAAAAATTAAAAAATGTCCTGCAAGATATATAATATAAATGTTCTGTACGGTATATAAATACGGCGTCCAAAATCAGTTTTTTACAATTATCGCTCTAGGTATTAATTATAGAAAAAAATTCAATTACAAAATTATGTTTTGAGTAATTTCCAACAAAAATGTAATTTACACTTTATTTTTGTGACTCACCGCTCAGACGATAGAGGAGAATTAAGTTGGAACTAACCCATTTTGTTTTATTTTCCATTGCATTTTATGATACCTTCTAAAAGAATGAAATTGAATAGTTTCTTTTGTTGGAAGCAATGATGTTAATTTAAAGCTATTTCTATGGGAGACCGAGCCCCAAATTCCGAAAAAATTGCTACTCTTTGTCCTTCATAAAACGATGCTATACATATTTAAGAAGGTATGAACAAACAGTAAAATAAACAGAACAGATGTTTTTTTTAGATGTTTATATACCATTTATCATCTTTTTACACACTTTTCGTTTGCAACAATCGTCATTTACTCAAAATATTTTTTTTTACATTTTGGTCACGTTTAAAATGTTAAGGCTTTGTAACTAATTAACTTAAAACTAAACTGTTAATAGTTTTTGAAGCTCTAATATTTGTTTTATAAAACGTATGAATAACTTTTTTTAATTAAGTTATAAATTTTTTAATTAAGTTATAAATTTTTTAATTAAGTTATATATGAATTATTAAACATAAAAATTTGAATATTTTTTAAGTTTTAAACTTAAAATAAGTTTTCGAAAACTATTAAAACCCAAATCTGCAAAAGTTTATTCATACGTCTAAAGTACATACTAACGTTATTCAATCATTTAAAAAAAATTAAAAATTGAAGGTGGAGTAATTTTTAAAAAAAAAAAGTCTATTTACGCTTAAAAAACGCAAAAAATAACAAAAATAATTTTTTTAAATAAATTTTTGTTTTTGATAATTGTTCAGAAAAAGATGTTCTAATAATATAAAAAAAAATGGTATTTCTGAATTCATTAATAAACAAATTAGGATTTGGGGCTCGGGTCTCCTTTAAGGGATATTTTGCAAATAAGTTATACCTCAGTTGGCAGAGAGATTTCTCAGTGTAGTTGAAACTGAAGGATACATTTCTCACCTGCTCTCTAACAATCTAGACTCGCAAATAAAACACTTTTCTGGTGAAGACATAACTAATTAATCCCGTTTAATCCAATTGGTATACAGTACACATAATAATAATAATACATAATTTTTTGCCATTCCTTTTACGTGATGATAGAATTGAAAAAAGGTTCATGTACAGTATTTAATTTCATAAAATTAAAGGATCTTAAAGAACATTTTCTTATTTAAAAATATCTTTTAAAGGGGCTTTATCTAATGTGACTCATATGACTATTTATGCTAACTACATGTCCTCAAAGAATAATTTAGTCGGCAAATAAGACAGCTTTTCTTAATTAACCTCAAATGGCTCATTGAGAAGTCCATAATGAAACCTTGTTGCTACACATTTTAAACATATGAACTTTATTATTATGTACCCCGTTAATGGTTTTCGACCAACATTTTAATTTTCAAAGAGTGAAGGAGACTAGGATCGGACGCAAGGTAACCCATACAATAGATCATCGCTCAACCCCCTTCACTCACTCTCTGTGCAGCCGTGAATAGACACTGCGTACTTTGTTGCACTAAACACAGGTGTAAAACATTGTTAAGGAAATAGTGTAAGCGAAAATAGTGAAATAGTAAGAAAATAGTGCAAGTGTAAATAAAGACATTTAGAACAATATGTCACATTTATAAAATAGAAATTATTAAAGTTATAAATACGTTACTGTAAAGGTTTTGAATTTCTATAAATTACGAAATCATGAATTGCATTGCTAGAAACTCTTAACTTGTTATTAAAATATACATATATAACATATAGATATTTTGAACAAAAGTAAAGGCAAAACACTGTTATATCTAAGCAATTTCTTGAATTTTCACGCTACCAGAAAAAAATAAATTACCTTTTTGTTGGAAATTCATAGACATAATTTTGTAATTGAAATGTTTTCTCTAAAATTAATACCTGGACAGATAATTACGAAAAACCGATTTCGGCCGCCATTTTGCTAAGATGGCGACCAACACCGAGGTGGTGCAGGGGTGTAAAATTAATATATCATACAGAGTACAGATAACTGTTTAAAAAAAATTTTAAAAAATCTAACTTTCCCGGATTTTTTTTCCGAATTGACTCTTTTCTCAAGTTTTGCTGAGTGGACTTCAGTGCATCTTTTTTTTTCCGCCCAGTGTACAGAAAAACTCGATTCGTGAGGGGAGGGGGGGGGGGGGGGTGACTTTTTTACTGCCAAAATAAAAAGGAGTCTAAAGGCGGCGCCCCTCCTTTACTCAACACTCTATCTCTGTGACCTTGACTGGGCATTCCACATATTTGAGTTGCCACCCACGCCCTCCCTCAATCGAAACTGATTATAGGCAGATGTGGAAAAATAAACACTTTCTTGGTGTGACCTTGTAGGACTTCTGTGAGTGGGTAGTGGAAACAACTATTTGAGATTTTGGGGGTGTCCTGCTTCCTAGTCCCTGGCTACTGCCCATGATGATACTATTATTTTGAAGTGGGAAGAAATGGGTTTTCAAGGAAACGAAATAAAAGGATCTGATTATATTTCTTTATTGGCAAATTATTAAAAAAAACTATTAAAATAGTAAAATTTGTTTCGTGGATTGTTTTTTTAATTGTAAATGTTTATTGAATTATATTAATTTCTACAAGGAAGAGTTGTGGGTTCCTCTAATTTGGAACGTTCGCTCGATGATCCCCTCATACTCTAGGAGATGAAAGAATATTTTATATACATGTATAATAATATCATTAAATAGCGGCTGAAAAGCTATTAAAAATTAATAAAAAAAATGAATAATTAAAAAAAATAGCGCATGGGGGGGGGGATGGGACATTTGGTTTCATTTTTTTTTTTTAATTTTCATTTATTATTATTAATTTTAAATTTTTTATTTAATATCACCAATTCTTCTTAACACAACAAATTGACTGCTAAAAAATCGTAATTTTATATTGCAATTGACAAGTCAGTGTCCAAAGTTTCTTAAAACTTCATTGCTCTTTGTAGTAAATGAGCGTGTCTCCACCAACTCATGAAGCAAGAACTAAGTATGCCATGTTATTATTATTTTTTTGGACGATCGCCACAGCAATTTCCCCTTGCCACACCTCATTTATTTGCAGATATTTTTTCATCACTAAAATCATGAGACATAGCCATTTACTCAAAATCCTTTTGAAAACATCCATTAGAAAATAAACGATTGGATTTTTTTAAACTAAGTTCAGAACCGTCAGTTATTTTAGACTTCAAAGATTGATTTTACTGTAAAGTGATTCGCTCTATGGATAGGATAAAGTTGAAGAAATTGTTTATACTATAAAGCATTATCAAGAGTTTTTTTTTTTTTTGTAATTTGAGTTATAGCTTCCTGTAAGCTTCTTTATTGGTCATTTTTCATAAAGCAATATATGCAGGGTGTCTGGCCAAGATAGCATAAAACTCTGCGGAGCAAGAATCCTTCCCATGTTATGCTTATAAACAGACGTCGTTTGGCTTGTATAAATATTGGCAACTGGAAAATCATTTAGAATATTTTCATGAACGTGTAACGATATACTCTATACGAAAATTCTCACTGTGGGAATTATCCGCCTTATCAACTTAGTGTCCGGATAAATATAACAAAGACTGCCTCTTTTTCAACAAAGCCGTTTATTTCCTTAGTGGGAATCACCCAACCGCTCACATCAAACTTAACAAGTCTTCCCTTTGCCTTGCAGAGCAGTGATTTCAAATTACACCAACGCATGCGCAGAACAACGTGCACATATCCTTAAGTGGAAGTGATAAACTAGATACTTAAACTTAACTTATGGATCCAATTATAAAGTTATAAACATCCACTTATTTGCAACACTCGTCCTTCAGAGTTTATGCGGTCTTGAAGAGAAACCTCGTGCTTGTATTGAGATAGTAAAAAATTCTATATTTTAAGATGTTTTTTAAAGAATCTAATGTTTAACACCGCACAACTTTTGTTAAGCGAACAATAGCGGCTCCTCTTCAAATTTTCGATTTTAACGCAAACTAGGCTGTCTCGTCTCATAGACACTAGTACAACTTATTTATCAAAATTAGTTTGTTTTTTTTACTATAATCAGTTTTTGTGAGATTTCATTCGCAAACACTAAACATAATAACTTTTATAAAAGTTTTTTTTTTTTGGGGGGGGGGGGGGGGACATCTAAATATGTCAATACTCTAATACAATCACAAAGTTTTTATCTAAAACAATAGTTCCTTTCTTTACATTTAATATAGAGTAATAATATTCAAAGTAAAATTAGGGAGCGTTTTATTACATTAAGTAATTTTTTATTTCTTTTATTCCATCCTCTCGCGAGTCTTTTTTTTATGTACTTAATTTATACACAATGCGTTTTGCATATATAAACTGTTATTGCTGTAAATAAGACAGTATTGTACTTAAATGTAATAAGTAGCAATTATTATATTTATAATTATTATATTACTATTATTATATTAGTAAAATAATATTAAATATTGGAAAAAAAAGCATTCTTATTTCAGTTACATTTTTGAGTTGTAGGTTCATGGATGAATAGATCTTTCGACCATAGATGAATAGAACGGCCATATGTTTTTGTTATTTAACATCGATTTTTCGTGTTAGTTTTATTTTACGTTTTATGGCGTAAAAATTACATAAACTACAGTAAACATTTACCGACTTGTCTTACAAAGTTGCACCCCCACCCCATCTAATTTGTATCTTCGTCAGAAAGTTCCCAGAGTCCGAATCAATATGACTCTTTATCCAACTGTTTCAACTTCAAAACAAATATTTTCATTATTCTTTTGTTAAAATAATTCGGTACGTCACGGTTCTTCTTCTCCCTATCCATCATCATGTCATGCCACACACCCTTCTCCTTATATTCCCTCCTTGTATTTGCCTGAAGTAATGAACGGACCCTTGCATAACAATGGAAGCGAATGTTTACTTAAAAAACATCAAAGTCGCAGCTTTAACACTTCCTTAAAAGGGCTATAAACTTTAAAATTTTCTCAATGGCCTAGAGCGGAATCTCAATTTAAAAACTTTTATTCTGGTAAATTAATTCTTACTTATTAATTTTGGTTTCAATTAACCAAATAAAATAAATCCATTCAAACGAATTAGTTTTAACTTTGTCTACGTATCAAAGAAATAGTTCTATGTATAGAAAAAGTCTATATTATTTGAAATTCTGGCTTCTTAATAATTGTTCAAACACAAGTTTGGTGGCAGAATGTACAATGAGAATGCTAAAGTACCCATCATAAATCTGCAAGCACACTATTTTACTTAAAAAACCAGTACTTCGCAAATTTAATGATTACGCCATTTATATATTTTCATATACAGATACAGTAGAAGTTTAAGATCAGAAGCTGTCTGCTAAATCTAGAAACACTTTTAAAAACCCTTGCACAGACAGTGGCACACACGGATATTCGTAACCTTGAAAGGATTTTGACCTCTGTGTCCCCTTATCGAACGACCAAGTGACAATACAGTGCAAAAGCTCCCCCGCGTGTATCGCATTTCAGATTTATAGTTTCATCAACACAAGGAAGATCCGCCCACACCCAGGACCATAGTACCCCAAACAAGATCAAGATGCCCTCAAGGCCGGATATGCTAGACAGCACCCCCAAACCCCTTCACCCTCCTATTCCCCCCTCCCCCTTCTCTTCAGCTGCCCATTAGCTTGCGAAAATACAACATCAGAAATATTCCCCTTCGTTCTGAGAAAAAGTGAGGCTTTCATGAAAGGGAATGTGGCTTGTCATTGGAGAAGAAATGAAATTATTTTTATGGGTTAACATTTCGTGTCAGAAAATGGTTGATAATTCTTTAAAAATAATATGTTTGTGGAATTAACTTGAGTTGGAAAAGCTGGTTTGGTTAATTAACTTCGTACTAGATCTGCATAGTGGGCTATTGGCGACGGTTGGAACAGCTGGAGTTTTATATATATTTTAAAGTGTTATATTGACGATCAGTGCCGTTATACAAAATTATTTTTGGCGGGTTGAAACAAGAAATTTCCCAACTTACCAATTCAAAATTCCTAACTTGAAAGATTGAAATTCCCAACATAACGATTTGAAATTTCCAAGTTAACGGCGTTGGTGCTGTCCTCGCCCGGAAGCAGAAACGCGGCGACGTGCGTCGTACGACGCAGATTTTTCAAAAGTCTGCAGACAAATTTTGCAAAAGTTTGTCATACAAATTTTTTTATGTCTGCACTACTTTAGAACATTTTCTGCAGATTGTTTTTATGTTAGATGATTACTTTTCTCTCATTTAAGAAAGTCAGGGTGTGGTGATGAAGTCCCGATAATAGAAAATTGTCATTGCGACCAGTTACACGTGTTTGAACAAATCTCCGCAGACGTTTCTTTGTTGTCGATTCTCTTTTGTCAAATCCATGGTACCTCTCAGTACCTGTTCTTTGAGAAGATACATTACTAGAAAATAATTAACAGAACCGTCTTTGAGAAGAGAATTTGCGCTAAACGAAAACGACATTTTATACACCTTCCATGGCAGATTTCCGACTTCGTCGATATTTTTTTTTCTCTAAAGCCGGCGCCACATATGCGGTATTCGCCGAATACCGAGCGACTCGCCTTAACCCGAGCGACTCGCCATAACCCGAGCGATTTACTATTACTTGCTCGGATTACAAAAACCTGAGCAACTCGGCTTCTTGCGAGTATACTTGCCGATTTCAGAACATTTATTCGCAGTAGGAAGCATGGTCGGATTTAATATAAATATAAATTTTGATAAAAATAGTATACTACAATATTTTTATGATGGAAAAATATTCTATTTTATTAACAGATTTGTACAATATAAATATATTCTAATACTTTTATGTTCTTTAAAAACATATTTTTAATTTGTGATAATTACAATGAAATTTTTTTAAAATTGGAAATCAGTTTTTTTTGTTTTACATTTTCATTTTGCTCATAGCCATTTTCGTGTGTAATATTTTATTATTATTTTCATAGATTCCAGAATGCCATGCACATGGAGATTCCTTGAAACCGTTAAAATTTTGTAGAATAGAATAATGAAAAATTACAAAAAACATTGTATCCTAATTTTGTTGGTACACTTAAAAATGATTTAATTTTCATTTCTGGAATATATATTTTCCCTCTCAATATATTTGCTTTAGCGATAACGATAATAAAATACAAACGATAATCAGTTCGAAAAACTTTAAGAGTTCTGGCAAAATTTTTCACCGAATATTTCGCATTTTGACAATTGAATTTGCATGCTACATATAAAAATTTCTTTAGTGCCAATCCATTTTTTAACTAAGTATAAATAATGGACTTTATGCACGTTGACGTTGTCTTGGGGATCTGGTTTTTATTCCGTATCTTTTAACATATTGAAATTATCGTTTGCTTTTTTCTTAGCCAATGTACTAACGGTTATTTGTTTACAAGATATAATATCGACACCAGGTCAACATAGAGTTGATTAAAAAAAATATATTAATATTCGACAGTGAATACTATTCACAATTTGATGTCGAAATTAAATGTATGAAGATTGACACTTTGCTTTTGCTTATCCATTTTCGGAAAAATTTCTATCGTTAATTACTGTTTTATTGGTATTTTAGCAATATGGCCCGGCGTTACTCGTAGTAAAAGCTGCTCGATTTTTGTGTTTGTTAGCGTAGCCACCGCATATCACTCTGTGCACTGTGTAAAATAAACTTTATCAAAATCTAGATTTATTCAATTATTTTGAGTAGTTTTCAAAATACCTAAACCTAGTACTTTTTTTTAATTTTTACGTTCATGACTTTACATGCTATTGCGATTGATATTTAAAGTGATGTTTTTGTAAGAAAAAAATTTGTTTTATTAAAATTCCTAAAATTTAAGGATTAAAAAAGCCTTTACGAATATAGCCTTGTAATATCATGTCGATAAAAATGAAGTATTCAGCAACAATAAAAGTAAAATACTTGTCATTGTTGCTTCAATGTCAATGGTGTTGAAAACTTATATTTTTTTAAACGTTTGAAATTTTTTGTATAAAAATTAACCAGTGGGGTGCCAGCTCAGGTGTTGTCGAAGTCATTTGACCACGGCTCACAATGACAAAAACAGTGTTCCCGAACTTTTCTATGGGGATAAAACCCGAACCGTCGCTCGTAGTTTATTCTGTAACTTTAGTGCGACGTCAATTCAACCAAATATATCTTATATAGATTTAAAATTGACATATTAAGTAATACCGATAACTAATATCTAAATAAAGTTCGTTTATCAACGGAAACCTCGCTAACAGAGGAAGATATGCAAACTGCTACGCCTGATACCGCGTATGTTCCACGTCCGCTCTCCGTACGTGCTTTGCTTTAGTTCAAGATTTTACACGAATCCTCTCCAAATTTCCTTTTATAACAATCGTGCTTCATTTTACTATGTTACAGTATCAGAATGTATCACCTTAAGGAATAGCTGGTTTTAAAACTGTTTCACATCAAAACCACATTTAATTTTCAAATCAAGATTCTTCAAAACGTTTAAATCAATGACATTTCATTTCGAGGTTTTAAAATACTATTTAAATATTTTCATATTCTTCATCAAAACAGTTAAATGCAAGAAATCTAAATGATAAAACAAATAAATGAATTTAATTAATAAATAAAAAAATAATCTGAACAAATAATTTAGTAAAATTCACAACTTACTAAACGAAAAAATTGTTTTAAGTAGACGAACTAAACAAGTAAAGATACAATAAAAAAAAGCTCAAAACACCAAAAGTTTTTTAAATATGAAACTTTAGATCATCGGCTGCACCAAATTTATGTCAAACGTGCTATTTTTAGAAAGTTATAGTGTCGGAATCGGTTATCCTAAAAGCGTAAAATTGTGTTTCTATCATGACTACTATGTCCCTACACACACCCTTTATAGATGGTTTTAAAGACGTTTCATGACAAAATTCCATTTTATTTAGGTCGTGAGACTTCAAATCGTTTAAACACATTGAAAACTCGAATAGAAATGTTAAAATAATATCTTCATTTTTTCGCATCTGCATAAAAATAGTTAAATGCTTCAAATATATAAATAAGTAATAAAATGAAATAATTTAATTGATAAATAAATGAAATAATTTTATTGATAAATAAATGAAATAAGTAAATAGAACACAAATATTTAAGTAAAACAGACAACTTCATAAAAATAAATGAATAAACTAAATAAAAATTCTAAAATAATAGCACAACAAACACCACGATATATTTAAAGTCAAATTGATACGAAAAGAACAATATTCCCTCTTTAAATAAAAAAAAAGAAAATAGTACTATATTGATAGTAAACGGTAATTGGCTATCAAAATATAGAATAAAATATCGATAGCCAATCACCATTGAGCTCGCTTCGACATGTGTTCCATTTTCCCGAAATGAGTGGGAAACGCAATTATTCAATTTGCTCGCTTTAACCAAGGCCGTCTCTATCTGTAACAGGCCGAAACCCAACGCGCATGACGTCACAGCGCTAGGCCCAAACATACGAGCTTCGATTTGGTGGTTTAGTATATGCATCGTTGTGATGGGCAATACAAATTATATTACTCCGATCATATGCGTTTTTATTGTTATATTATTTAGAATAAAATATTTTGATTCATACATGATTTTTATTATTCGGACCCTAAATATTGTTTTTCAGAGATATTTTTATTTATAAATAAATTTAAAAGGTTTTTATTGATTGTTATATTATTCAGACCTAAATAATGTTTATTTTCATTGGATATATTTTAATTAATTTATTGAATAGGTTTTTTTCTTTATTTTATAATGAAGTAAAGTAATTTAAAAGCCTAATTATATTTAGTTAATAAATAAATGATTAATACCTAAATTAGTCTTGAAAACAGAACATAAATGTCCTATTTTAAATTAAGATTAAAAAAAATAATCAAAAATGAATTTTCCACCTGACTTTGTCCATAAAAACTTTGCAAATAACTTTTTTATTAATAAAACACAATAATTGTAATAATATTTTTATTATATAAAAATATGAAATGCATAACAAATTCTACAATTTTTTTAATCATAGATGCAATGGTTATTTAATTTATTACTTTTAAAAAATAAAACAGTCAACTGTAATTAAGTTTTTACTATATAAAAAAAGGATATTGGACACATGAAAAATTCTATATTTACACTAAACAGTAAAACATTTTATAAGAAGGCAACTTAGTTTTGTGAATTTAATTAATGTGGCTTTTGTATTTTTCTTTTAACATATTATTCTTTATTTTAAAAGAATAGTTTAACAAAATATTACACATTACTTTTATATCCTCAAATATTTATTATTTTCCCACAAACATATTCCAATAAATCTATATCTTTTATCTACCGTCAACTCTACAGAGCAAGTTTCATAAGTAAATCTATTTGACAAGTCAAACTTGTAAATTTATTGTAGTATAATGTTATTATTTCATCAAAAAGACAACCCGCATTAAAGCCTTCTGCACTTCTAATTTCTTCAGATATAAAATCTTATTTAAAAATGGGCAAGCTAAATAACTTCATTCTTTTCACTTATTTAGTACTTTCCTATAGCTGCTTTAGATGTTTTTCTCTATTTCGTCAAATGTTTGGTTTTAAATTTCGTTTGTTTTTTAAATAGTTAAAGATACATAAATATTTTTCATCAAAAAATTGTTCAACATGTTTGATTTAAACAGTTATTACACACATTTTAAAAGGTGCACTGTATCAAAATGCTATTGGCTTCATTATTTCAATTTATATAACCAAATGTAGGTTAACATTTTTATAATTTTTAAATAAGTCTCAAATCAAACGATATGCATAAAAAATACAACATCACTATGTTAAGATGTTAGGTGAGTACCAAGGTGGTGTAATAATTACTAATGTCAACTGTTTTTAAAGGAAGTTCATTTTTTAAAGTTCAATACAATCTCTTCATAGTATTATTAATTAAAAACAAACATAGAAGCATAACGTTAAAGATCAAAGATTAAATTTGAAGAACAGCTTACCGTATCATTTGTAAATCCTTATTATGTTACTGATCAAGCATCCAAACTTTGAATGCAAGTATAATTTGTTATTAAAATGGGTTTCTTTCTTTAATCACAAGTGGATATATTCAGAAAAGAAAAACAGAACTAACTAAAACTACCTTGATAAACATTCAGTCTGTTTACACAAACATTATGATGGAGTTTTACATTTGACAAAAAAGAGGCGGACAGTTGATTTGTAAACACTGTATGTTGGTTGCATTAGAGCAGCAAACTGAGCCACATTGTAGATGAATCAAATGCCTTGATTTAATACAGATATAACTAGTTCACATTACACTTTATCCTGTGTAATGATGAACAATTAGTCAAAGTGCTTCATCCATATGAATAATGGCTCTCCGCAATGCTCGGTGGATGGCTCTCAGCAATGCTCGGTGGATGGCTCTCAGCAATGCTCGGTGGATGGCTCTCAGCAATGCTCGGTGGATGGCTCTCAGCAATGCTCGGTGGATGGCTCTCAGCAATGCTCAGTGGATGGCTCTCAGCAATGCTCGGTGGATGGCTCTCAGCAATGCTCGGTGGATGGCTCTCAGCAATGCTCGGTGGATGGCTCTCAGCAATGCTCAGTGGATGGCTCTCAGCAATGCTCGGTGGATGGCTCTCAGCAATGCTCGGTGGATGGCTCTCAGCAATGCTCGGTGGATGGCTCTCAGCAATGCTCGGTGGATGGCTCTCAGCAATGCTCGGTGGATGGCTCTCGACAAGCTCTGTGGATGGTTCTTAGCAATGCCCTGTGGACCATCAGCAGTTTTTGGTGATTCTTTTCACTCTTCGGATAGTTGAAGCATGATGTTCTTTGCTTTTGCACAATATTATTTGCTCTTGTATTTGGAATTGAAACTGGGCACACTTTTGAGGCATCTGCAAACCAAAGGTATAATTAATACTAACAAAATAAAAATATATTTTCATAGACAAGCCCTTCAAAGATGTGAAGGTTTGCCTAGGACATTTGGCAATGTTTATAACTAGACTCAAAAAGTTTACAATTGGCATATTCATACTTTTAACGAGCCCTTCAAAATATGTTGGCTACATTTGTAAAAATCAAAGTACCAAAATATAACATTTGATAAATGAGTATGATATGTAAAAAATTACTTGTCTTAAATGAATTAAAATTACTTTCTTTATAAACATTAGAAATGTAATTAAAGTTTTTTACTAACAATCTTAGGGAAAAAAATCAATATGTGCATTGTATTGAAAGTTGTAAATAATTTTTTTTGTCATAGTTTGTAAAAAAACCTACGAACACAACATTATATTATTTAGCTATAATATTGAGAATTCTAAGAATGAAAAAATATAATCACTCACATTAATATGTGTAATTATGATTTATTCATTACCTTATTTTTACGTTTAATTATTTCAGCTTAGTTTTAAAAATCACTGTCCTGTTTATGAAATCACTAGCTAAGTAGTTAAATTTTTAAATATTATAATAATAAGAAAATTATTGTATAAAACACTGATTACGTTAAAATGAAAATTATATTCAAATGAAAATGCATAAGACACAACTTTTGGCACTCAATTGCAAGTGTGTCAAAACAGCTTTGTAAACAATACTAGTAAACAAAGCATTTTTGCAAGTTCATGAAATCAGTTCATATTTCGAATAAAATGTTGATAATTGAATAAAAACCATTTCACTCACCTTAATGCACATTTCCGCTTGGTATCCTCTTCATATACAGACTAATTTCGATAAAAAATAGACACAAATATGTGTGAAAAGAATGGCGACCGTCGATCGTTCAAAGCGAAGCCAGAAGGAATGTTCGCATCGCAGTCGTAGATTCTAGAAAACGTGAGCCTATCTTTGTGACGTCACACAGCGAAACCAGTTCTTGACTCCGGCCTGTTACAGATAGAGACGGCCTTGCTTTAACCCGAGCGAAGTTGCTCGTGATAAGGCGAGCACTTTGTAGTGTGGTGCTGAAAATCGTCGAAACGCGAGCGACGCGGCACTTGCCGAATAGCGAGCGACCCATCCATACATGCGTCTTTAGGCGAATATCGAAGGTTTCGTTGCTCGGGATTCGGCGAATACCGCATATGTGGCGCCGGCTTTAGATTTAGAGCTAATTTTTTTGCTTTAATAGCTCATTTTGTTTTCTCTTTACTCATTATTATCTCGCCTATTTGATAATCAACAGGTAATCAATGATACAAGTATTTCAAAAATCGGCAATTTGAAGCCGCGATTACTCCGATTTTGGTGACTAAAAAATTGCATTTCTTTTGCAGATTTATTAATTTTTTATTTAACTTTAACATGGTTTTCTTAATTTTTTTATTGAGTTTGTTAGGAATTTTATTATTATCAGCTAACCGTAGTTGCCGATTTTATCCGAAATCGGCGTTTTAGCCCGGTGACCTTTCCGATTTTCAAGACAGAAAACTTGTTTTACTACATGTTTAAACCAGTTTTCTCGTTTTTAAAGGCATTTCTTTAGTTTTAATTTTTTTTAATATTTTTTTTTTACTATTGCAAACCAATTAGTTAAGCCAAGTTTGTCAAAAATTGGACTTCGCTAATTTTCCCATCTTTACAAATTGGAATATTTGAACACTCCTGAGGATGTTGCGTGAATTCTGGCATTTTAAAATAAACTTAAATATATAAATATATTTTTTCATTATTCTTTTATATGTAAAATGACAGTTTGAACATTAGTTTAACAGTTTGCTTTGGATTTCATTCATTATGCTATTTTTGACTGAGAAGTAAACCATGATGCATGTTATGAAACTTTTATAAATGTATAAAAACGTAATAAATAATAATTTAAATTGCTTTAGAAGTTAATTTTCGCAATTCTGAGACCTGCATATTAAAGTACTAGCAGATAAAAAAGAAATGCTTTCTTTTCTGTACCCTTCCTTTTTTCATTTCTAGTATGAACTCTTGCAATCTAATTAAGTTACCATACTTTAAAGTTATAATTCCAATTTTAATTTATCAAGGAAATTCGGAAAATAATCTTTATTTTGTTTAAGTGGTGAATACATATAAACTAGCAATGGTTAAACATATCATGAAAAAAGAAAACGTGAATAACAAACCAATACTATTGCTGAGATTCTCTGTTTAATCGTTGCTGTTATACTTGCTCGTATATATCAATTGTTTTATAATAAATTAAGTTGCAGACGAATCTTATTCACTAAAATCTTGTCGCAGACTGTTTAAAATTTTTCTGCTACAGGGTGTCCTCGTTATCTAACCGTGGTTCAAAAATACGAGGCATTGTTTCCGGGTCTTTCCTTCGAGATGGACGCGAACCGCCGCCAATAGCCCAATATTCAGTTCCAGTGCGACGTCAATTAAATTTAAATTAAAGGTGTTTTTTTCCTTCAAATTTTTACTGGGAGTACTGGAAAAACGAATGAAAAGAGTCGAAACGATTCAATGTGCGTTCTTAAACATAGTTTTATTGCTTCAATAAAACGCGTGTGCTGCCCAATTGTATTCCTTCACTGATTTATATGATATATATCTATTTCTGTCAAAAGTAACGAACAGCTTATAATACATTCAAACATGGAAAAAAATATATAAGCATTTATTTAAAACGACTTGAAGAGTTATAGTCAATGCAAGGCTATGCACCCTTCGAAGAATTTCGAATGGAATTAGTCATGGACTTGTGACTGATGTAATCAAAATCTCTGATTATAAATTATTTTCCTGGCGCAAACAATAATTGCACTGCAACTTTTAATCAGTTGAGTGACTAAGAAATTACACGCCAACTGTCCGGCGATTATTTTAATTGCATTCAACTCAGTGCTGCCACGTTTCAGATTTCGAAATCACCAAAGTAAAGATGAAAAAATTTCCAAATTCGGGTATTTTCATAATTTATACAAAATTGCCAAATTGGCGATTATTTGACGAAAGTTGTTAGCGCGGTATTGGAGCAAAAGGATATTTTGTCCAATAGCTACATGTCCGATTTTTGCTAAATGAGCAGATACAATTTGAATTTTTCAGTTGCATGCAACTAAATAGTTTAGTTGGATGTCCGATAGTTGCCAGTGCTCGATTAGCCTGTATTGTTACATAGAAAAATATAACTTTTTTTTTATTTAAACTCTTTTTTGCTCTACTGCGTTTTTCCTATAATTTTGTCATTCTCACATTGATGACTTAAAATGTAATGATAATTTAAATTTTATAGGTCCCTTTGTGTCCTTTTTTTTTTTAAAGATGTTTGGTCCCTTTTTCCCTAGGGGACATATGTAACAAAGTGTTGCAATCCTTGCCTATAGCACTCCTCCGAAAATACTTTCATAAAAAAATAGTTCTCATCGCTCAGTTCCGTTGTATGAGATACGATGTATTTATAAATATAAATGTTTTTGTCAACCGTTTTTTTTTTTATTGAAAACGAAAACCGCTTATTTAAATTTTAGGTAGAGTGATTTGTACAGTTTTTGTTACGTATATTTTCTCCGGCATAGCTTAAGTTTGTGAAAACAGGTAAACGAGAGATAGATTAAATACAACCCAAAAATCATACTTATTGTGAATCGCAGCTCGGAATGTTCAAAACTCTACAATTTTTAGTGATAACCCATAAAATATTATCATTTAATTTCAAATATTTATGTGGGTTTAAAATCAGCTACATTGGATCATGAGGATAGAAACACCGTGTTTCACATAAATCTGATCTGGTTCTATAGGAAATTAGGCGCCGATGTTAATACAAGCCGCGGAAGATGGTGTGCAGCGTCAGTCGCAGTAGTATTTTCCTTCTGTTGTCGACCCATTCCTATTCTTATAATCAGCTGAATATACAATTCTAATTTACCCACGCAGCGAGTTGAAAGAAACAGAATCATCATAATAGGTCCGGTAGAGGCCTTGCTTAAAAAAATATTTGTGTTTCGTTTGCCTCAAGTTTATGCAATTAGCAGATGAGCTGCACCACCACCTGCCCATTCGAAAAAGAAAATATATATATTTCATGTACTTTTGCAGATGACACTCACCTCATCCGATAATCACAACAGAAGAAACAGGTGGCTTTTTTGGCGCGGCCGCTGTCCCGTTGCTTGTGTTGCTACTTGTGTTAAATTTGTTGGAATATTACAACAAAAAAAAACACATACAGAATATTGGGAATGTTCATTACTTATTAATATATTGCATTCAATTATTTAAAATGTGTTTCATTTTAATGCCATTAACGTGTAAAGGTTTTAGTGCATTAACAGTTCGATTTGATGTTCCAGGTTCTATTTAAGAGCAATGGGGCCCCCATTTGAAACCAAGCTTCCCTTGCTTCAATGTCTTAATCGCCCCCCCCCCCCCATCAACAATCTGTAAATCTTAAACGTTACGGATTTCGAGTTATAAAAACCCTGGGTTGGGAAAATTTATAATTTATGCGTCAAGAAAATTAATATTATTAGTATAGGGCTGTGTCCTACTCATTCAAGAACAACCCTACTTATCTTTCTAATTACGTTTATTATTGATGAAACGGTCGTCTCTGACCGGCCCTAATGATCAACACTACTAGTCCGTAGCGTGATCCTACATCAAGTGTGTTGGGGCTGCGCAGCAGTGCCCCTGGTGGTCGCTGCATGTAGTTACAATGCTACTTACTATGGGATGTGAATCCCACAAATCGGCCGTCCTGACCTCATCAACTGTCCTCAGTTGAGTAAAAAAAATTTAAATCTGAAATAAAAAGGCATACATTGTTATATAAAGTTTCAAAAGTTCAGTTTCAGTCCCATGAGTGATTACCAAGTGCCCACATTGTCATATGGTCAGTTTCTGTAGATGTAAAGTTCCAACCATCGTGTTGTCTCACAGTTTTCATGTCGTAACGATCACGTGGCTTTACTTGAATCACTTCGCAAGGATCATGAAATTTGGCTCTCAATTTCATACCGGAAGGGTTCCGATACATGTTCTTCACATATGGGCTCCGTGATCTCTGAACTTCAAGATTATCGTTCCAGTATCCATGTGCCTTGTTTCTTTTCTTATTAAAAGTCTTTCCTCTGTAGTACTCATTTTTGATCACTTCTGCTGGCATCATTTGAGGAATTACTGACTTATCCCTATCATTTCTAATTCTATATAGCCCATTACTTTTAAATTTAAAATTATCTTCTTTTCCTTCTTGCGATAATTTTTTAACAGTTTTAATGTATTCATCGCTTGTTTGTTCGATTTTAGATTCGATCCTACGTGAAATATCCTCACAAGATATGTTCATAACAGGATTACGTCTCAAATCTAACTTATTAGTACTAATCATTAATCCGTCAACGCCGATTAAATCACTTTTAGAAACCTGCTCCGCACTTTCAAAATCCGTTTTCCCGCGAATAAAACAAATCTCGTTTTTATTTTCATTAACAAAACCTTTATTTTGAAACTCGCTGTTCGAAAAACCAGAATCCCTATTTTGACCAAACCCGCTTTGCGATTTAGTATTTGGAAACGATGCCTCTTTTTTTTCACTCCCGACTTCCGTAAGAGTAAGACTATTCGAAAAAGATTAAATCCTTTTTGAGGAGAATCGACAAATGATTTAGAATTCGAAAACCGAGATTCTTTTTTATAGCTGCGGTTGCAATTTTGTTGAGACTCGCGTTTTTCGGCGCCTGTTTTGCCTTTACACGTGTTCACTATTTTATCGTAGACATTAGGGTGAATAATGCACTGAGCATTTAATTTTTTAGACATTGCGAATGGAATTTCCATTGAATTATTAGAATTTTTCATAGAAACGCAAAATATAGCTGTACTGACAATTTCAGTTTCACCAAAACAACATGTAAGCGTAATGCTTTCCTCGGCTGGATTTAACTGCTTAACATAATTGGTATTTACTACAGGACATTTGTTGGATATTTTTGGCATTACTTGTTAAAGAAGTATATGTACAACTCAACTCTTATGTTTGTCGTGCAGTTCATGTTCTGTCTTCAATAAATGTTTGTTATGAAATGTGTGTGAGTATGGCATCCTTACGAATAAATAATTAGCTATATATCGTATATTGTACTAAAAATATTAATTCTTACTTCAATTTGGTAGCAGAGCTATGGTTGCTAAAAGTTCTAAGTAGTCAAAATCGCTATTGAGTCTAACGGCCAGTATCGGAAATTCGGAACAATATCGTTTTCGTAAAAAACATGGATCATCTGAACACAACTAGAATAGAACTGTTAAATGAAGTCAACTATGCCATATGGTCTATGAAAATAGAAGCTCTGTTAGAAGCAAAGGATCTATTCGAAGAAGTTGTACTTCAGGATGAACCAAAAAAGGAAGATGGAAACGAAACTAGCATCAGTAACCACAAAAATTGGTGCAAGAAAAACAAAGAAGCATTTGGAATCATTGTGCTTAGCTTAACAGCAGAGCAGGCTATAATCTACAGAGGAATGAAGAAAGCCAAAGATATATGGGAAGCTATTAAGATACGTTTTGAAGGTGCCAAAGAAGATAGAAGAACAGACTTGTTACTGGATTTAACAAAACTGAAAAAAGCACAGAACGAAAACGTGGAAGAATACCTTACAAGAGCACAAGGACTATCTCAACAAATAAACGAGCTTGGAAAGCAAGTTACAGAACGGGAATTGGTGAGATATATAGTTGAAGGATTGCCTGACAGATATGAAAATATCGTTTTAGCCCTATCTGTTAACAGAGGAATAAAGTTTGAAGACCTGAGACAAACATTGCTGAATTTTGAGAAAAAGGAACCAGGAAGAAAATTTGAAGACAACAAAGCCTACAGAACAAGAGATAAATTCCAGCCAAACAGAACAAGAGATAAATTCCAACCAAAACAAAAAACTTGTTATATTTGCAACAAACCAAATCATTTACAAAAGGATTGTTGGTATAAAAATTCGAATTTCAAGAAAAAAGAATTTGAAAAACCGAACAAGTTTATAAGAAATAGAAATGAACATGCCAAAATTTCGAAAGAAGAAATAATTCCTGTAAGAGAATCAGCCCTGACAACTACAGAAAAAGAAAGTGTTGATGAAGAAGAAACTGAATGGCATTTGGACTCTGCCTGTACATCACATATGACTCCAAATGAAATCTGGATGGAAAATGTAAAAGAAGAAAAGAAAATAGTGAGTGTAGCAGAAGAAGGAAGAAATATTGAATCAATATGCAGAGGAGAAATAAGAGCAACTACAGCAGAAGGTGAACCGAACAATGTAAGATTAAAGAATGTATTATGCGTTCCAAAATTGAGATGCAATTTAATGTCAGTGCCAAGTGTAGTGAAAAATGGAAATGAAGTCGTACTTAATAAGGATGGTGCATTTATTTATGATGAAGATGGTCACTTAGTATGTGAAGGTCAACTAAAAGAAGATATGTTCATCATGAAATTGATACCTCAGAAGATTACATCACATATTGAAACCTGTTTCAAAGCACAAGAAAATTCCTATGAAATGTGGCACAGAAGACTAGGACATGTTAATCATGAATACCTAAAAACAATGCAATCAAAGAAAATGGTGCGAGGTCTGGATAAACTTGAAGGAGAAATCAAAACATGTGATTCATGTGTTAGAGGTAAGATGACACGTTCCACATACAATGAAACATATTCAGAAACATCAATAACACCTCTTGAAGCCTTACATGTTGATTTATGTGGACCATTTAGAGTCGAATCTTTAAATGGGAAAAGATATATACTGACAGTAGTAGATCAATTTTCAAGAAGATATTTTGTGGAATTTTTGTCAACTAAAGATGAAGCTGGAGTTAATCTACAAAAATTGATTAAAAGAAGAGAAAATGAATTAAATCTTACAGTTAAAAGAATCAGAACAGATAATGGATCAGAATTTATTAATGAAGCATTAAAGGAATATTTAATTGAAAAAGGCATCAAGCACGAAAAAACAGTTTATTACTCAAGTAGAAGCAATGGAATTGCTGAAAGAGCAAATAGAACATTACTCGATAAAGCAAGAACTCTACTAGTCGACAGTGAACTACCACTTCATTTTTGGGCCGAAGCTGTTGCAACAGCCGAGTACATGCACAACATAACACCTACCAAGAATAGAAAAGAGAAAACACCCATGGAACTTTGGAATTCTAAAAAACCATCAGTACGTCACTTGAAACCATTTGGATGTGTTGCATACTACAAGATAGATGAAAATAAAAGGCACAAATTAGAACCCAAAGCAAAGAAAGGTGTATTCATTGGATATTCAAGAGAAAGAAAGGCATATAGAATATTTGATACAGAAGAAAGAAAACTTCACGAGACATCAAATGTTGTTTTTGATGAACATAAAAATGGTTACTGTCCTAGTAGCACAGAGAAGAACAATATAAATTATATAGAAATCGAATACCCCATATGTAATCAGGATGATGCTGAAGAAGATGATACTGCAGTTATTCAGACATCTGATTCAGAAGAAGAAAGGAATACAACAACTACAGAGATACCTGAAATAAATTACTCGGATACAGATGAAAACATTGAAATAGAAGATATCCCGAGAAATGCAAGAAATAGAAAACTTCCTACTAAATATAAAGATTATGAAGTGTATGCAGTAATGGATTTTACACCTGAAACATACGAAAGTGCAATCACCTGCGATCAAAAAGATAAATGGAAACTTGCAATGGCAGAAGAAATTCAATCACTTGAAATGCATGATGTGTGGGAACCAGTTGAGAGACCAAAAAACAAGAAAGTCATCAAAAGTCGTTGGGTATACAAAATAAAAGATTTGGAAGATGAGAAACATTACAAAGCAAGATTAGTTGCAGCTGGTTATGGACAGAAACAAGGAGAAGATTTTGAAGAAAGTTTTAGTCCCGTCATGAAATGGGAATCTCTAAGAACACTTATAGCACTTGCAGCTACAAAAAACTCTGTTATTAAATTTTTTGATGTAAAAACAGCTTACTTAAATGGAGAACTAAATGAAGAGATATATTTAGAACCACCAAAAGGGTACTATTTAAAGAATGATAGTGTATATTTTATCAAAAGAAGCATCTATGGTCTACCTCAATCAGGGAGATGTTGGTATAACAAATTCAGTAAAATATTAGAACAAGCTGGATTAAAGAAACTAAAGTCAGATCCATCTGTATATACAATGAAGAAAGATAATGAATATATTCACATTGGAATATATGTAGATGATTTCATTGCAGTAGCTAGTTCTGAAGAAATGATAAATAAAGTGATAGAAAATATCAAGAATAACATTGAAATTAGAGAGACTACCAGCACAAGCATATTTTTGGGAGTGGAAATCAAGCAAACGAAGAATGAGATTTCTTTATCACAAAAGAACTATGCAACGAAAGTGTTAGAAAAATTTGGAATGAAAGATTGTCACCCTGTGAGAACACCCGGTGTAACAGGAGACAAACAACTTGATGATTATCAAAAATCAAGGACTTTTTCACAGCAGAAATATCAAGAAGCTATTGGGTCTATTATGTACCTTGCAATAGGCACTCGACCAGATATAGCCTACACCATCAGTAAACTTTCGCAATATTGTAAAGATCCAAGAGAAGTCCATTGGACAGCAGTGAAACGCGTCTTAAGATACATTAAAGGAACTGTTGACAATTGTCTGAAGTACAAGTCTACAAAAGGTCAACTAAACGCGAGTACAGATTCAAGTTGGAGTACTACGCCAGATGCAAAGTCCTATAGCGGATATTTACTAAAGATTGGCCAATCCCTAATCGGTTGGAAAAGTGGAAAACAAAAGCTTGTAGCATTATCTACAATGGAAGCTGAATTGATTGCCGCTTGTGATTGTGTGTGTGGTGTCAAGTGGATTCAATCTTTGCTAGAAGAATTGGATGAAGACGAGGTTGTCAGCAAACCAACTGATATAAAAACTGACAGTAAAAGTCTCATTGATTGGATAAATAATCCAAAAATAAATTGTCGCAACCGACATATAAATCGAAAATACTACTTTATAAGGGAAGATCAAGAAAACAGAGACATTACCATGACATATATGAACACTAAAGATCTTGATGCTGACGCTATGACTAAACACCTAGGAAGCGAAATTTTGAAAAAACACATGAACAGTGTTGGACTTGTCGCAATGTAACTCATTCTCTCTTTTAGAAATGCTTAAAAATATAGGAGGGAATTGTTGGATATTTTTGGCATTACTTGTTAAAGAAGTATATGTACAACTCAACTCTTATGTTTGTCGTGCAGTTCATGTTCTGTCTTCAATAAATGTTTGTTATGAAATGTGTGTGAGTATGGCATCCTTACGAATAAATAATTAGCTATATATCGTATCTTGTACTAAAAATATTAATTCTTACTTCAACATTTTGTACCAGAATCAATAAGACAATTAATTTCCGTGCCGTTAATAATAAGCTTTTCATATCTTAGCTCGTTTTTCAAAATATTTGAAGCCGTGTTACTGTTAATTTCGATTTTGTTAACAGAATGCTCTAAACTCTCATTTGCTACTATTAAACTACTCTCAGAAGCGTTTGTAGTTTGTTTTCGTGGACAATAAAATGCTTTATGTGGACCCTGACAAATAAAACATTTGATCTCATTATTTTGTTTTCGGTTCGCGTTTCGAAAATGTTCATATTTATTTTTCGTTTGGTATGCGATGTTTCGATTTTCGTATTGATAATTTTCTTGAAAACAATTTTGCTGTATACCATTTAATGATCTTCGTTTAGATGCAAAATAGATGTCACATTCTCTAGCTAATTCTTTCGGTTTCAACCAATTTTCTCCCTGTTTAATAGCAATATGTGCAGATGTATCAACATCTAAATCATTAAATATTTTATCCGCTACCATCAACTCGCACAAATCCTCAAAATTATCGACTTCCCGTAATTTACAGTAATACATAAAACAAGTTTTTATCCTACCCGCGAACTGTACATACGTTTCCCCTGCCATTCTTTGTGATCTCTTAAAATTATTTAAACATTCCTGTGGTGACGGTTGAAATTCTTTCAAAATGACCGATTTTACTATCTCATAATCTTTAAGCTCTCCTTCGGCAATATACAATAATACATTATTAGCCCTTTCTCCCATTAAATTAATCAAAATTTCTGATTTAAAATGTGTTGGCACATTCTTAGTTTGAAACGCTCGTTCTAAAGAATTAAAAAATAAATTAAAGTTTTCCGGTTTAGAAGGGACGGGCATACTTAAAGTTTTAACGCTTTTTATTAAATTTTCTAGATTTGAAGAATTCCCATTATCTATAGCTACCTCTTGTGTATGATTCGCTCCATTTTTAATCTGCTCTAACTCTATCTCTTTCTGTATTTGGGCTAATTTAATATTTTCTAAATCTAACCTGTTTGCGTTTTCTTCTTTTTCTCTTCTATCTTCCATAACCGAAGTTATTAAGTTAGACACAAAATCCGGATCTTTTTGGAAAATGTCACTCTTCTCAATGGCTTCTTTTAACTGAAGGATTGTTGCTGTCTCTGGCATCACGATTCCTAGTTCTTCTGCTACTCTAACGAAATCTGGTTTTCTGGTATTTTATACATCTTTAGCTGTCTCCTTGGCGATGTCTCCAGTGGTGAGAGTTCAGTAGGTCCGTAATTCAGTGGTGAGAGTTCGATGGGTCCGTAATTCAGTGGTGAGAGTTCGATGGGTCCGTAATTGATCTCCGGTGAAGGGTTCTGGCGTCCGCTTCAGCACAGGTTGCTAAGCCTACTACGGGCGAAAACGATACTTCTGCGTCACGCCTCTGTAGATCTCGTCGGGACGTCCTTCGCTGCTCGCTCCTTCGGTAGACGTACCTCTGTCCGTCGCTTGTCCGATGCAAATCCTATTTCGATTAGTTGCTCGCTTGCCTTTGGTAAGCCTCTGCTCCGTTCAAGACGAGTTGTTGGTTTCAATATTTCCCCTCGCTCATTCCTTACTCCAGGTAACTTCTGCTTCGAGTTTCTTTCAGGACAAAGTCGATTCGCTGGCCAACACTCTGTAGCTGCTTGCTTGCTTTCGGTAGCCTCTGCTCCGTTTAAGACAATTCTATTCTTTGTCCGCCGCTAAGCCTACTTCGGGTGTTACTCGCTTCTCTTTCGGTAGCCTCTGCTCCGCTGAAACGTGTCGATTTCGATTTTTCCTCAGTCCTTCCTTCAGGTAGCCTCTGCACCGAGTTTTTTCAGGATTCGTTGATCGGCCAACTTTCTTGCTTTAGGTAGCCTCTGCTCCGCTCAAGACAATTCTTCGTTGATTTTTGGCCGCCGTTAGGCCTACTTCGGATAACCACTCGCTTTTCTTTCGGCAGCCTCTGCTCCGCTCATCCAACGAGTTATCCAATTGATCCCGGCCGAGCCCCCAAACTTATAGGGCTGTGTCCTACTCATTCAAGAACAACCCTATTTCTCTTTCTAATTACGTTTATTATTGATGAAACGGTCGTCTCTGACCGGCCCTAATGATCAACACTACCAGTCCGTAGCGTGATCCTACATCAAGTGTGTTGGGGCTGCGCAGCAGTGCCCCTGGTGGTCGCTGCATGTAGTTACAATGCTACTTACTATGGGATGTGAATCCCACATTAGCAAATAAAGGCGAGGGAAGATTAGAAATTGCCCAACTTGTAAGTTTAAACTTAAATTAGACTTCAGAACGGACACTGCATTGGAACATGCGTGCAACAAATCGGTACGTCTGGGAGAACTGTTTAATATTACCTAATTTATAAAAAAGTTGAAAAATGTCTGTAAGTTGGAACTGGAAATTTTAACAATGTTGAGTTCGGAATATCGAATTGTTAAATTTGGTTTGGTTAATTAACGTCGTCCTAGAGCTGCACATTGAGCTACATAAAAAAAAATTGAGGAGGGGGGGGGGCGGTTGTAGCAAAGCCAGAAGGGTTTTAAGTTAGGTTTCATTTCAGCAGATAACAGATGATATCGTACTATGGATTGGTCGCCAACAGAAGGAAGCTACATAATTAACAATTTCATCTGCATTTGCGTGTCCCCATGCACAACAACGGGCGAGCGGATCTAGTAGGGGACGCGTAGGGCAATTGTCCCCCCCCCCCCCCCCCCCCCTCTCCACACACACTCGGACATCCACTATCTAAAACGGAAGGTTTTCCGTTATTTAATTTTTTTTTCGTCTTTTAGTGCAATGCACACATATATGAAAAAGAATTTCGAACCCCTTTTAACTTGGCACCTCCTTTTAAATAACTACCTTTAATTTGTATAAAACCCCATCCTTAAAATTCTTTTTTTTTTTCCCATGCCATCTGTTTTCTTTTCAGATGCGCACTTTCAAATTCACGATTGCATTCCAGAAGGCAATTCTTTCACATGATCCTTGCTGACGCCGCTGGAATTTCACTCTTTTCCAAGTCAAAACAATCCACGGTCTCTGCATCAGTGGTTTCCAATTAGAGCATTTAATCTCGGAGTCGTAGCTAGAACTGAAATAGGACCGGGTGTCTCATTATCATATCTACTCATGGCAGTCCCCCCCGGAAACTTCCAGTTGCGGCTATTGGCAACCTTTTCCCCGAGCGATAAAAAACACCTGTTTTTCCTTCCCCCTTGTATTGAAAATAATTTATTTTGGAAGGAAAATTTTTGCACGGTCGAAATGCGGCCATTTTTGGACACACTAAATTTATCTTTTAAATGTATTTCCTTTTACGAGGGAATATGTAACAAAGTTGTAAATGCGTTTTTCGGGAGGTTTTATTGAATTTATACATGTTTTTTTTTCTATATTATTTGCAGAATTTAATTTGGATTTAATTTAGGTGTAATTTCAGTGAAAAAAAATTAGTCTTATTAGACTCTCAAAACGACTATCCGAAATGGGGTTAAGAGGCAAAAACGACTGCTCGAACAGTGGTGGCGCCAGAAATTCCCCGGTGGGCACGGAGGCTGACTTCCGCCGACGGGGGTGCTAGTCTCCTCGACATAAATTGTACATATAAAATTATTTCATCCTAAAAAATTACGATGTGGCTTTGTTGAAGCACTTTCAGAGGATTATACGTTAAACGTAATTTTAGCAAATATCATCAAAAATAGGAAATAGTCGCCAACCAAACACATATCCAATAAATGAAGATGAACAAACTGTCCACGCCCATCCACGTTCCGTACCCGCTTTGCATTGTTACCAAATTTTACACGCATTGGCGGCTAATTTCCTTTTGAACAAAAACAAATTTATGTAAATACATAGTTATATTTTTCAGGGAATAAAAGTGTTGGAATGGATAATCCTAAAAGAGTAATATATGGTGTTCAATCTGATGCTCCAAGTATTAGGGGATTTTAAAGGTGTTTCACGTCAAAAAATTAATTATTAATCCAAATTGTAAATTATTTAATGGCGTTTGAGAATAAATATCTATAATATTTTATGTTATTTATATGCATTGCGTGATGAATAGTAGTACTTTGTATAGGAATTATACACATAGTTAGTATTTCAGGATGAAATTTTTTAAATTAGTCTTGTTCAAAATCAATAAGTATGATTTTTATATGTTTTGATATTTTTGCATAAACCTAAAGCATAGTCCAATTAATTATCCACAAAATATTTTTTTTTGATATTTTTGTTATATTTTACTCTTATATAATAAATAACCAATAAAGTGCTTAAAAGTTTTTAAGGTACATTTTGTCACTTAAAGTCAGATTAATTTTTTATACTTCTGAGAACATAGTATAAATCTTAAAGATCTATGTCAGACAAACGTTTTATTTTGTCTTCAATTTTCATAAATGCAATTCAATATATTACTTAATCGCTCTCTTGGGAAAAGTTATTTATTTATTTTACTATTTGATATGCATGAAACTTTCAAAGATTGCGTAAATTCATTTGTGTTACAAATGAAGGTTAACTCATTGTGTCCAAAGATGGCTGTCTTTCGACCTTGCGTACACTTTCTTTTCAATATCTTACGAGGGGGAAGGAAAAATCGCATTGTTTTTCTTTTTTCAAAAAATATGGTAACCCGGCTCCCTTCGGCCGCAACTGGGTCATTCCCGTCCCCCCCTTGCCTTCTTTTCATTTCACACAATTTTACGAAGAATAGAGGACAATTTTACCCGACAAATACATAGAAAGTAAAACACCACAATATAAGTTTTCATTTACTTTTAATCACATATTTTTTTTACATTTAACATTCCTGAAAACATTGTAATAGTCACTTTAAGTCAGTTACTGCACCGATTTTCGAACTGTATGAGTAGTTAAATCTTTATTATTAGTTCATAATCTCGTCCAAATAATTTGACTGTAAGCTTTTCAGCCTCAAACCTGCGTGAATATTGTCAGTAACGATATGTGAAAATTCTTATTTCTATTTAGTTATTAGGTTTGGTTCGGTTAGGCTATTGGCGACGGTTCGGGGCCTATCTCGAAGGAAAGACTCGAGAACGATGCCTCGTATTTTTGAACCCTGGTCAGATGACGAGGACAACACCTGAGCTGGCACCCAACGCCTTCAATAGACGTCGGGACTTTGGACCAGGATCAGATTTATCGTGCACCAGACCCGTATACACGCCATTATTTTTTGTGGATGTTCTGGGCGACATTCTAGTATTTTGGTAGCGAAGTTGCCAACCCTCCGATCGCAATATCACTACTTTTTACTATTCTTTAGTCTAGTCCATCGCAAGGTTTTGAACCGGGGACCCTTGGATTCCCAGCTGATGCCTAATCCACTCGGCCACGGAGGCCTCTATTTAGTTAGTAATCCAGTACTACCCAGTAAGCTTCATTTGACATTTCGATATATTGACAACCATGAATACAACACTGGAGTGGCATTCAATAAATTACCATGGGTTATCTCATCCATGCCATTCACATGTAAACCCTGATATTGAATAGTTAAAATTAATATTCTATATAGATTCCGAAACGTTTTTTATTTTTTGTAACTATTTTTTTTAAGATAACCCTGCTTAACCTTTTAAATCAATTCTATAAAAAATTGTGCGTCTGGAGAATTTCACTCGAGACGCATCGTTTGGGCTTGCGAATGATACAGTCAAATAACGTAGCTCTAACAATTTTGATTCTATTATGAGGTGCATTTTTAAAAAATTTAATATTTATTGAGATCAAGTTTTTCATGTTGAATTGAGCATTCATAAGTTGACTTTCAGAGATTAGTTATAGTTGGACGATAGAAAAAAAAAGTGCTCGAAAGAAAGTGAATAGAAATTTATTAAACCAAATTCAGTAATTGTAAGAGCCCCAGTTGCTCAGTTAGTAAGGCGTTCAGCTACTAATCTGAGGATTGGTGGTGCGATTCCGTGAAATGGACTTGACTTAGAAAAGTAAAAAAGTAGGGATCTTGCGATCGGAGGGTTGCCAGCTTCGTTACAAAAATACTAGAAAGTCGTCCAGAATATCCAACATATTATACTGGCGTGTATACGGAACTGGTGCACGATACATCTGATCGGGGTCCAAAGTCCCGACGTCTATTGAAGGCGTTGGGTGCCAGTTCAGGTGTTTCCTCGTCATCTGACCATGGTTCTAAAATAACGAGGTGAATGTGTGTGTATGTGTTCCCGGGTCTTTACTTCGAGATTGACCCCGAACCGTCGCCAATAGCCCACTGTGCAGCTCTAGTGCGACGTTAATTAACAAAACAAAAAAAAAACAGTGATTATAAATAAATTATTTGTATTTTCATTAACATCTTCAGTGACAAGGTCTTCCCGGCAATATATTTCAACAAATTGCGATTGTGCAGAGTGAGTCAGGGGGCATTCTATTATTCGCCCATTGCTGGAAAAAGGGTTTTATCGTACTTGACATGGGGGATCTCAGTCGTTGCGTGACGCAGAAAAACTTTGTATAAAATTTTATTTCATAAACTTTGATGTAACAATTGATAGAAATTCTTTCTAATGGGATGTTTTAGTGTAAATGTTGAGTAATGAGTGTTAAGTAAAGATGTTTAGTAGGGACTTTTAACGACTGTTTTTTTAGCTGCACAAATGTGGGCGGAGGTGGATCCTGAAAATCTCCCCCACTGAGTCGTTTTTTTTCGACGGGTTGATCTTGTT
This sequence comes from Troglohyphantes excavatus, assembly GCA_963932185.1. Taxonomy (NCBI): domain Eukaryota; kingdom Metazoa; phylum Arthropoda; class Arachnida; order Araneae; family Linyphiidae; genus Troglohyphantes; species Troglohyphantes excavatus. The sequence goes on from OZ010677.1 coordinate 58,836,176, forward strand.
TGTGTAGGGGTCAGGAGTGGAAGCAGGGAGTTCAAAATGTGATATCGGGAGCAGGTGCTTGTTGACCGTCGGCAAACTTGACACCTGCATGCAAACGATAAATTTTGGTGTCGTAAAGAAGCCAACTGGGACGGGAAACGATCTTGTGATGTTGCGGCGTAGTCTTTTATAGAAAGACCCAGACACTTTTAAAGGTCAACTTACTTCCCCAGAAAGTTTAAAATAACTCACGTGTGTCAACGGCGCTAAGGATATTTTACCGCAATGTTGCCACCTGGACTTGACGCACCGTGAGTCGCATACAACTCGCCCACTAAATATTGTTAAAAAAATATTAAATAGAAATGAATAAATATTAAATAGAAATGATTAAATATTAAATAGAAATGTTTAAATATTAAATAGAAATGATTAAATATTAAATAGAAATGATTAAATATTAAATAGAAATTATTAAATATTAAATAGAAATTATTAAATAGAAATAATTAAATAAATATTAGTAAATTTTTTTAATTCTATTGTAAAAGGATTTAAGATCTATCAAACACTTTAAAAAAAAAAAAAAAAGGAAAATCGACAATAAAAAAAAAACGCGCAATTTATTTTTTTATTTTATAAACAAGCGGAAAAAATTTAATTATTTAATATGAATTTTTTACTAATTTATACATTAATTGAATATTAATTTCAGTACATAATTTTGTAGTACGTAGGAAGGTGATCAAAAATGAACATCCAGTGGCCTCTTTTTATACGATCCAAACGACACGAATGTTTATTGCATAACGTATGAACGGGGTAACATTTATTTCTAATTACTGTTTTAGTCGTTGTTCGCTTTTTTTTCTCATTTATTTGCCATAGTTATTTTCTCATTCACAGAATGTGATATCGCGCTTCTTATTTTTAATTTTTCTCGAAAACTAAGGATCTTAGAAGTATGGTACTTTAAGTATTTTTTTTTTGTATGTTCTTCAGGGTGGTAACATAACCGGGAAATCAGGGAATTATCACGGACATTTTTTATTCTGGAAAAGTCAGGGAATTTTACAAAATTTCACAAAAAATCGGGGAATTTTCAAATTTGGATTATAGTCTATTATGCCCTCTATTCTGGGTAATTTAGTTGTCAATATTTCCTTTTAGTTCTGAAAAAGAATTTTTTATAAAAGCATGGTTATGCGCATTCTCATATTTTCAGGGTTTTTTTTTTATGTGAATCACTGCTGGAGGGAGAAGCAAAAGCAAAGTACATTGGACCTTGAATTGTAAGCAACATGTGAGGGGCTAATGAATATGGGATTTATTGAAGATTAGAATAGGAAATATGAAGCATATAAAACATTTAAGATTATCTACAAAAGAAATAATTGGAAAAAAATCGTTTTTTTTTTTTGCATTATCTGCTTTTAGAGAACATGTTTAATTACTGTTATGCCTGTTGCAATTGCATAATTTGTATTGTATTCATAATTATTCTTTTAACTGCCAATAATTATTGCTTATATTTTTTCATTTATATAATGCAATATATTTATTGGATCATTGTAGCAGGGATACTTTGTTTATATGCAAAACATGTATTGCAACATTTCTTAATGTAATTGTAAAATCAGGGAAATTTTTGTGACACCATCATGGAAATATCAGGGAACTTTTTTTCCAGAATATTGTTGCCACCCTGCACGTTTTGAATTATAAAGTTCCTAATTTATGAACAAAAGCCTGGTGATTTTATGGTTTTAGTTTACTTAGAAAAAAAATAACGAAAAAAACATCGACTTTAAAAATTTCCTCCAGGTAAAAACTAATTTTTACAATATATCATCAAAATTGGTTCATTAGTTTCCGAGGTATAATAGAACAAATACTGGATCCGCCCCCTCTCCACCCTATAATAATTTTATTAGACTTAACTGAATATACTTCTGAAAAATGTGTTACAATAATTTCTTCTTTTTATTGCAGATTGCCGTTGTCGACTTTCACAACGAGAAGGGTGGCATGGATCTAATTGCAATATTCCGGTAAGTGACGTTCTAATAAATTTATAAAATATATGTTATCTGAAACAGGTCTTTGCAATGAAGCGTCTTTTAAAAAAACTTCTAATAATTAAAAGTAACAAAAAAATATATGGTGTGGCTGTGTCGGAGCACGAAGGATTTACATTAAACGTCATTTCGGTAGATTGGTGGTTCGAACCCGCACGATGGACTTTACAAAGAAAAGTAAAAAAAGTAGTGATCTTGTGATCGGAGGGTTGTCGGCTTCGCTACAAAATACTAGAAAAGTTGTCCAAAACATTCGCAAAAATTAACGGCGTGTATACGGGACTGGTGCACGATAAATCTGATCGGGGTCCAAAGTCCCGAAGTGTATTGAAGGCGTTGGGTGCCAGTTCAAATGTTTCCTCGTCATCTGACCATGGTTCTAAAATAACGAGGTGCATGTATGAATGTGTGTGTGAATATTTATGTGTTCCCGGGTCTTTCCTTCGAGATAGACCCCGAACCGTCGCCAATAGCCCACTGTGCAGCTCTAGTGCGACGTTAATTAACCAAAACCAAACCATACGACTACGATTCATTTTTAAATAATAAATAGAATATTACGAAGCAAGCAACAGAATATTACGAATTAAGCAACAGAATATTACGAATTAAGCAAGCAAATATTAAAATCAAATGAATATTATATGTCACCACAATGCAAAAATAAGAAAAAAATGACACAATTTTATTTATGATTTTATCCAAAATTATTTCGGTGTATGATCATTTTTGTGGCGTTTTTTTCTTCTCTGTTTCCTTGCATTTTCATTTCTATATACAAAAAAAATTATTCAATATTCAAAATATTGTATATTAAGTGATATTTAGAATTACGTGGATATTATGTGAAATAGTATAAGACTTTATATTGGAATTCAATTCCAGATTACAATGCTTTATTTTTGAAGTGTACGAACAATTTTGGGTGCCAATGTCCAATAATAGGTAAGCATCGCGTCAGCATGGCTGGCAATCCGTTTATGTCGTGTCGGCCTTCGAGCATGAATGGACTGTAGTAGAGCGAATATGATGTCATAATCGTGAAACCAACATCTCAGACCGAATGGCCTCAGACACGTGACTTCTTTTCAAAATTATGAATTAAAAAATACTCTCGATTGGCTGATGAAATGGGAAATGTGTCACAGTGAAAATTTATGAATGGAATGACGTAATTAACCACGTGTCTGAGGCCATACATGTTGGCCTCACTTTGATGTTAGCGAGATTATAACGTTATGTTTTCTCTACTATTAAGGATCCATGCTCGAAGGTGTCGGCAGTCAACGTGTTAAAAAGTTATTTTTATTCGACATCGATTTTTTATTTTAGAGGCCTTTTAAAGTAAAAATCAAATAATCTTTTCAACTCTTTTACGCCTCTGATGACATCTAAAAAACATCATCATAAGAGCACAGGGCTGTGTGGTAGGGTGATACGAACAAAATTTCATTGTTTTTCGAACCAATATAGTGTCAGAAAAGTTACGAAAAACGACGTAAAAAATTAATAATTGGTTGATATTTTCCGACTGCGCATCGCACTCAAAATTTGCAGAAATTGAACAATTTTCGTCAATTTTTTTTCATCAAAACATCATCATAAGAGCACAGGGTTGTGTGGTATGACATTTTCCGATTGCGCATCGCACTCAAAATTTGCAGAAATTGAACAATTTTCGTCAATTTTTTTTCATCAAAACATCATCATAAGAGCACAGGGTTGTGTGGTATGACATTTTCCGATTGCGCATCGCACTCAAAATTTGCAGAAATTGAACAATTTTCGTCAATTTTTTTTCATCAAAACATCATCATAAGAGCACAGGGTTGTGTGGTATGACATTTTCCGATTGCGCATCGCACTCAAAATTTGCAGAAATTGAACAATTTTCGTCAATTTTTTTTCATCAAAACATCATCATAAGAGCACAGGGTTGTGTGGTATGACATTTTCCGATTGCGCATCGCACTCAAAATTTGCAGAAATTGAACAATTTTCGTCAATTTTTTTTCATCAAAACATCATCATAAGAGCACAGGGTTGTGTGGTATGACATTTTCCGATTGCGCATCGCACTCAAAATTTGCAGAAATTGAACAATTTTCGTCAATTTTTTTTCATCAAAACATCATCATAAGAGCACAGGGTTGTGTGGTATGACATTTTCCGATTGCGCATCGCACTCAAAATTTGCAGAAATTGAACAATTTTCGTCAATTTTTTTTCATCAAAACATCATCATAAGAGCACAGGGTTGTGTGGTATGACATTTTCCGATTGCGCATCGCACTCAAAATTTGCAGAAATTGAACAATTTTCGTCAATTTTTTTTCATCAAAACATCATCATAAGAGCACAAGGTTGTGTGGTATGACATTTTTCGATTGCGCATCGCACTCAAAATTTGCAGAAATTGAACAATTTTCGTCAATTTTTTTTCATCAAAACATCATCATAAGAGCACAGGGTTGTGTGGTATGACATTTTCCGATTGCGCATCGCACTCAAAATTTGCAGAAATTGAACAATTTTCGTCAATTTTTTTTCATCAAAACATCATCATAAGAGCACAGGGTTGTGTGGTATGACATTTTCCGATTGCGCATCGCACTCAAAATTTGCAGAAATTGAACAATTTTCGTCAATTTTTTTTCATCAAAACATCATCATAAGAGCACAGGGTTGTGTGGTATGACATTTTCCGATTGCGCATCGCACTCAAAATTTGCAGAAATTGAACAATTTTCGTCAATTTTTTTTCATCAAAACATCATCATAAGAGCACAGGGTTGTGTGGTATGACATTTTCCGATTGCGCATCGCACTCAAAATTTACAGAAATCGAACAATTTCCGTCAATTTTTTTATGTAAAACTGTTATTACAGACGACTGAAGTTATAATTATTTGTATAAACAATCAATTTTTTTATGGTATAAAAATGTGTGATTAGGCACAATGAAACTTCCGACGACATTGCGCGACTGGTAAACCTTAAAATATATATATATATATATATATATATATATATATATTTAAGTTAAATTTATTTAACTTTATTAATTAAATCATAAAAAAGCGTAACAAACTATCGTGTCGATCGTAGAATTTTAATTAATTAAAAAAATTCGAAATATGTTCAATTTTATCAGTTTCTATAAACTTTTAGAACGATGCGCGACTTGAAGATTTCAAAAGATTTTTTTAATTGTTTAACGTTGTTTTCCTGGCAACTTTTCCGCACTATGGCGGTTTGAAAACATAATCTTAATTTTTTTTTCGGCTCACGCTACTGCGTGGGCATAAAATTCATGACGCTGCATTTAATGGTGATTTGATCTGCAGTCACTAAATCAGAAAGAAATAATTTCGTAGTCAATACAAAAAAAAGGGGAAAAAATGGCGCCCATCTGGAATGAGCACTTTCAGCAGATTCACTTGGGATGTTGATGGAATGAAGTTCGTTCACGGAACGAAGGAGGGGCAATTGAGCCACATGTGCATTCCAAAGAGCCATGAGAACAGAAGATGGACTATGGCCGCTATTTTAATTAGAACCTCATAAAAATGTTAAGTGTTATATGTTTACTTTACATAAAAAAAATTTAGAAAAAATGTCACCAAGCATAAAGACTGACATGGGTTTCTAGTACGGAACGTTCCAAATGAAGTAGGGGATTTGAGTAAATGATGTTGGGATGGGTGCTACTTTGACGAGTTAATCTATAATGTAATCGAACAAACTCGGCAACAGTAATAGGGTCGATAAAAAAAAAGGAAAAAAGATTGTTTAAGGAATTTAATTAATTATGAATTGTTTAAGGAATTTAATTTAATTGTTTAGGTCTTTGATTTTAAATAATATTTCTCTATATAAAATAAGAGTAATTATTTTATCTAAACAAAAGTCAACGGTAATTGATAGAAAAGAATGGTCTTTTTTTTTTAATTTTCATTTGGGGGTTTAATATTTTAATGACTTAAGTGTTTTTAAACACACTGTTTTACTCTGTTTAAAATTCTCTTCTAATAAACTGAAAGGGCACTAATTATAGTAGGAAATGACATCATTCTTGTTGAAAAACTTGTTAAAGGTACAAAGTGTATTTATAAAAATGTATTTAAAAAATTGGAGATAATTCTTGTTGTTTTAGAAGTTTAGACAATTTTTTAAAGATTGTTTAACTTTAAAAAAAATTTACCAAAGATCAGGGTTATATCGATCCCTATCTGTTCAAGAATTTGAGTGAAACACTTCTTGGTTGCGTGACAAAGTTTATTACACATAATACGATACTGCATGTCGGATCATTTTTAATTGTTTTTCTTTGTGTGTATTTCAGACGACTAACAGCAGCAGCCTCCTCCCTCTCGAGTGGTGCTGACGTCCATCTGTGATATATTTGTTTTTCTGACGAAAATGAAGTCCGCTGCCCTGAATGGAGGAGGAAAGACTTGAAATATGAAGAAGAAGAGTGTTCCAAAAAGCTTCACGTGTGAACAATAACCAATTTTTGACAAGAAGTTGTCCTGTCGACATTTTTACTCTTTTTACAGGTGAAGAATGGGGAGATATTGAACTCTTAAAGTAATTTAATGGTTGCCAGTTCTTCCCTTGGCTACCTGTTCTTTTTAAAAAGGTACTCCAGCGTGGTGCTGTAATATGTGGCAGATTTTTTTTTTAGCCGTAACCTTGTTTCTTTCTACTGGAGAATACGTAAGAGACTATAATTTAGTTTTGGAGTGGGTGCAAAAGCGAGTTTTTGTCGAATAGAAAAGTAATATTTATTTTATATTTCTTATAAATCTTTACATGTTTTTAAATGTCACTAAATATGAGTGGCCCAATGCAAAAGCAGTTGTATCCAAGTTATATTATTCGAAAAATGAAAATTTTGGTATCAATAGGTACTTCAGTTTCAATTTTAAAATGTAATTAATGAGAATCCCGTTATTTAATAACAAAAATTCAAAAAGAAGTCGCACAGAAACAAAAGTAGCTATATCCACGCTAATCGAACTTTATACAGACACAACAGTAGTTATATCCAGAAAATGTAATTTCTGATAGGTTGAGACGTGGATATAGCGAATTTAGATTATTGAACAAAAACCGTCATTGTTAACTCTACGTGTTTTTTGAAGGGCTGTCCGCCCTTCATTCGTCTCGATAGCGCCATAATGCCCTTTTTTTTTCCTCCGCCCTCTTTTGAAAAAAAATTCCGTTCTTTTTGCCTTTTTCAGACAAGCACAAGAGTCCTTGCTTCAATTGCTGTCTTTAAAAACGGCATCGATTTAAACGTTTTTTGTGTAATTCGAAATTAAGTGGATTATGACAGTAGAAAAACAAACTCCTTTTTAACTACGCGTGTTGTGCAATCGCGATGATTCCGCGGTAATTTCGAACGCGGGGCATTTCACGAATCCTATTGGTTGCCTGCCTAAGTATTTTTTTTGTATGTGTTTTTTTAAGAGGGTGGTTTGGGGCGAGATTACAGAGCAGGTATTCTATTACCAAATTTTGGAATTAAGTAACCGTTTGATCAGTTTTGTGAGGGGTCTGATTAGGACTACTTACCGTAGCAATTGCTACACAATGCATACAATCGGGCAACACCCTTGGTTAGATTTTGAAATTTTTCGCAATCCACTCGAACTTTTAGTGCATATAGCTGCTTTTGCACCTGGAGTACTCATTTATTAAGTTATCTAAAATAATAATTACTAAATTGTAAAATAGTTTTTAATGTGGACGCATTAGATTTTCTACAATGGACGATTACAACATCCTAGATCTGAACATAAAGAAGCGATATTGTTGTTTGTCTATACGAACTAACTTACCCTAAATACCACAAACAAGTCTAACCTTTGCCACGCATCCATTTAATAAATATTCGTCTATTAAATAAATATTCTTTTGGCTCGAATAGGTACTGAAAAGGATAGGTGCCCTTTTAGCCTAATCATTACCACATATTGATTGAATATTAAACTAGGTGCGTACGTTGTGACCACTGAATTCTAACTGTAACTTCTGGAAGGCTCACTCAATTCCTTTATGGGCGCTGAAGGTTTGTGGTTGCTTATATTTGAAATTTAAAAGCACACAATAAGAACTTTTAAAATTACGATTTTATGGCATTGATTTAAATGAGGAAAAAACAATTACTTTTTGTGAAAAATTAAATTGAAGCAATTATGAGAGGGTTTTAGCCATGCAAAGCAAATTGCTTAGTACTCTTCGATGGTTTCGATTGATCGGTGTTTTTATTCTGTTTAAAGTTCATATGAGTTTTTGTTGATTTGGCAGAGTTCGCCAAGGTGGAATTGGTTGGTGGCCTGGTTGGTTCGGTACAGGTGATCTGGTGGGGTTGGTGGCCTGGTTGGTTCGGTACAGGTGATCTGGTGGACCAACCATACTCCGCCCCTGTTGGACAGCTCGTCCAACTTTTACTTGCACGGGAAGTGGACAAATCTGTGTAATGGGTCTTTTGTAAACTTCCCTAGAGGTGTGGATTTCTACTATTCGAACTTAACAATCAGGGTCCAGTGAATATTCTTTGGATCCGTGCGAGGCTCCGTTTCACAGGTGGGTAATTAGGTTCTTTGAGGACTACCAGTTGGTCGACTTGAACATTGGGTATCGAGGTATTCCACTTGGCTCGCTTTTGGAGATCATTTAGGTAGTCCAAGAGCCTCTCTATTTCCCAGCATCCCGTTCCTACCGTCCTTGCCATCTCGTCGATGTGATGTCCTATTGACACGTCTCCGCATAGGTCATACGCGAGCAACACATAGATATTTATTGCTCGGTGAAACTGCCCCGCCGTGTCATCATTGCCAACAACCTCTCTCCATAATTCATATTTTAACTTCTTGTTCTCGTCTTAGACTTGTATATAATCGCTTTTTTAACACTTCATCTCCCACATTGTCCTATTTATTGAATCATCCACATCATCCATCACTATTTATCTTTTTAAATTACACAGGATTTTTGCCTTTAATTTGAAATTTATTTAGTTTATGTGTATATTTTAGAATTTTAATGTTGGTTTAAAAATCTAGTGTTTGGCGCAGCTTGGCCATATTTGGCCCTTGTGCCAGTAAACTCCAATTAACCAACCAACGGGTCCAGAAATACGATTTCATGGATTGAACTAGATTCCACCTAGAGATGAGATAGAGTATAGAAATTTGAGAATTAGGATCGGGAAATGAAAAAAATTGTTCTCCAATTGAAAATGGCCTGGTTGGTTTGGTTAATAAACGTCGCACTAAAGCTGCACAGTGGACCTTAGTTTAGAAGCGTATGAAAATTGCAAAGTGTTCTTTAAGTGTAACTTTAGAGCGTTTTAAATTTGGCTTGATGGCTATTGGACCAGCAAAATCATGCCTGACATTTTGGAATGGCCTTGAAGGTCTAACTTTTTCTTTAAGTAAATTACCCACGAGTTGCCTTATAGTATGTGCTTTATTCCTAAAGCATACCCATACAGTAGAAAATCTTTCCTGCCCTCTTCCCGATTTAAACCAATACCTTTGTCGTATTAGCGTTAGAGTTCCTGCATGAAGAGCCTTTTTATATAAATGCTTGATGATCAGGTTGGTTAGGTGATGGGCTTTAGGAAGCAAAATTTGATGTTTCTGCTCGTCTGGAAGGATTGAGTGTTCAAGTTCAGCTAAGAAAAATGCTCAAAGAAATATGGGAATTAGAGATTGGAAGTTGCGTTTTAGACCTGAAGCATTTAAGTTCACTTTTGAACGATTCGTTTTGCACCGCGTTTATGCAGTGGCTGTTTGCAATTCTGTAGCACTGTAGTTTCTAAACGTTTAAAGGGTAACTTAACACTTGCAATTATGAATGAATCGTATAGAGGTAGCGATGAAAGTGCGGTACAGTTGTTACGTCTGCAATTGGTGTCAAGTCAACAAATTTGCCCAATCCAGAAGTTACAGTTATAGATCCGTGATTGCGACAACATAACATTTAATTCACAAAATCAATTCTATTTAAGATAATAAGCGAGGTAAAGTAATTTATTTAATATAATATAAAAACCTTTTCATACATTTAGGAAACAATTTTAAAAGTCTGTTTCTTGATCGGATTCTGGGATTCAAATTTTGCTAAGTTTCCCCCTCAGGAGCTCTCAATAAATTGACACAAATATAAGTTTAACCTAGGAAAGGTATACGATTCTTTAAAAGGGATGTTACCAATGTGTTTTAATTTTTGTAAATGCCTTGACGAAGAATTCTGCATTTTTTTTTTTCAGTTGGGGAGTAGGATTCAGATTGTAAAACTTCACAATTGAATTGTTATTCTGCTATTTCAGGGACTGAGATTTCGTAATTGTACTACTTATAGTTATTGCAATTAATGGTTGTTATGTTCTTAATTTTTTTTAATAATGACTGTACTTCATATGCTCATGCCTTATTCAAAGAAAGTTGGGGAGAAAATCCTCCACTTAATAAAAAACGCTGCTGTTGTTCGTGTCTTCATTCAACCGCACTCAGTCAATAAGGCGAATGTCATCCCTTCGAGTAATGAAGTTTTTGCAAGTATTTTTATTCAACATTTTACGGAAAGGATTTTACAAAAGTGTATCCGTAGAGCTAACGCCTAGTAACAAAAGGATGAACAACCCTTTAAAGCATGGGTGAACTACTGAGCTAAATAAATAAAAAGACTACTAACTGGAAGGAATACGTAATTTAGCGTGGCGCGCGGATAATGAGAAGGTCGAGAAAATATTCTACCTTGGCTTTTGCACCGTTTTAGTCCAGTTGCGTCGGTCTTGACTATTTGATTAATATATATAAAACGTCGCACTAGATCTGCACAGTGGGCGACTGTTCGGGGCCTATCTCGAAGGTCCGGGAACGATGCCTCGTATTTTTGAACCATTGTATTTTTGAAAGACAGAAATGTAAAGAATAACTGCCGTATGGTAAACGTCATGAAAATGAACGAATTTTTCTGCCGTGGCTCTAAAAGGTGTAAAACGTGTATGCTTACTCCAGTGATTATTTAAGCTCAGTGGTGTTGCCATACTTTTTAAAATTAATATCAAGATTTCAATGAAAGGGTGACATACGCCTTTTTTGACTGACTTGAAGATATTTGTTCTGTGTGGGGAACGTTATTGGAGGACTGATAATACAAACAGACGAGTCCAAATGTTTCTGCTATTCATTATCCGCGGGTGCAGCTTGACGAACTTTGTATCAACACATCAACTTTGTATCAGCCATCGAACCTGAAAACAATTATACAAATTGGTGTATAGTACAAACATACCAATATGGCAATGTGTGTATTAAACTCGCAACTTGGTCATTTCCTGAAACGCGAAACTGTGAGTCATTGGTCGTCTGTTCGAATTCTCAGTCCTCCAACTCTTCCTATCTGAAAAAGAATAGTTTATAAATTATCTATAAAGAAATTCGAATAGAACAGTGACAGTTCGGCGCCTATCTCGAAGGAAAAAATTTAAGGACATTGGACCTCGATCACATTTTAGGTGCACCATAGAAATTGGAGGTAAGTTCGGACGACGTATTGTTACTTAGCAGTGAATCTGGCAACCCTCCGGTCACAAATTCACTGCATTTTAACATTAACCCCCAGTATTACTTGTATTTAATGTAATTCGGTACATTTTGAAATCAAATTTACTAAACTATTAGGTAAGAAAAATAATAAGTATCCTTAACAAAAACGTTGATTAAACTAAAATTAACAAAATTCGGTTTATATAAAATGTTAAGATAATATAGTTAGGGCGCTAGATGGCAACACCAATCAAAAATATTGTGTATAATTTTTAAACTAAGGAAGTCGATGAAATTCGACCGCGTCTTGCATTTCGTTATTCATGTAAAGTCATTGGTGAAGTATTAGTAATAAATCAACGAGAATTCTAATTTATTTTTTTTATATGATTCAACATAAAATTGTTTTGTGCTTGGGTCCTTGCGCTTAATGAATATTTTATTAACAAGAACAATGTTTTTAACTATATATATAAAAAATTAGTGTATATAAAATATTAAGATTTAATAGTCAAAGTATTATTTATAATTCTTGAACTTGTTCGGAATTTAAGCTATCCGTATATATGTAAAGTTGCAGCTGTTTATTTTATAGCTACTGTTCGGCATTTAAGTTATCCGTATATATGTAAAGTTGCAGCTGTTTATTTTATAGCTACTTTCATATTTTGTTTCATGTTCGATCCAGAACGCGGCATTGTTTTCTAAATTGTCATTTAATTAATTGAAGTTTTGAAAATTAAACATGTATTGTAATAGTTTATAGCTCGCACTAAAATATATCTGGATGTTTTTATTGACCTCCAATATTTCATTAACTAAATTTGATAGAAAATTTTATTTAATACAAATATTGACGATCAACAACAGGCTCCAAGACCCAAACAAGTTTGGTCCAGCTAGTATCTACTAAATATCCCCAAATGAATATCGAACTTAGTAAAATTATCAATATTCACTGGCAGGTTGTTCCATTTGTCTATTGCCCTATTATAGAAAGTGTTTTCTCCGTTCCCGATTAAAATGGGATTTGTTTAATTTAAACCAATGACCGTCATTCTAATTAATGAATGGACTTGGAAAGTGATGGCTAAATTAGTCAAACTGTGTCCAAAGAAAAATCATTTAAAAGTTTTAATTCTATTGCGAATTTGATAAATAATTTTGTTTTCGTTTTTATATATAAATAAAATATTTAAATGGTCGGAAAAATAGAAAAAAATTATTACCCTGCAAGCTTCGGTTTTGTATTAATGTATCTTGTATTTCTCGTACACTATTCGTTCGTAGATGCAAGGTAGCTCGAACGTAGTGGATACTCAAGCACGTAGCCAGGATTTTGCTAAGGGGGGGGTCCAAGAGTTGCTACGATTTGGGGGGGGGGGGGGGGGTAGTTTCTTCCCCAGCTTTGACATTTAGAGCAAATTTTAATTAAAATTTTAAATTAAAAAATTTGAACTATAAATGAAATTTTTTTTCTTCACATTTTGAGAACAGCGCAACTGTTTTGTCACTCTTACATCAACTGTGTTTCTGTCTCGCAAAAAGATCTTTCCGATATTTATTGTAACTAAATAAACTTGATTCGTCTAATTTAACAAAACAAACAAAATATTTTACAATAAAAGTTCGTAAATGTGACTTTATGCCTCAATGTCTAGTTTTAAGCTATTTACCTTTTACATTTTTAACAAATAAATATTTGAAATTATGTTTATTTTAGCTACTTAAATTAATAAATTTTATAAATAGTTTTCAAATTAAAATTTTTCTGCTTTTAAAAAAACATAAAGTGTTAGTAATATAAAAAATATATACAATTTTTGACATGAGCCAGAGTTTATTGAGTACAAGAAAAGTTAAATTGGATAATGTTTTGGATAAATATAAATAATCAATTTAAATATTAGTAAAATGAAATAAATAATAAATTGTTGAATATATAAATATTCAAATGATTCAATAAAACTATTAGAAATTTTGATTTTATGTAAAACGTATTTTAATAGTATTTACACTAATTCGATGCATTGAAATTTCATTTATTATAAGTAATTTATATGTTGTTAAAGATTAAAATGATCTTCGACTTAGTTTCTATACATAAACATTCTTAGTGTTATTGACTTAACAATGTATAGAAAAACAAACATTTTAATTAGTCACTGCCAATTGATTAGTATAATTACAAAAGTCCATTTCATTAGGAAAGATATGGTATGACGTTTAGAATACAGAAATATTTACTTACTTGCAAAACAGTAAAATATACTGATAGAAAAAACCTCCTACATTTGTTTAAACTAAAAAAATGCTTCCTAAATTTGCCGTCTGTACTCTGAAATAACTAGTCGTGAAATAGAGCTGTAAGCTGTTCTACCTCTCTTCATTTTCTTTGTCGATATACTCCCCTACGACTCTCCGGACCTTAGAGCTCGGGACAATGCACTTGTAGTGTAGGGTTCATTCCAAAACCTGTAGGACCTGCCTCCACAAGCATAGAACGCAATGCCCTTGTAACAATGCAGAGAGCATCTATCAGCCAAAACGGCTATCCAAGGGTCAGTTAATTACAAACAGGTGAGGACGACAGGACCATGAAGACGAAGCGAAGTAGACTATACATTACAATCACTATAATTCCCAGAAAAGCCTTTTTCTTTGACCCTTGACATGTGCTTGCTACAATTTCAACGCGCCTTTTCCGACAAAGTAGACAGTTTCTTTGTAAAAGTGGATATTTGACTAATGATACACACAAGTCGTCTTCCAAAGAAAACTGTTGAAAAAGGTTTGTAAGCGATTCCATTGTCAAACCTACGACAACTCATTGTCCTCCTGTTCCTTTCAAAAAGACCCCCCCCCCCCCCCCAAACCCTCCAAGAGCAGTTTAAACACTTTTACGAATAAACAAGGGTGTGAAACTGTCCGGGCTTTCTTTCCAAAGCGGCTCTTTGTAGTAATACACTAATGAATTTAGTTGCAGCCCGGCTGTACTTACTGTAGTGGACGATCCGCCACTGGCGTTTTTAGGGATAACTTGTTGAAATTGACAAGAACGATAGAGTAGTATATGGCACAAAAAAAAAATCTTGACCTGAAGGGGGGGGGCTACGTCCTTGGGATACTTATTCAAAATTTACTTTTGGAAGCAAAAATCATTTATTTATTTTTTAAGTTTATATATAATGTTTTACTTAGTTAATCGCATCAAGCATAATTTGTATTAAAACTTATTAGAGAAAGAGCAAATAATGTTTGAGACAAAATTTGCCTATTCATTAAGGAGAACAACTTGAATTGTTGCGGAATTTAATTATCCGTATATATATAAAGTTGCAGCTGTTTTTATTGGCTATTTTCAGATTTGTTTCTTGTACGATCCAGAACGCGGTATCGCTTTCTAAATTATAATTTCAATTAATAGAAGTTTCAAAATTTAAACTCGTTATTTAATACTTTATATCACGTCTTATTTATCATTTTAATAGATTAAATATAGTGTTTTGTAAAGCTGATACAGGAATGAAAATATTCTCATTAATGTTCCACAAAACATAAATCGAACAACAGATGGCAGCACAATGCATAGCTCCTATTTCTCAGTGTTTTGAAATAAGATAACATTTCGAATATTCTACTATGAAAATTTAAGTTCACTAGTATGTTTTTAAAACCATTTGAAATTTTACTTGGGAAAAGTTATGTTGTTTAAATTATATGGAATTTTCATAAGGAAATAGTTCTAGTGTGACGTTTTTAACCAAACCATCCTTTAAGGAACCAGAAATTTTTATCAACTAACTTATCTTAACTAGCATCTCCATGTAGGATCGCCTGTGCGTGGAAAATCATCTTGTCGCGATAATTGTTCCAGCTTTGGCGATATAGTATTTCGCAACCCTGTGGAAGGAATGTCTGTTCGACATTTTGACTGACATTTTTTGTTTTGTTTTTCAAATGGCATTGTAATTATAGCATGGAGAAGAGCTAGTTTTTTCGCAATAAATTGCGACCATGATTTAAGAACATGCATTCGATTTATTGATATAATTTTTTTTAATTTATTTATTTGATTGTAATTCGCAATTTTAATATTATTGTAATTATAAAAATGATTTTACGAATATCTAAGAAATTATATTATACCATCGTGGGACATACCATAAACCAGGTTGGCCATTTATTCACCCCGAGACCTTCACAATTTTAATATTGTAATTATAAAAATGCTTTTATGAATATCTAAGAAATTATATTATACCATAGTGAGACGCGTCAACCAGGTTGGCCATTTATTCATCCCCGAGACCTTTGTAACGTTAATTTTGTTATAATAAAAGAATATAAATTTAGTTTGTGGGAGGTGCAACAAGCGATGCGGGTGGAAGAAATTGTTTACAAGCAAAAAATAGTCAATAAATAATATTCTAACATCTTGAATAATTGACCAACTAAGTTAGAACTTCGCTGCTAAACATAAATTTCTGAAAGCAATTTTAAATTGTAGCAAAAAGAAAAACGAATCGTACGTTCATCTCGCAAACAACAACGGTTTGTTTAAAAATGAGTTTAAAAAAAAAACGTCTAAAAAATTTATTTCTAATATCTAGCAAGACTGCTTTTGTAGCTTGCTAATTACCGTGCTTGACTTCGGAACAATAGGTCGCGGGTTCGATTCTCGACGGGGACTACTCGACTGGTTTCCCCGCTAGTTCGTGGGACCAAATAGTTTTTATTTATTACATTAGATTTTTTTACATACACCAAAAAAAAATATAATAATACGAGTCATAAAAAAAAATATCCTATGACAAGTTTTATTATTAATTATAATAGTTACAGGAAATAGATATTGAATTTTATAATAAAATTGTCCAGTATTAGGTTGATTATTGTTGTCAACAATCAGATGTCTGCTGTTGAAAAATTAATCTTCTAAAATTCGACTACTACAAGAATATATATGTATGTGGTTTAGAATACAAAGGACCTAAGTTAAGTCAGTGAAACATTGCTCTTTCTTGTTCCAAGCCATATATATATATTATACATGTTCTATATCTCACATGTCTTTACATTGAATAGTATATTGAAGTGAATGAAAAAAGGGCGATCTCGTGTGCAGGTTTATACACGGGTACTTGGACTGGTGTTTGAGGATGGTTTGGTTAAATAACGTCGCACTAGAGCTGCACAGTGGGCTATTGGCGACGGTTCGGGGCCTATCTCGAAGGAAAGACCCGGAAACGATGCCTCGTATTTTTGAACTATGGTCAAATGAGGAAACACCTGAACTGGTACCCAACGCCTTCAATAAACGTCGGGACTTCGGAACCCCGATCAGATGTATCGTGCACCAGTCCCGTATACACGCCGATAATTTTTGTGGATGTTCTGGACGACATTCCTAGTATTTTGTAACGAATCTGGCAACCCTCCGACCACAAAATCACTACTTTTTTTTCTTCTTTTCTTAGTAAAGTCCGTCGCACAGGTTCGAACCGGGAACCCTTCGAATCCCAGCTGACGCCTTTATCCACTGGGCTATCGGACCCCCTGGTGTTTTTAGGGAAGTTGGAGATTTAACATAGCTATCGAACGGTGTGCGGGTGTCGGTGACTAGAGCTCCGAACACTCGGATTGCTCCGCGATGACTAATCATCATTTTTTGCCGTATAACTTCGGGTGGGCCGGCTTGTCTTTAGAATTTACATAAACGGCCCGTATGCGAAAGGGAATTCCCCGATCTGACAAGCGAAGAAATGTGTCTCAAACTTCTCCGATAAAAATAGATGTCGAAGCTGAAAAGAAAAAAGCTTAAGGCAACTTCCTTAGCAGGAAGTTACGACTACATGTTGCATATCTATAACAGTCAGACGTTTTAAAGAATTTTTCTTACACAAGCAAGTGTAATTTTAGCGTTCCTCTTTCATTTGCGCAGGTAACATTTTGTAGGCGATATACAGGGTCGCCTTTAACAGCCGTGGGGCTGTGTGCGAACCTAGCTGTGGGGCATCTTTAGTCAGTACTTGGACCCCTATTTTTTTAGTAATCCAGATTCTATATTGTACTAATCTAACTTATGAAGGGAACTCTCCCTCGGAAAACAATGCAATTTTTTTAAATTTGCATTTTGATCGTTAATAAATTTGTAGAAGGAAATATAAATGAATAAATTCTGTCTAATACGTTTTTTCTGTTACAGTAAAAAAATTCTTTGGACGCCAAATAACTTATGATCGGCGATAGAATAGATCCTATATATATAAATAAATGGAAATAAAAAGCTATGCATTTGCAGGTTTAATAATAGGAATTAATATTTTTCCCTAAAATTAATTTTATCTACTAAATTTCCGAAGAAAAATCAATATTCTTGAAACATTCTGTAAGGATTTCTCTTTAACTGTTAATAGTAATAAAAGAAAAATTCTTATCTTTCGTAAAAGCGGTAATTTATCTAAGCATGAAAAAGAATTTACAACAACAATAATAAATTGGAAATTGTTTCTGCTACTTTTATCTTTGTATTCCATTTTCCTTATCAGGTTGTTTTAATCTCGCCAAAAAATATTTTATATCTAAAACAAATAGTGCAGCAAAAAAACTCTTACTGATCCATACTGAACTTGCACTTGTATAACTTATCCTTTAACTGCACTAATAATAAATTTAGTTTGGATATCTCAATTAGAATTATTTTACATAACGCTGGTTTTTATTTTGTTTGGCTTTCCCAAGACTCTATAATATCCCACTGTGCAGCTCTAGTGTGGTGTGACGTTAATTAACCAAACCCAAGACTATAAAGTCGCTGAACATTACTTCAGTGGCGGCTCGTGCACTACAGCAAGTACAACCGGGCTGCACCTAATTTTATGAGTGTATTTTAAAACCAAAATTATATATTTTACTAATTTTCTTAAATGAAGATTAGAATTGGAAATGAAGATGACATTTCAACTCTAAGTAAAAAAAATCTCCGATAAATAGCAAACGTGTTCCCGTAATGCACAAATTCAGGAGATGAAAAATTCCATTCAATCAAAATTGCAGCCAAAAAGCGAAGTACGAAATCGGCTGCATCGTTGCCATGGCAACCTTACGTAGTATGACTTCCCCAACACGCTAAAATGGAGGATGTGACGACACAAACGTAGCGCAAAAAGATTTTTTCAAATTAGCTGTACTAGGGTTTTCGATTAAATGATTGGTTCATTGCTGAATCGACGAGGCGGGGTGGAGGAAAACGATAATTTCGAAGAATATCTCCAAACCGAAATAGTTTTCGATAAGTTTGCACGTGTGTTGTTATTTCTTTACTTAAATTAAAATTGACCGATTCGCAAGTTTGATAGGAGGATTGATTTTATTTTCAAAAAATAAGTAAGTGTTTTCTATTATTTTTACATGTTATCTTTCATAAAAGTTGAAAGGAAACTTTGGATTGAGTTTGAGTAATAAATTTTAAAGAATGTCCGTTCATGTATGGTTGTGGAAAAAGGCGAAGGGAGGGGAGTTACAAGTTTTCGGCTGCACTAACATTTTTGTCCACGGGCCGCCACTTACTTACCAATTGTTGTACAGGTATACCACGATCAATATACCCAAAATTACCTTGCTTCAATCAGCAATAACATTAAACATTCACAGTATAAATATATCGAAAACTTACATTTGATCGAAGTCGAATCGATTATAGATATATCAATTAAATTATAGGTATATCATTATAAAAAAAAATTATACAAATTCATTGCAATCAATCACGCATATTTATTAAAGCAGTTGTCTTCAAATTTTTTCCTAATAATCCCTGTAAATTTTTTAACAGAACAGAAAATGAAACCTGGAATCATGTATTTTTAATCTGTCCAATTTACGGCGAAGCCAGTAATATTTCCACTGTTCTAAAATTTCACAAAAAAGAATATATTTGCTTTTATAACTACGCAATCTCTTTTTTTAAAATTTGATCACTGAATTTGTGATGGATTCCGAATAACAGATTAAATCCCAAACTCCGACTAGACGTGCGATTTACTTTTGTATTTCTTTGCAATTTTGTTCAAAATGTGTTTTGATCTTTTAAAAAATTTATTGCATTATCTTGCGCTTTGTGTTCTTTTATATAATTTTGTATCCGTTTGTTGCCAATCATTGAAAACGAAGTACGGCCCACAATAAAAAAACTTATCTACCTATCTATGTTCTCAAATAGGACCATTTGAAACTACAGACAATTATTCTAATTTTTTTTTCTCAAAAGTCATTTTTTTCTCATTTTAAGTTTTATTTTATAAATCCATTAATTTGTTTATATTTTGAAAAAATGCTTAGACAATTAAATTTTGTAAATATCCGAATGTCTTTATTAAATGTCTATTATTAAATATTATAATTATTAAATTATGGGATACGTTTATAAATTATTCCAGTGTGTAATGCGAGTTTATTTTAAATTATTTTTCTTTGTATTTTTAATATCTTAAGTTTAATTAAGTGAACATACGTGAGTGATTCTCAAAAGCCTTCTTAAAACTTGATTAGTTTATGTGTTCAACAGTATTAATTAAAGTTCAATGGCAGTTATCTTTGCTTATAACAGGATTTCCACTCAAAATAAAGATTAAAATTCCCTGACTTTTTCGGAAGATTAAAAAAAATTCTCCAAGAGAAAAAATACGAAAAATTAAGGATTTTTATTAATAAATGTTGAGAAATATAAAAAGGAAGTGCTTACAAATAATAACATATGAAAGTATTAAAAAACCCGAGAAATGATCATTTTTACAAATTTATATTTTTGTAACGAAAAGAACATTTCATCGATGTTGAGAGGGAAAGGAATTTGGTAAGGCATCTTCATCTAAAAATTTTTGAAAAATTCCCTCACTTTTCCAGAAAAGTTGAGTTGTTCATTTTCCATGACAATTCCCTGACTTTTTAGGTAATTTTCATTTTCCCTGACAATTCCAGGATTTCCCTGTTTTCCAGATGCGTGGGAACCCTGTTATAAGTAAGATGTATTAAATATTTGTGAAGTTTCGTCAAATATAAATAACCAAATAATAACAAAAGGAATCGAAACCTAGCCTCGTCTTAATTAATCGTCTACTCTACCTTCTAAAGTTACAAATATACATTTCAATTCATCAAAAATACAATATACAACAACTGATTTTTTTAAAAAAAAAAACTATTATAGACTTATTTTTAAATTTTTTTTAATAAAATATGCACGTCAAAAATACAGTGAGTATTACATTTCATGCTGGCACAAAGTGTGAAGTAAAAAAATTATATAATTAAACAATGCTTGCACAAAATTATATAACAACTAATATTAAAAAACATAAAATATGAAAAATATAATATATATCTGCAACATTGGTAAAATGTATTAAATAAAAATAATCCAACAAGTATACAAATAATCTCGGAAACCTTTAAGTACATTCTACACAGACCTTATTTACGCGCATTATATATAGATCGGTCTATATTTTACAGGCAAAGTATAAAATCCAGGCATACTACAGAATGCCTGGCGTTTTTAAGCAAAGTATGAAATAGACGAATTCTTTTCATCTATAACATACTTTGCCTAGGCATTCTACAGAATGTCTAATGCTATTTAGACAAAGTATGAAATGTGAGATTCTTGAAAAGGCTTATATATTTCATAAACGACGTATATGAAAATGGATTGGTTTGGTTAATTAACGTTGCACTAGAGCTGAACTATATGAAAATGGAAGAAATACAAAATAATGAAATATAGGACTTCCTTAATGAGGAAGGACAACAAGGGGAAATAAAATATTTATTGAATTTCCTTGAATTTGAAAAAATAAAATATATTAATTTTTCTCACAAACTAGTAAATCTTGAAGAGAGGGCCATGGAAAGGTTTTCATTAAAATACATACATGAAAAAAAATATTAAACAAAAATATTAGAAAAAAAAAGCATTTATTCAAAATTTAATATGAGAAAATACAGTATGATTATTTTTGGTAAGTTTCGATTATAATGCAAATTAATTAAATTTCAAAGAAATTTTTTTAATGCTTGGATACATTATGGCTATTTTGTAAATTTTATTTCTTTATTTTTTAAGGAACTTTTATTTAATTTTGTAATATATTATCAATTTCCAATATCAAATAATTATTTTAACTAACAATGAATTTTTTAATATATATTTTCATCAATTTAAGAACTACTCGTTTTAAATAATTAATATTTTTTATATTTACTGAAAATTCATTTAAAAATTAATAATAAATTTGTTCTCTCATTTTTATTTCAGTAAGAAAGTTCTGTAATTTATTTAATATTTTGTTTTTGATGAAGACAAGTTCAATTTATAATAAAAATGCTTTCCTTCCTTGTTGCAACAGGTGGGTTCATATTTTATTTTCTCTTGTAAAAATATAAATAAATAATAAAATAAAAATAATTATTACAATAAAAATTGATATACAAGCTTTTTTTTTTAAATAAAAATAAATAGTATTTAAAATAAAATGTTGTCTTTCAACAAAAAAAAGTTTCTATTCTATTTTTTTCTTGTTTTCCGCAATAAGAAAATCCTGTTCTAAAGTTAAAGTAAAAGTTTGGTTTTCAAATGCTATTTAAGTAATAAAAGGATGACCTTCAACAACAAGAAGGTTCCTAATCAGGTTCACGTTAATTAACGTTTAATTGCATCTTGTTCTTCTAATAAGAAAGTCCTGTACTTTATTTTTTGTATTTCTTTCAGTTTCATATGCATTTTCAATAAAAGTCCTTTTCAAGAATTTTTTTCTAAAGACGCCAGGCATTCCATAGAATGCCTGGATTACATACTTTGCTGATAACGTACAAACTACGTGGTTTATATCCACCAACCGCAGAACCATCTGCGAAAAGCTAACGTCCATGTAGAAAAGTTCTTAGGTTTTGTTTTAAGGTAACAATAATTCAAAATACTATTTTTTTAAATAAAAATAGAAAACATGATTATTTTGATTCCAGATATTCAAAAAGATCAAATAAATACTATATAATCTTCTTATAAATCTCAACTATAATCTTCTTATCAGATATTCAAAATACAAAAAATAATCATTTGCTTCATAAACAACAAGTTTTTATAGAAAAAATTTAACAAGATATCACCATATGTCAGGTGTGCGAAAAATACCTTAACACTTAAAAACAACAAATATGTGCGCTTACTTTTTCTGTATTTAATAAAAATTAAAAAAAAATAACGAATTTTAGAACATTGGGAAGTATGCCGGATTTACCTCGGCAAACACGGCGGTCAGTGGCGGCGATTCGGGGGGGCAAGGGGGGGCGGTTGCCCCCGCACTTTTTTTGGATGTTGCCCCCGCACTTTTTTAATATTGCACTATTTAAAACTAAGTTACAAGTCAATTGTTTTACTGCATTTTCTTTTTTTTGGGGGGGGAGGGTATTCTGTCTTGATACCCCCTCTGTGAGCATGGGTTATTGGGACAGAAACCCGATGACGTCATGTTAGGTTTAATTTGAAATAAAAATAAAGATAACAAAGGGAAAAGAGCGTCAAACGGGGTCGTATAAACAAGATGCTCCAAAACATGCTATGGAAACCATATTGTGGTATGGCTGTTCGAGCAAAGACCACATAATTTCGTTAACCTTAAAATACTTCATTATAAGTTGCCAGTTTATTCTAAAGCAAAACCATCTCCCATGTTTTCTATAATAGTTTTAAATGTACTGGCCCGCGAAAACACCCAGCACCTGCTCTTTAATTTTTATCTAACTTTGTGATTTTTTTTTTTTTTTTACTTTTTGTAATTTCCTCTTTGACTTAAATCCAGGACCATAGAATCAACCCAGACCAGTAAGCTAATATCTTCTTTTTTTATTTAGTTCTAAATATAGTTCAAGATCAGACACCCTTTTTTTTTTATCAAGCGACTGTATATGAAACTTCTTACATTAAAATGTAGTATTGCGCAATCTATAGGCGCCGAACGTTTGAGCATTTGACGTTATAAGGGTAATAATTCTTGTTTTATTAGTGTGTGCATGTGATTTGCGGTTTTGTTTCCCTTCCCCCCCCCCCCCTACCCCTTCCCAACTCATCTGGAATCCAAAGTTGGGAATTTCGTCATCCGTTATTTAAAAATCCCTGATTTATGAAAATGTAAGCCCAAAGAAATAGCAAAAGAAAACGAAGGGAAGGTCATAGATCACCCAACTTGCCTTAAACTTAAAATAGACCTCTGAACGGACCTCTCATTGGACGTCGCCGCAGTGCAGCATATTGGACTATTGGCGACGGTTCGGGCCCATTTTGAAGGAAAGACCCGTGAACAATGCCTCATATATTTGAACATTGATCAGATAACGAGGACAACACCTGGCGCCGTTAAGTTGGTAAATTTCTTGTTTCTTTTAGATCTTTGAATTAAAATTACCTTTATAATTTAAATTTAATTAATGGAAGTTAATATTTATTGGTAATAATTAAATAATTTCTTTTGAATTAAATTATGTATATTAAATATTTAATTTAAAATCAACAGTGTCGATTGTGTTGCACAATACCATTCAATTCAAGTCTTTTGACTCCTACATTTCTTTAGCTCATGTAGCCTTTATATTATTCTTTACATTTTTGGTCAACTAAAACGCTTATTACATCTTTAAATTACCATAACTATAAATTATCTAACTAATCGTTACCACGCATATATTATAAGGATTCTCAAACTTTAAATTTGTTCTCTAAATTTATTTCAGAATTAGGGTTGATTTACTAATTTTAAGAATACATAGTTATTGACAACTATTAAAAGTAGTTAATGACATTGACAACTGTTGCTTCCTCGATATTCAAATGCCAGCGTATTTCTTTTTACTAATGAAAATTAATAATTTTTTTGAGAATTTTTTTTTTATAGATTTGGTAACGGGTTGGGTGAGGATTTTGTGGGGTTAAGAATTCCACTGAACCCCTATAAAATCTATGATCCCTATCAGTTTGAAACTGTAACTATTTTTCTCAGGGTTCCAAAAGTCGCACCACAAATGCAGAATTGCAAATACTGCAAAGAAATTTTCTGGGAATTGGAAGGGTGAGAAGATAAATTTTCCTCATTTCTTTTTCAACACTGACACAAATGTAAAGGATACCTATCCCTTTGGAGGTCGGTCAACAAGTATATAAATTAGATTCTTTGCAACAGTCCATATCCTTCCATAAAAAAAATGGTTGGAGGGGGGGGGGGGGGGGAATAATCGTAAAAGGGTTAGTTAATAATCGACCTGCGCGTCTCGTACCTATTTTAAGATAGTATCCTTTCTTTAAATAATTCAAAACAAAGAGGAAATATAAATATGCAATATTCATTGTTTTGGTGGTCAATATTTTTATTACCCCCCGCGCTCCACACACTTGTTTTATCTTGATCTTGCCCCCCCACTTTTACCACCCAATCGCCGCCACTGACGGCGGTTGCTGGGGCTTCACTTTCCAGGGGCTCAATCGCATTTACTAAATTATATGCACATGTTTTTAACTTACTTAAAAGTTTTTTTTTTTAAATAAATTATTTAAAAAAATAAGAACCATGGATTGGTAAAATAGAGTAATGTAAAGTTAAGACACAGTATTCAAAGGCAATAAACATCCCTTCTCAAAGGGGGGGATTGCGATCTCAGTGACAGACTTCCCCTATAATGGCTGCTTCTTGTTGGTGGATACTCTTACCTCCATGGGTGGATGGGTGTATAAATTTGGAAAAATAAATGTATATTAGTGTTTATTAGAACAAAATTTAATGACTGTTTAGGATTTGCAAATCTTGGAGGTGTTATGTTCCAGCCTCTATAACATAAAGAACTCATCCTTTAAAAAAAAAAGTAGACAATTTGAATTTCTATATTAGTTTTAAAAATAAATTATGCAACTACTGTGATTTTTTTTATTACTAGGAGGCTCCGCCCCCTGCTCCGCTGACGCTCCGCCAACCCCCGGAGGATTGCTACGCAATCCTCATAGGTTTGCTCCGCAAACCACTTCTCGCTTCGTTCGCTAAAAGGTAGGACACAATAACAATGTGTCCTAGTAACAATACTTTTTTTAATTATATTACCAAAAACTTTAAGCGTTGAAACTGTAAAATTAAATTATAATTCATCTTGGCATCAATACATTTTTTCGCCATGTAAATATATATAAAATCATTCAATTTAATTTCTTTTAAACTACAAATGAAAACAATGGAACCACTGGCAAGCCATTATTTATAATTTTATTTCTACCATTATTTATTATTTTCCACGTTATTTTCACACCTTTCCCTGCGTTTTAGTTTAATTTATAACATTATTGGTAGTTTGTTTTGGCATAATTGACGTTAAGCTTACAATACTTTTGCCTACCAGAAATGTGTACGTTACTAAGTTAATACGTCATAAAAATGAAGTTTATAGAAATCTAGTTTTCAAAATTCTCAACAGATGGCGCCACGTCAATGTTCCGCTAATGTAAAGTTTAAAAAGGCGTTTTTCAAAACTTCTATATTTAATGTAATAGGGTTTATATTCTTCCTAATTTAAGCTGACATCAACAAAATAATTATTTACTAATGAATTGAAGTGGCTAATCGTCAAAATGGTTTACATAATGGCAAAATAAAAATGCGGGTGCACAGAATTTCGTAAACAAACAAACTATTGCCACTCAGCGTACAGAAAAACAGCGTTTTTCAATCACCGCGTAAGAGAAATATATATAATTATTATAGAGGAGAACTGTTTAAATTAGTATATATTTTTTATACTTTTTTAATTTTTTCGTTTTCTAAAATGTATAATGTTTTATATAATGTCTCATTCTTTTATATTTTCACAGTATAGTTGCAAATAAAAGGAAGGCAACGTATGGCAGCTGTCCTGTTTATCTCGTAGGTATAAATGAAATTTACTCCAACGATCGGATATTGATTATACTGAAAACAAGAAAGACAAATAATTCTAATAACATTCCTGCAACAGAATTTAATTTGAAATGTTATATGAAAGAATGAAAATAATTTAAGCTATACAGTATAACTTTTTAATTACGTATTTCACAAAACAAATACTTTAATTAATATTTAAATATACTTTACGGCGCAATTTTAATGTCATTTAAAAATGGTCCGTGCTTTGTCCAACTTTCAATGTAGTGGTCCATGGCCATCTAAAGGTTAGGAACTACTCAATTAGAGCAATACAATGGGCTATTGGTGACAAGACGTACCTAGAATAATAGTCTGGAGAGGGTCCATTCATATAAAAATGTAAGAACCAAAAATCATAAAAAAAATTTAACGATATAAAATTAGAAAGATACAAGGGTCATTCCATATCAAATCAACGGAAAAAAAAGGATTTTGACACCCACCCCCCTCCGATTTTTTTAAAATTTGGTGAAAACGCTTTTCTAGTGGGTCAAAGTAAATATCCGAATTTTTTTTGCTGTATCTCAAATAGTTTTTATTTTACAGCCATTCGAAATTTCAGAATTTCAGCTCATCTTGCACGTTTGAGATTTTTAAAATCAGTCGCATATATCTAGAGATAAAATTCTTTCTCCAGAACTATTCATTGGATCTCTATGGATTTTTTTTAGCAAATCAATAAAAGCCTATTGATGTTATAAAAAAATACTTCATTCCTCAAAATCAATAAAAAAATCCAGGAAAAAATTTGAAAGAGGCAAGTATTTGATTTTTTTTGTAGAAAAACTTACTTTATAAAATCGAAATTATCTAAAAGAGGGTCCTCCACAATTTTAATTTTTTATACATGAAAATAATTGTAAGAACATGTTTTATCATAATAAAGAATAAAATTGATGGCTATTTTTCTCTTTATAGTAAAAATTTTCACTTTTGTCGGCCATCTTGAAAAATCACAAATCTTGAAATTTTTTTAAAACAAACACATTTTTATTTAGCAATATAATATATTACTGAAATTTTTATATAGTCATTTGTTATTCTGAAAACATTCATAAAATATTTTAATTAAATAATTTTGAAATAACAATTTTAAAGTCCCTTTAATTTAAACTTAATTTCAAGAAATTTGTTTTCTAGTCTATAGGTCAGTTCAACGAGACCATGGCACTTACCACCTCCGTTTTTTATAAAAATTAGTGTAAACTCTTTCTTTGTAGATAAAACTATATATACAAAATTATTTTGCTGTATCTCAAATAGTTTTCGTATTACAGCCATTCAAAATCTCAGCTCATCTTACACATTTAAGATTTTCAAAATGAGGCGCATATATCTTGATATAAAATTCTTTCTCCAGAACTATTCATTGTATCTCTATGAATTTTTTTTTGAAAATCAATAAAAGCATATTGATGTTATAAAAAAATATTTCATTCCCCAAAATCAATATAAAATTTCAGGAAAAAATTTGAAAGAGCAAGAATTTGATCTTTTTTTGTAGAAAACTTACTTTATTAAATTTAAATTATCAAAAACATTGTCCCTCAAAATTAATTTTTTTATACATAAAACTCATTGTAAGAACATGTTTTATCATAATAAAGAATAAAATAGATGGCTTTTTTACTCTTTATAGTAAAAGTTTGCACTTTTGTTGGCCATCTAAAAACTCGCACTTGTTGAAATTTAAAAAAAAAAGTAACATTTTTATTTATCAATAAAATAATAATGCTAAAACATTTGCATGAATATTTGTTATTTTGATACCATTTACTTAATTAAAATATCTAGATAGATTAAATATTAAAAAAAACTTTAAATAAAATTAATAGTATAACATTCAAAGTATTCTTAAAATCAATAGTTCTCTGTCAACTCAAACTATCAATTTCTTCAGTTCCTTTATTGACACTAAAAAATAACTTAAATGGCATTCACTTGATGTTATCTTTCCCACACTACATTTTGAAGGTTCCATTTTTCAGTTTTAAACTTAACTACAATTTGAAAACCATTTAACTAACCAAAATTAAAATTATCCTTCTGAGATATTCTTTATAAAAGTGTGACCAATAAGTTCATTCCCAACTTCTTTTCTGTCCATCTCTTTCAACCATCTCCATGTGAACATTCCATAGCTCAAGTGGCTTCAAGTGTTTACATTATGTCCCAATCAAATGTCTACAACACATGGAGGCCCTTGTAGGGAGGCACATACATTTATGAGAATTTTCCTTTTTTTTTTTGTCTGTGATCACCAAAAAAAAAGAAAGTCGCAAAATTGAGTATGGCTATAGACTAGAAAAAAATTTCTTGTAATTAAGTTTTAATTAAATTAACTTCAAAATGTTTATATAAAAATTATTTAATTCAAACGTTTTATGAATGCTATCAGAATAACAAATAATTATATAAAAGTTCCAGAATGACAAAAGTGCAAATTTTTACTATAAAGAGTAAAATAGCCATCAATTAAATTTTTTATCATGATAAACCATGTTCCTACATTTATTTTCATGTATAAAAAAGTAAAATTGTGGAGGACCCTCTTTTTGATAATTTAGATTTAGTAAGTTTTTCTACAAAAAAAATCAAATACTTGCCTCTTTCAAATTATTTCCTGAAATTTTATATTGATTTTGGGGAGTGAATTTTTTTTTGTAACATCAGTATGCTCTTATTGATATTCCAAAAAATTTTCATAGTAATACAATGAATAGTTCCAGAGAAAGAATTTTATATCTAGATATATGCGCCTCATTTTGAAAATCTTAAATGTGTAAGATGAGCTGAGATTTTGAATGGCTGTAATACGAAAACTATTTGAGATACAGCAAAATAATTTTGTATATATAGTTTTATCTACAAAGAAAGAGTTTACACTAATTTTTATAAAAAACGGAGGTGGTAAGTGCCATGGTCTCGTTGAACTGACGTATAGACTAGAAAACAAATTTCTTGAAATTAAGTTTTAATTAAAGGGACTTTAAAATTGTTATTTCAAAATTATTTAATTAAAATATTTTATGAATGTTTTCAGAATAACAAATGACTATATAAAAATTTCAGTATTATAATTATATTGCTAAATAAAAATGTGTTCGTTTTTAAAAAAATTTCAAGATATGTGATTTTTCAAGATGGCCGACAAAAGTGAAAATTTTTACTATAAAGAGAAAAATAGCCATCAATATTATTCTTTATTATGATAAAACATGTTCTTACAATTATTTTCATATATAAAAAATTAAAATTGTAGAGGACCCTCTTTTTGATAATTTCGATTTAATAAAGTAAGTTTTTCTACAAAAAAAATCAAATACTTGCCTTTTTCAAATTTTCTCCTGAAAATTTTTATTGATTTTGGGGAATTAAATATTTTTTTATAACATCAATATGCTTTTATTGATTTCCCAAAAAAATTTCCTAGAGATCCAATGAATAGTTCTGGAGAAAGAATTTTATCTCTAGATATATGCGACTGATTTTAAAAATCTCAAACGTACAAGATGAGCTGAATTTCTGAAATTTCGAATGGCTGTAAAATAAAAACTATTTGAGATACAGCAAAAAAATTTCGGATATTTACTTTGACCCACAAGGAAAGCGTTTTCACCAAATTTTAAAAAAATCGGAGGGGGGTGGGTGTCATGGTCCCGTTGAATTGACATGGAATGACCCACAATTATAAACAAGAAACTACACAAGTAAACTTAACTGAATGGTTAAGGCATCAAACAATACTTGCGTAAGATAATATACATAAGTATCGACTGATAATGATTGCCCTCTCAGATTTTTAATTTAATTAAATTTGGCTTGAGAGGGGTTCAGTCCCCAATCACTAAAGCTATATTGGGTCTCATACTATTTTTTATTTTGCAATATATACAAATAAGGCCGACCAACTACGGACTCTAGGCCTGGGAAGGTTGGACCTGTCAATCTAGCACATCCCCCCCCCCCCCCCCCCGATTCCCCAATGCCGATCCAATTGTTCTTTAAAACTACCCACTTCTGAAGAATTAACAACATATTCAGGCAAACAGAATTAGGCATGTCATTATAATACTATAACCCTATTAAAAATGCTTTCTAACGTCCCGATTAAGCTGTGATATGTATAATTTGAATTCATGGCCTCTAGTCACATTGGCAATATTAAATTTTAATCCCTCCACATCATCCAATTTCATAAATTTGAACAACTAAATAAAGCTCCTTCTAATACTTCTCTCGAGTGTACTATACATATTTAGAGTTATAATCCTCTCTTTATAATTCATTCCAAAGTACCCTGAATCATTTTCGTAGCTCTATGCTGAACCGTTATATTTTAACTATGTAAAACTAGATATTTTTTTAGAAAAATGACACCTGATACTGCTACCCTTTCCTTTTTAATGATCCCAGTCTGGATCAATAGATTAGTCTCATACAACGTTTTCTTTTATTTTTTACAACGACCTTTTACTATAACAACCACTCACATTGGCTATGTGAGAGATCGTTATATCCAGGCACGTAGATAAGGGGGTGGTTCAGGGAGTTCAAACCCCTCCCATTGAAAGTCAAGAAGAAAAATTTTAAAAATCGAATTACTGTAAAAATCATAAAAGTACTTTAAAAAACAAGAAAAATGTCAATTTCTAGTATAATACTTGTTGTTGAGTTGCATGAGGAATTACCTGGTGTTTCCAGGGAGGTCTTACCATGAGGAATTACCTGGTGTTTCCAGGGAGGTCTTACCCCGGGAAATAGTTTTCAAAAAGCTTCAAATACATGTTTTGAGGTAATTTTTATCTCAAACTAAGCGTAGCATGACGTCATCGTATTGCATTATCGAGCATTTTAATTTCGGTGTCAAAGGGAAAAGATCGTCAAACGGGATCTATATATTATTTAAAACAAGGATTCTTAAAATTTAAATTTGTTCTCTAAATTTATTTCATAATTAGGAAGTATATTTATTATTTTTTAAAAATAGTTAATGACTGATATTGGTAACGATTTCATGAAAAATAAATAACTGTTGTTGTTTCGATACTTATATGCCAATATATTCTTGTTTACTTGAATAAAAATTAATATAAGGTTTTAAAAAATGAGGGATGGGGTTGTTATTTTTTTTTTGGGGGGGGGGGGGAATACGTTACTCAGTCACTGAACCACCCCCATGAAAAATCTATACCTATGTGACTGGTTATATCGATTGCCTACTTTTGTGCGTAAATATAAACTTACTGACAAAAGGCAGAGGTTGTCAATGTGCTCAAGTCGGTCGTTCTCTTGAATTCTGATCAGAGTGCTTTTGTATGTCACCAGGTGATGAAAAAGGAGTATTGCGATTCCTGAAATTATTACGCCGATAACGTTCACTGCACCAGAAGTATCGATTTTGAACAGGAGGAATTCGATCCTGGTCATTGGCACTTTTTTCTAAATGGTTAGTGGTTGACGGCGACAGATCTTGAGATACCTCGTTTTGTCTGTTCGAATTAGCACTACTTTTGGGCAAAGTTGAATGCAAATCTTCTTGGGATTCATTACAATCAAGAACAGGCTGTTTAATAGTGGTACTTTTCTCCGGCAATGTCGAACTGTATAAAGATTCATTTGGGCAGGAGGTCAACTGCATGGTGCCATGACTCCTCTCCGACAAGACGACTGATGACATTGGATCTAGTTTTAATTCTTTTTTAGAGCAAAACTTGGTGGTAGTTGTATAACTTGCTGATAATATCGAATCTCGTTGGGATTGCTTAGATTTTATAGAAAATTGTTCTGGTTTAATGGTAGTAGCACTAAATGACATGATAGTTTTAGTGGAATTAGCAGAATCTTGTTGACATTCGGTTTGGTTGTGGGTACCAGCACTACTGCCAGAAGGAACATTTGATAAAGTGGAATTTCTTTCAGATTCATACCCAGTATAATTCAAATTTTGTGAGGGCACCACTGGTGATGAAGGATCATTCCAACTGTCAACAACAGTGTTACTCACAGAAGGCACATTTGACGATGTGGTCTTTGAAGGGAACATTTGAGGATTCTCTCTTCGAGATTCATTCGGAGATTGTTGCAAGTTTTGAAATGGATGATCATTCCAACAGATGACACTGACTTTATTCCCAGTAGAAATATTTGACAAATTCGAATACCTTTGGGATTTATTAGTAGAGCAATTCAAGTTTTGTGATGGTCCTACCAGCGCAGGAGAATCCTGATAATTATTCTCTGCTGACGGTTGAGACAGCCTATGCGACGACCAAGAACCAACGCAAGGACGCATGGGCGGAAATTTCTCTTCAATTGAAGTAAACTCCTGGTTGGGGTTTTTGGGTGAGCTCCCAATTACAAGACTTCGCCAGCCATCGTCCTTCGATGAAAACACGTCCAGGGAGAAAAAGGTTTTTTGGTAGGTGATGATCAGATATGGCGTGTTCCTGGGTACTTCATAAATACTCCAAGGTTGGAGAACATGACGCACCATGTGATTTTGCAGGGCAGTATAGAAGGCCCCTGGAATTTCTCTTCCCATTGCATTTGCTGCTCTTGAATCCCGTGGACAGAAATAAAGAATCGGTGCACTTGATGTCTGTATGACATGAACTTCATCTTTTGTTTGCCTCAGTCCAAAAGTGAAGAATTTTTTCACAATGAACATGTTCCCGTGTCGAAAAGCCAGTCGGATATCGCAGTTGGCCTTTCCTGGGCTGGCTACCTTTTCTTCGAAAGCTTCCGGACGTCGCTTTTTCATTCTGTCGTGAACGTTGTCGAAACCGAAGGATCGAAAATCTTTCTCCTCTTTAGACTCGTGAAAGGTCCTTGCCTGGTTGTCAGACACATTTTTTGATTTGATGTTAATAATCCGAAACTTTATTACGTTATCCGAAGCTTCTGTAGGAGGATTTTTAATGTACGGGATGAATTCGGTAGAGCCCACGAATACCCACGAGCTGCAATATGTACTCTCGTTGAAGGGACGAAATGTATCGCCGGAACTTCTTTCGGGAAACATACACTTGTCAGCTTCAGCTTCCATTTGAAGCATGAAGTACCTTTATCAATAACGGTAAAAAAAGTTGTCACATGCTCCTTTAAACGCCAGCTCCAGCTTTGGTTTATGCTGTGCTGGGTCCGTATTCCTGTCTTCGTATTGAGATCAAACAGCCACATACACATTTTAAAACCAAGGTCAGATGACGTATCTTCCTGCTTCATATTGTTGTTGGTTTGAAACATTTTCGGGTGCAAACTCTTTATCTTATTTAGAAGCCCTTCTAGATAAGACCCTTCCTTCCTAAAACCAGACTGCCAATATACACTTCGTAATTTAAAACCAGACTGTCAACAACATTATACACAACCTCAATAATCATGAGAATATTGAACTACAATGGCCCAAGTAGGGCCATTTCCAATTTTTCCTTGATAACTAGGTGTTTTCGCTTTCATTTGCTAAATATATTAATTTTCTTCAGACATAATTTTTCCCAACGCGAGTATTTTCAGAGCTTGAAATTCCTAACTTTTAGGGTTTCCAAATTATTGGGGGGGTCGGACTCCCCCCCAAACCCCCCTCGGCGCGACGTGCCTGTCTGGCAGCCATATACCCAATTCTTCCCCGTTTCTCGCCAACTCTACCCCGTTTTCTCGCCCTTGCAGGCTTCATCGGCTGCTAGACCCTTCCTCCTTCTAGATCTTTATACATTTCTATGGTCCAGATTTTGATGGGTTTTTTCCTGGTTCGATCCTGTGCGACGGACTTTACTAAGAAGAGTAAAAAAGTAGTGATCTTGTGATCGGAGGGTTGCCAGTTTCGCTACAAAAATACTTGAAAGTCGTCCAGAACATCCAACCAATTATACTGGCGAGTAAATGGAACTGGTGCACAATAAATCCGATCGGAATCCAATGTCCTGACGCCTATTGAGGTTGCGTCAGGTTCCAGCTCAGGCGTTGTCTTTATCATCTGACCATGGTTCAAAAGTACGAGATATTGTTCCCTGGTCGTTCCTTCGAGATAGGTTCCGAAACGGCGCATAGCCCACTGTGCAGCAATGGTGCGGTTTGGTTAATTAACGTCGCACTAGAGCTGCACAGTGGGCTATTGGCTACGGTTCGGGGCCTTTCTCGAAGGAAAAACCCGGGAACGATGCCTTGTATTTTTTAACCATGGTCAGATGACAAGGAAACACCTGAACTGGCACCCAACGAATTCAATAGACGTCGGGACTTTGGACCCCGATCTACTAGTCCCGTATACACGCCGTTAATTTTTGCGGATGTTCTGGTCGACTTTTCTAGTATTTTATATCGAAGCTGACAACCCTCCGATCACAAGATCAATCCTTTTTACTTTTCTTTGTCAAGTTCATCGGCTGGCATCGAATCAGGAACCTTCGTATTCCCAGCTGACGCCTTTAACCGCTCGGCCACGGAAACCACTGAACTCTAATAGGGTTGCTGGAAGGCTGAAAGCCGGTTTCGCCAATAGGGGAAATGAAGGTATGGCGGCTCTCGCCAACTCAACTCAAAAAAGGGACGGGAGATAGGAGTTTCCATGCTAAAATCGCTTTATTTAAAAATTTATTGCGCTCTAAGTACAACTCTTTTGATAACGCTGATTATTGATTAAACTGTGTTAATTAAACTATATTTTATTAATTAGATTCATTTATTAATTAGAGTAAGCATAATTAATTAAATAATTATCAATAAGCGAATTTACAAATAATTACGATAACTTCGGCCTCATAATTATAATCAATAAATATACTTTTGTAATACAATACAAAAAGTAATCCCTATTACAATGTAACCGGAATAAAACAAATTTACTCACTATTTTTTAGTTCAAATATAGTGTTTTTCTGGAACTCTTAATTAAAAATTATAATATAATTGATTTTAAAACGTAATTAAACATTTTAGTAACTTTTCAAAAACGTAATAAAAGGAAATTTTATGTGATTAATGATTTATTAAATTTCTCTTTAAAAAATCCGTATCTAACGTCTAAACTCGTATACTATAATCCAATTATCACGTAAAATAGCTCGCCAACTGTAGTCAAAATATAATTGAAACAGCATCAAAAGCAAGCGATAAAAGTCGCCCATCTGGCAGCCATGTGCCTAACTCAACCCATTTTCGCGCCCATGCAGGCTTCATCGGCTTCAATATCCTTCTAGGTCTTATACATTTCTATGACGGAAACACATACACATTCATACATGCACCTCGTTATTTTAGAACCATGGTCAGATGACGAGGAAACACCTGAACTGGCACCCATCGCCTTCAATAGACGGTTTTGAAAGGTAGAAAAGCATTTAAATGCCATTTTAAAACCTATGCGAAAAAAATATATTTTTCTACCTTCGCTCAAAAAGGGCACATACTGGGAAATGTAAATTCGAGCTGTTCTGCTGCCGAGTCCAGCTCAGACTCCTGCAAAACTATTTACTTAATGGTATTTTTTTAAAGCTAAATTTTCAATCTATGCAGCTAATTACTAACCAGACGTTGGTAGCCATGGTTCGGATTTAAGCCAAATATATGCGACAAAGTTCCTAGTTTCCTACAAACTAATACTATATGCCAGTGGTTATCAAATTGTGATAAACGTACCCCTGGGGGTACGTTAGAGCCGGATTTAGAGGCATATGCTGCAGCCTAAGGGCCCTGCATCACACACACAAAAATCCCAATGAAATTATATGCACAACAATCTATGAGGGAGAAAAATTCTATTTTTCTTAACAGATTTGTACAATGTAAATTTACACTATTACTTTTAAGATCTTTTTTTTAAAATGTGTAATTTGTGATAATTTCAATGCCATTTAAATTTTTTTTACATTTTTATTTTACTTGGGGGCCACTTGAGGGTGTAACAAAGATGAGTGCAATATTTTATTATAATTTTCATAGATTCCAGAATGCCATTGCACTTTGAGATTTCTTGAAACAGTTATATATTGTAACATATAGTATTATAAATTTACAAAATAGTGTCCCAGAATTCTACAAGAGTAGACAGCCGTAAATGTGTTTTCCCGGTGACATGGGTGCTAGCTCGGATGTTGTCCTCGTCATCGATATAACGTTAAGGTGTAGTAATATTATTAAACAAGGCCAAACTGGATTGTATGCAGCACACCAGGAAGTAAGAATCAACAATAAAGGTTGGAAACAATTAGTTCTCTTTTTCTCAGCTTGAACGAGACGACACTAAAACCTCACTAGTTACCGACAGCTCACGCTCAACATTGTATGTGGTGATAATTTCTGTTTTTTAATTAAAACATGCCGGTTCCCTTTACATGTAAAGCGATGCTGACTGAAATCCCTTCACCTTTAAGTGCATCACATGGTTTTAGAATGGCCCATTATAAAAGAGCATATAAAAAAGATACAAATTAGTTTTGACTTTCATATAGGTAATAAAAACTATAAAGAAATTAATTCTTTACTTTAATGCATTTATACTCACAAAATAAGCTTCCAATACAATCACACATTAAACTAAACTACATGACAAGTATAAATTGTTATTTAAAAAAATACATAAAAGAATAGATTTGATAGTCAAGTATTAAAAATAGAAAATGGGTAACATTTGTGCATGGGGGCACTTCACGAAGATTTCAAACTGTTTTTGACAACCCAATACCATACTTATGCAATTTATATATTAAAGTATATCTATATACATAATTCCCCATGTACATAGCTTGTCATAACATAAACATGTTTTCTCACAAATTCAATTTTTAATTGCTATTTTACTTATTATACAGTGGAAACTTGAAACATATTTAAATTAAAGAGTGATTGAAAATGGCTTTCAGTAGTGCCCAACTAGTTCTGAATTGGACAGTCTTCAATGCAGTATTAAATTTCCTAAATTCCATAGCAAAGTTCGGTTAAACACAAGTCCACACTTGCTAGTCGTTAGGTTCTTTTCTATGCATGTCATAAAGATGATTATGGTATCAATTCAATACTATATTTCGAATTTACAAATGATTAAAAAACTTTTTTTATTAGAAATATTTTCTTCCGATTCATACAAATTCACTATCTCATACTACATTGGCATTTATAGAAAAACGTATAAAATTAAATGAAAATTTGCTCACATATGAAGTCGAATGCTGCAATGGATGTAGAATTGAATAAATGTTTTAAAAGAGAATTACAAGAAAAAAATATGTTGATAGAAATTAAAACATTGGTTAAAGTAAAAAATAAGGGGGCAGTCTGCTATGCATGTCCCCAAATATAATTGCATTTCAACCCCCCCCCCCCCCCCCCCCCCCCCCGTCGATACCTACTTAATTATTATGTTTTACAAGTATCCGCAAATAGTTGCATTATATTTTTGACAAGACATGTGCAAATTCGAATCAAAACAGTAATTTTGACATTTTTTCAATTACCATTTTATGATTAATTATTACACTAATTTGAACATTTGTTATTACTTTGTATATTATATATATATATTACTTCTCGGTATAAGTCATAAACCTTCAACAAAATGTCAGGAAAGTTTTCCATCCCGTATTTTATTGGTTTGATCTACAGCAATTAGCCCACTTGTTTAAGGCATCAATATCGATTTTGAAAACCTTAAGCCTTCCACACCAAAGTTGTTGATTAAAATTGATTTGGGAAAGTGCACCCGTATTTTATACTTTTACTGACCTTTGATATAACGATCCCAAACTAATAAGACATGGTCATTCTAAGAAGTTCAAAAAAAAATTATTATATGAAAGTAATCGATAGCTACTTTTAGAATTGGTTGTCTCCTGTATCTGTAAAGAGAGGCTAGTAATTGATATAATCTATAATTATACCACACATGCATGTCCTGTAGTTGCATAGAAATTGTAACCACAGGGGTTTTCCGCCGAAGTTGGCCCTGTAAAACTGGTTTTGGACGAGTGTCTCCCCATACTTAAACCTTACAAATACATTAATCATATCAAAATAACATGCTTTAGAAATAAAGAGTTTACAACATGTCTTAAAAAGTAAGAAAATTAAGAGGTTACAACACATTGTCAAAGAAAAAGTGAGGAACGAATGACAAAAGGACAACCAAAATGGCAAGAATCCGAAACAAAACTCGATGTTCGTTGTACTTGTAGTCAAGATAGGGCCCCCATCTGAAGTTATGGCTCGTCATTTGCATATCAGAGGTATCGTAACGTGTGCTTTCGATCGTGTTAACGGAAGACGTTCCCGAAACAGAGATCTTGCAGTGCATAATCAGCACATCATCTGGCAAATACAAATGCTTCTTTTCAATTAATTCCCTCCTCGACAACGACAGATTAATATTCCATGTTCTGTCTGACCCGTCCCCCTGGCTATTGAACACGGCCCTCTCGCTGCACAAGAGGTGTCGTTTTTTGAAGTTGTCCAAGACCTGGATCTTACACTTCAGAACAAACAACTGTGTTTGTTCGAAGCCTTCCTGTTCACGCAGTATCACCTTCAGCTTCTCACCATCCGCCCATAGCCTGAAGACAAGTCTAACACCACCAACGCCAGCCGAAGGCAAGCCGATGCTTATCATGTTGTTTTGTGGCAGATTGCTGAAGTCCTTGACTTTGTAGAAGAAGCTCCTGTCTTCCACGACTATCTCAGTGCTGGTCGACAAATATACTGGATACGGACTGACCAATGTGCTCAGTATCTGTGCTGCATTACTGCCTGGCCAAACACGGCACTCAATGTGCAAAACATCTTCAGATCCAACATGGCTTACCTTACTTAGACATTTCTGTTGGTCAATGATTGCAGGCATGATGGAAGAAGAGTTCTTCGCAAATGCATGATACTCCACTGCGTATGAAGTATCCACTGATATGGAATAGAAGACTTTAATGTTATTATCTGGACCACTGTCTGCTCGGCAAAGGAAACACACGATGGAATTTTCTTTGGAAAGTAGCTTTAAGTACCACTCGCTGTTATCAAGGCACGGAATAACAACGGAGTTGCTTACCAGTTGGTTGTTTTCTTTGACACCAAACATACTGAAATTTTTTATGTTCCATCGAATTAAGAATTCGCTTCCAGGGATCATCTGCAAATCTTCTAAGCGGGACATCACTAGTTCAACTACCGCGGGATCGAAACAAAAAATGACGTTTTTAAGTCACTATCAATCGCAAAATAACCCAACAACCTCGGCGGCAGATTGAAGAAAAGTTTGGCTTAGAAACTCAAAAAAGTTTGCTTTGGACGAGTCTTTGTGTAATATTTAATACGTCCTAGTGTAGTATGAATGAGTATTTTTTCACACGTGTAAACAAGTTTTTTCTGCTAATAAGTAATATCACACGCAACTAGTAAGTAAACGATTAGTTAAGTTTTCTGTCGTTGCCATACAGTATAATGAAGAGGACAAATGCGGAACTTGTACGTCTACCCAGCTACAAAAAAGCACGTGTTGTGTGTTTATCTTAACAAGATCACTCAGCTAAAATAATATAAAGGCTGGAACGAGGACTCCCATCAATGTACTTTTCCGTGTTGCACGGATGCTTACTATTCGGATTTGGTTAATTAACGTCGCACAAAGCTGAACTGTGGCCTACTGAATCAGGGCTTATCTCTAAGAAAAGACGAAAGACCCTGGAACGATGCCTAGTATTTTAGAACCATGGTCAGATGACGAGGACAACACCTTAGCTGGTATCCGACGCAACCCAAAGGGCAGGACATTGGACCTCGATCAAATTTTTCGTGCAGCAGTCTCGTATCTTGGTCATTTCAGAACCATGGTCAGATAACGAGGAAACACCTGAATTGGCAACCAACGCCTTCAATAGACGTCGGGACTTTGGACCCCGATCAAATTTATCGTGCACCAGTTCCGTATAAACACCGTTAATTTTTGCAGCTGTTCTGGACGACTTTTCTAGTATTTTGTATAGACCCTTACGGAAAGGCCAGATATGGGCATATATCTGACCAGATCTGGCTTATATCAGGAATTGGCACTCTAAATATGGTCAGATCTGGTTTGATTTAACGAATTTACAACCAGACCTGGAAAATTCCAGATCTGGTTTGATACGAAGAATTTACAACCAGATCTGGAGGATTGCAGATCTGGTGTTATCTGATATGACTTGATCTGAAACTTTATAGTACCAGATATAGTTCGAATGAGATATTATAGAGTACTTTTAAGTTTGTATTTATATAGGATCGAAGTAAATGAAATCAGATATATAATTCATGCAAACTTGATATTTAAATAATTTTCTTTAAAATAAAAATCTTCAATTTTTTAAAACTTTTTCCTTTATAATATAAATAATTAAAAAATTTAATTATTTAATATTTATACCAAAATAGTAAATTGTTTTGCAGATTTATGTATTTTGATATCCTTTATTAAATAATTGTGTCTTATTTGAAACTTCCCGTATTTTGATATCCTTTATTAAATAATTGTGTCTTATTTGAAACTTGTGTTAAAAAGGTGAATTGTGTTTGGCAGAATTTATCATAAATTTAATGTATTTTTTTAACATTTAATGTATTTTTGAAAACCAGAAATACGTTCTTAAATTTACGCAAACCTATGCAAAAGAACTATTTTTCCGACCTTTGCTCAAAAAGGTGTAATTTTCTACCTCCGCTCAAAAAGTTGTAAATGGGAGAGTTTCACGTGACGTATCAACATGGTAACTTACAGGTAGTTTCGATTTCTTCCCTGCATCAGACAACTTTGTTTTTGTTTGTTTAGTCGTTACGCTTGCAATAATGGGAAAGTGTGTTTATAATATTTGTTTTTTTTCCATATATGAATAAATTTAAGTACAGAAATACTTATATTATATTTGTATATAATTAGAATTACAACAATATACGGAAAAATACTTTTATTTCAACACAAAAATACTTGATAAACGATGAGTACAATCTATCTCAGTGTGTGTAGTAATTGAGGTATTATATTAATATTGCGGTATTATTTAAAGACTAAAACTTCAAATTATAGTACAGGAGCTAAAGCTCCATGCTAACCTTACGGGACTTCTTCGGCGTCGCGGAATTTTCTCCATGTTGTCGTTGGAACAGCGGTCTTCTTCTTCTCGGCTTGAAACTCCCCCATTGATCGCTACTGCTCGCTCCAGTGTCTATCATTATTTTATCTCAGTGATCAAGATTGGAAGATCGATTAGTTAAGAATAGAGACTGGACATTTTTATATAGATATATATAGAAAATGAACCAAAAGCTGATTACACATGCACAAATGTCTATTGGTAGGCTGCTGAATACGGTGGAGCGAAAAAAAATCAAAATTTGATTAATGTAATGTAATAGTGCGGAAAAGTTGCCTTTGGTATACATTATTTACCTTGTAAAAGGATTTTGATAGCAAATAATATCTAGAGGTTTCCCCCCAGGCCGTAAATTTTCCAATAATTGGTAAAAATTGAATAATGTTGTAACGCACTTTAGGATGAGAAAAATGTATCAGAATTTAATACTGTGGAAATTTTAGCTTTAATATAGGTTCATTTTTTACATAAAAGCAAGTTAACAAGTTCTTACAATATTAAAGATAATTTGAAGCTACGCCCGGAGTACGAACTTTACATCAAAAGTTAAGTTTCCATATACTACAGAACAAAGGTGAAGTAAGTATGAAATTATGAATCCAGCTTAGCATAGTTCACAAGAGTATCACTTAAATCTAAAAATGTTAATAAAACATTTTCCTTGAATTTTCCTCAGAACTAAAACTATAACCACAATGCAAACAACTGAACATAGTTTAATGGGTAACTTTACTTGATTATTGACGATATTCTGCTTTGGTAATATTGTGGCATAAGTTTTCTAGACTGCAATCTGACTCTAATAAACCCATCTCTTTTGCTTGCACCACAAACCGCAGCTGATGCCACCGTAACTAATTTAAGAGGACTTGGTACCCCAAAAATTATTTTCTATAATTTGATATAAAATTAAATATTTTTGTGATGACTACATGTAAACCATTCAGAAAAGAAGATTTAGAAGAAAAAAAATTGAAATTTCTTTACATTTTTGTTAAATTTTTCGAGGATTTAAGGCATTTTTCAAAATGCTTTTTCTCCTTCAGATTTCATTTTTTTGCATCGAATTTTTTTGTAAGCTGTATTGATTTATGCTTAATAACTTTAGGGATCGGATTTGGCATAAGTATTTTAGTTTAGGAGAAAAAAAAATATATAGTGAAAAATCGGCCATTTTTTTTCCCAAAAAACTCTAATTCTTAAACATTTTATTTTTTTAAATAAATTGTTTTTAATATTTTTCTAATTCCCTCCCTAATTTCATTCAATATACTCTTGTGCACAGGTACAAAAAATTTCACAATAATTCATACATATTTGTTTGAGTTTTAGTATTTTAAGTAGGTGTATGTTCACGAAAACAGTACGCTGAGATAAATGCATATAAAGATTTCAGTATTGAAAATAATTTATTATAAATGTCCCAATTAACTCAAATATTTTTCACATAAATAACGTATATATATCCTACAAATTATGCAAAATTAATGACAAATAATAATTATTTTATTTTGCTCCAACTTTAAATAAAAATGTCCCTTTCAGTATTCAATGCATGTAACATTTCTAAAAACACAATAAAATCACTCACTGTCAAGCAAATTTTCATTCTTGTAATACATTTTTGGCAAGCCACTAACTACTGAACATTATGAAACAAAAATTGACTGCAGATATTTGTATAATTTGCTTTAATGTTGAATGTAATGCAGGGAAAACTGAAAAATTTTTAGTGGTTTTATACATGACTCTCACTGTAAAATTAAAGCACCCTACAGCATAAGTTACTCCTTATTTATTCTTAAATTACTTTTTCTCTTTATGCATTGCAATATTTACAAGTTTGAGTGCAAAATCCCTGATAAGGCAGCGTATTGCAAAATAAGAGATTTTGCAGAACGCCGCATT
This sequence comes from Troglohyphantes excavatus, assembly GCA_963932185.1. NCBI lineage: Eukaryota > Metazoa > Arthropoda > Arachnida > Araneae > Linyphiidae > Troglohyphantes > Troglohyphantes excavatus. Next base: position 58,879,813 of record OZ010677.1, read on the forward strand.
TTCCTCTATTGTCTTTTGGGCAAATCAATTCACACACAGAGTTTCAGTAAATTAATTTCCCGTCTGACCCTAAAGATTTTGAAGACTTTTTCATAGTATGAATAATTCTTAGTTGTATTCACATACAAAATTTGACAACATACATAACAACATTACATAATGAAATTGTTATTATTTATGAATAATTTAATAATTTTTTTACTCTATACTTGTTCATAGATGTACATTGCTCTGTTTACAATTGCCCTACTAATTGTTTATCACTGGGGTAAATAGAAACAAAAAGAACTCATTCTTATCCCTTTTTATTTATGTAGAAAATTCTTCTTAATATGTATCTATTTTTAAAGATGGCATCTTTAGAAGTTATACTTAAGCGTTTTCTTTCTATTTCAGCTTGAAATGCACCGAATATATCTTATTAAACGTTTTCGGTCTACATACAATATTAAAGACCCTTTCAGTACTGATTTGATGTTTTAATATAAATATGACCTACAAAAAGGCTTATCAGCAATACAATATACCTATTAGATTATTTTAAATATAGTAACATTAAAACTGAAACAAATGTCGATTGTCGGCGTCGGTTGTCTTACAGAATTTACATAAAATTTACGTCGCAAAGCAGTATAATTTAAATAAAATAAAATTATACATAAAAAACGAATGGGGTGAGGTCGGAGCAAGGATTTCATTTCAGCAGATTGTATTGATAGGAATTTTTTGCCAACAGAAGAAAGATAAACAAACTATTTCGTATGATATCGCGATCCCCCATCCACACCCTGTATGTGCTTTGCTTTATATTCTGATTTTATACGCATGGACGCCAAATTGTCTATTGAACAAAGCCAAATCTATGTCAATTGTGCTATTCGTAACGGAGTTGAGGCGGAATGGACCATGTATTATGATATTCAGATCCTGATTTCCCTTGTAAATGATTTAAAAACGTTTCATGTTAAAAACAGTTTCACCATTTTTTTACGTAAGTTGTTTCCTTGTCAACGCCAGGTTCTACATAAAACGCGGGGCCCTGTGCGTCAGCACCTGTAGCACACCCCAAAGGGCGACCCTGCTTATAACCCTTCTCACTCATCCAACTATGCAAACAGAAGTTGGGTTTATTACGCAGTAATATTCTTAAATTCGCTAGCAAATTAATCAAATTGATGACATTTACAAACTTTTATTTTTTATTTTAACTATAACAGTTATTTTTATTTAAAGGGATTTCTGCCATTTCTAATAATATTTTCGCGTATCCCCAACCAGACCACCACGTTCCCCCCAGGTGTATGAAAAAAAAAATCCAATAACTTTGCCCGACACTATATTTTGGAAAGTTTGGATTGCACAGATAAAAATAACTTTATAATTAATAAAATCGACAAACTATCAACCAGGAGGAACAATTTCCTCTTTTACGAAAAGCTCAGAAACACTGTGTCGCGACGTTGTGCCCTGAAGCTAAGAGGGGAAGGTTGGCCCAGGTTTAAAGGTCACGGAAATCGGAATTAACCTTACGGTGTGTCGACCGGAGGTCCTTACACCTTCATCGAATTAAGTCTAATAAATAGAATAACGTTAGCGGGATTTAAGTTTAACTAAGAAGTTACTAATTAATTGGTGGGGGTTGGGGGCCCTAAGGCTAAACGCGAGTTCGTTAGAAAAACCTGAAAAAATAACATCAGTAGATGGCAGGGCCTATTTTAACATAGAGTTGGTGGGGATTTTTCCCCACCAGTGTGTAGAAATGCCCCACCAGTCATACAGAATTGCCCCACCGGACTTTTTTTTTTTCTATCCATTTTCCATAGTAAAAACATAAACTTGAAGTTGTAGCATAGGAATGAATGGACAGAGACAGATGTCTCTTCCAGTGAAAAGGCCCTATTTCGCCGCAAGGGAGAAAATCTTTCACACCCCTCCCCCGTCTAGCTTTTACCACTGCCTTTTACCCATCCCCAAAAATCCTTTTGTTCAGGACTGAGAATTGCCTCATTCAAGGACGTAGCCAGGGGGGGGGGGCTTCAGGTCAAGATTTTTTTTTGTGCCATATACTACTCTCTATCGTTCTTGTCAATTTCAACAAGTTATCCCTAAAAAAAGCCAGTGGCGGATCGTCCACTACAGCCGGGCTGCACCTAAATTCATTAGTGTATTACTTCAAAGAGCCGCTTTGGAAAGGAAGCGCGGACAGTTTCACCCCTTCTTTATTCGTAAACGTGTTTAAACTGCTCTTGGAGGGTTTGGGGGGGGGGGGGGGGTCTTTTTGAAAGGAACAGGAGGACAATGGGTTGTCGTAGGTTTGACAATGGAATAGCTTTCAAACCTTTTTCAACAGTTTTCTTTGGAAGACGACTTGTGTGTATCATTAGTCAAATATCCACTTTTACAAAGAAACTGTCTACTTTGTCGGAAAAGGCGCGTTGAAATTGTAGCAAGCACATGTCAAGGGTCAAAGAAAAAGGCTTTTCTGGGAATTGTAGTGATTGTAATGTATAGTCTACTTCGCTTCGTCCTCATGGTCCTGTCGTCCTCACCTGTTTGTAATTAACTGACCCTTGGATAGCCGTTTTGGCTGATAGATGCTCTCTGCATTGTTACAAGGGCATTGCGTTCTATGCTTGTGGAGGCAGGTCCTACAGGTTTTGGAATGAACCCTACACTACAAATGCATTGTCCCGAGCTCTAAGGTCCGGAGAGTCGTAGGGGAGTATATCGACAAAGAGAATGAAGAGGTAGAACAGCTTACAGCTCTATTTCACGACTAGTTATTTCAGAGTACAGACGGCAAATTTAGGAAGCATTTTTTTAGTTTAAACAAATGTAGGAGGTTTTTTCTATCAGCATATTTTACTGTTTTGCAAGTAAGTAAATATTTCTGTATTCTAAACGTCATACCATATCTTTCCTAATGAAATGGACTTTTGTAATTATACTAATCAATTGGCAGTGACTAATTAAAATGTTTGTTTTTCTATACATTGTTAAGTCAATAACACTAAGAATGTTTATGTATAGAAACTAAGTCTAAGATCATTTTAATCTTGAACAACATATAAATTACTTATAATAAATGAAATTTCAATGCATCGAATTAGTGTAAATACTAGGAAAATGCGTTTTACATAAAATAAAAATTTCTAATAGTTTTATTGAATCAATTGAATATTTATATATTCAACAATTTATTATTTATTTCATTTTACTAATATTTAAATTGATTATTTATATTTATCCAAAACATTATCCAATTTAACTTTTCTTGTACTCAATAAACTCTGGCTCATGTCAAAAATTGTATATATTTTTTATATTACTAACACTTTATGTTTTTTAAAAGCAGAAAAATTTTAATTTGAAAACTATTTATAAAATTTATTACTTTAAGTAGCTAAAATAAACATAATTTCAAATATTTATTTGTTAAAAATGTAAAAGGTAAATAGCTTAAAACTAGACATTGAGGCATAAAGTCATATTTACGAACTTTTATTGTAAAATATTTTGTTGTTTTGTTAAATTAGACGAATCAAGTTTATTTAGTTACAATAAATATCGGAAAGATCTTTTTGCGAGACAGAAAAACAGTTGATGTAAGAGTGACAAAACAGTTGCGCTGTTCTCAAAATGTAAAATAACTGCGCCGAGCGAAATATTAAAAATATTTGCTAATGAAAGAATATTGGGGAGCAAAGCAAGTGCACCAAACTCATGTATTTCTACCAGAAAAAAAGACGGGAGATCGTTATTGTCAGACAAAATTTATATAACTTTTTTATTAATATTTTCTATTTTTGTTGTGATTATGTTAATACAACAACGAAAAATAAAATGTTTTAATCCTTAAAACATACGATTTGCATTTTAAGGGGAAACTCAAATACTCATACTGAAGGGAAAACAAACAATTTCATTTATAGTTCAATTTTTTTTAATTTAAAATTTTAATTAAAATTTGCTCTAAATGTCAAAGCTGGGGAAGAAACTACCCCCAATCGTAGCAACTGTTGGACGGATCCCCCCCCCCCCCCCCCCTTAGCAAAATCCTGGCTACGTGCTTGCAAGGACTGACAGTATGTAAAAGCATTTTTCACCAATGACAACAAGTTTTAAGAAATTATTATGTCTAACCTTAGCTAATGTATATTACAATACACTGATATGATAAAGTTTTTTAAAAACTTAAAACTACTTATTTTTCTACATTTTTATGCTATAAAACATAACATTTTCAGAATACAAATATATAGAATATTATTGTTCATCTTATGAAGTAAATGCTACTTATTAATGTAATGTTATGTAATTAATGTAATGTCTACTTATTAATGTATTAATGAACATTTTGTTTGTAATATGGTCGGGTACTTGTCTAAAGTTTACTTAAGTGTACATATTTAGATGTATATGGACTTCATTCTTTTGATAATTAATAATTATTAAATTGAATTAACGAATTAAATTTAATAATATTTAAATAAAATTTTGCCTTATGACAGCAAATAAAACATCCTTTTATGAATCGTTAGAAAATTTCTTGAATTAGATAAAAAAAATTTAAATAAACTTTTTAATTAACTTTTTACAGAACATTTAATTTTAAACTAAGTTTATTAAATTAGTTTAAAATTGATATTTTAAATACCAAGTTTTCATTAACTTCTGGGGTTTACTTTCTGCAAAATTTAATTTTCCCCACCAGTTGAAATTCCTTAAAATATGCTCTGGTAGATGGTGTGTGTTAGAAATAAGTAGAGACAACAAGTGATTTGTAGTACATATTTTATTATTATAAGATGCAAAATACACAACATTGAAGACAATAACATAACCTGGCTACTAGCTAAGGAGCAGCTGTCGGAAATTTGACATGTCAATGTGACAAGCAAGTCTAGAAATGCCTACCAGGTGGGGCGTGGTGAATGGTTCTTGGTCTTTTATGTTTCTGGTTTACCTCGTGATCATACTGTGTGATTTCTTTAAGGTGTTGTATGTCTGAGTTTTCGAGTGCCATGTTGTAATTGTGTGAGATAGTTAATATTGCTGTGTCTATGGTGTCCATTTTAAGGTCGTTGTGTAGTATTGTGTTTCTGACATACCATGGTGCATCTGTTAGCCTTCTGAGGGCTTTGTCCTGAAATGTTTGTAGTTTCTTTCTGTGTGTTCTTCGGACTGCAGCCCAGACCGGACAGGCATACAGCAGAACTGGTCTGATCATAGTTTTATAAAGAATTACTTTGTTTTTTAATATCATTTTAGAGTTCTTCCCAATGAGGGGATTTAAGATTATACTTGCACCTGTCGCTTTTGCGAGAGTTTGTTTAATGTGTTCTTTAAAACTGAGTTTACTGTCTAGGTGTACTCCTAAGTATTTAGTGTGGTGTTCTCTCTTGATCTCTGTATTAAAGATCTCAAGATCGGTGTTGTAATCTACTAGAGTGTCTAAAGGTCACCTTCTCAGTGGGGGATTATGTACGAAGTTCCCTCGTTGAAAATCCTTTTGCATTTGTTCTTTTACTGGAGAGATAATCATGCCAAATTGTAACCCTCTTCATGGGGGATGGAGATCTATAGGGCTGCTAACTTTTGTAGAACTCGGCTTGAATCATTTTGTACAAACATATGTAATTTTTTTTTTTAATGTATGTGAAAAACAGTGGTAGATTCGTAAGTATGAAAATTAATTGAGCCCGAATTACAAGTAAATTCAAGCATAATAATTGATAGTTAATATGAATAAACTATAGTATAAAATAATCTTTTTTTCAAAATAAAAACCGGCTTTAAAAAAAACTCTAAAAGTTTTTTTTTAAAAATCGTTATTAATTTAAGGAACAAAAGTAGAATTTTTAAAAATATTTAAGTATTAATTTTATGCTTATTATCACTTTTTGAAATTGGCTCTAAAATTTAGTTTTTTTTTGTGTGAATTGGCAGAAACTTTAAAGAGCGGTAAAAAGTACAAAATTAATTCTAAATGATTAATTTTTTTCCACTAGTCTCTAAATTAAAAATGTTGTACTCTTTAGTATTTTATTTCTTAAAGTAAGTTTTTATTAAATAATTTTTCTTTTTAGCTTATAATTTAAGAGGGGACTTCGATTCCTTCTATTATTCAATAAGAAATTCGAGCTGTTGCTGACTTTATATATATATATATATATATATATATATATATATATATATTGAGTTAAAAAAATCATTAGTTAGTAAATTTGTATAACTTTGTCACTTTTTTTATATAACTTTTTAAGCATTTTGAAGGGCCTCTTAATCCAGCGCTTTCCTTGATATTTAGGTGTTGGCGACGTTTCGACAAGCTCCGCGACATTTGGCGATCGATATTCTCGCCAAGAACAACAATTCGATATTTTTCTCCCTGTCCTCATCCGTCCACCGCTCTCTTTCATTGATCCGATTCTCTGTCCGAAAGCGAGCACATCCATCAACGCTAGCGAAAGAGAAACGGAAAAAGATTTGTAAATTCGCTTCGAAAAATAAACATGCACTATAATATTCTTTCTGCAAGTATGAGATTGTGATAGTTCGATAAAGCAAAAGGTCGCGTTCGCTCATTGTTATTGTAAACCGATGTTAAATCTTTATCAGTGCAAAGAGAAATTATTCTGTTGCGGGTATGGTTGGAAATGTGACACTTGAAGTAAAACGCTGGGCATGATAAGGTATGTAAAATGTTGTGTTTAGTTATTATCAAGTTGCTGTGTAAACAGAGTCTGTTGTGTTGGTAAAATTTAATGAAAAACTGATTTATTTTATATTGATTTTTAAGTTATAACTATGTGCGACAATTTATTACAATGAGAAATATCTATGTTATTCTTTTAAATACTTAAATGTGAAGGAAAAAAAGTAACAGAAGGCGGTTTAGGATTATAAAGTAATATTTTTTATTCATTTACTGGAATATATAGGAATAATATTGGGCACATACAGGAGTAAAATAAAGTTTGTTGTGTGGTATAAAGTGTGATTATATATTGACTTTCAGTGTAATTGGTTACTAAGTAAAAATATCTGTTAAAAATATGGATTTTATCCAATTTTGATTAAATTATTCAAAATAATTTTTTTAACTTTAACGATATAATAATGCAATTTTAAAAAGTCTTGCGCATAAGTATAAAAAACAAGTAAACAGCTATTTTTTAAAAAATTGTTATTTAAAAAAAATATTTTCCATACAAATTTGAGTTCACCGTGGTTTGTGTGGAAGGATATCGATATCATAATCAAATTTCTAATCACCAAAATATTTTTTATATTTTTTAAAAAAAGGCAATTTTTAAAATTTATTCTTTTTATTAAAAAAAAAATCTAAATTTGGAATTTTTTTATTTATTTATTTAAACGGAACATATCCCATATGCATTGGAACCCCATTTTTCTACTTTTATGTGCTTACTTGTATTAATAAAGAAATTATGATAAAAAATAATTCTATTTTGTTGAAAAAGTATTGTTGTGGGGACTTAGACGATCTGCTGATATTTAGTATAATATATATCGTATTGTATTTTTAAGAATAAGATATTAAATACCGTGTTATATTTTGTGCCAAAATAATATTTGGCACACCTGCATTTTATTTAGCATTTTTGGTGACGGCCCTAGAACATTTCCTATTTGGTACAAGATCTCCTAGCTGCTCCTTCATTTCACACCATAAATTTTAGAGATCCTTCTATGCAGTCGGTAAATCGATTAATTAAGTGACATATAGGATTAATTTTGTTTAGTAGTAGAAATTATTATAATTGTTTTGCAGTGGCGGCCCATGGTCGAAAATGTTAGTGCAACCGAAATCACGTGAAACCCTCTATTTTCCATAACCATTCATGAACGGAAATTCTTTAATATTTATTACTAAAATCAAAGTTTCCTTTCATTTTTTACGAAATGATAACATGCGAAAAAAGTAGAAAACGCTTACTTATTTTTTTAAAATTAAATCAATCTTCCTTTCTTTTAAACTTGCGAATCGGTGAATTTTAATATTAATTTAAGTAATGAAACAATAACACACGTGTAAATTTATCACGAAAACTATTTCCGTTTGGAGAGATTCTTGGAAATTCTTGGTTCCCCCCCCCCCCCCCCCCCCCCATCCCGCCCGCCCCGCCGATTTACACAATAAGCCAAACAATTCATCGAATTCCCAAGTACAGCAGAGTCGAAAACATCATTTTGGGCTGCATTTGTGTCGTCACAACCCCCATTTTAGCGTGTAGGGGAAGTCATACTACGTAAGGTTGTCATGGCAATGATGCAGCCGATTTCGAACTTCCGCTTTTTGGCTGCAGTTTTGATTGAATGGAGTTTTTTCCTCTCCTGCATTTGTGCATTACGGCAACAGGTTTGCTATTTTTTGGAGATTTTTTTTACTTACCGTAGAAGTTTCATCTTCATTTCCCATTCTAATCCTCCTTAAAAAAAATTAGTAAAATATATAATTTTAGTCTTAAAATACACTAATAAAATTAGCTGCAGCCCGGCTGTACTTGCTGTACCCTACGAGCCGTCACTGAATTATGCCCTTCGTATGTTTGTTTGTTACGCAGTGACCAAACGCATTGTTGGATTTTCATCAAATTTAGCAGGAATGTTTCATTTAACTCATTAAAATCGACGTTGTTTTATTATTTTTATGATTATTTTATTCGCGAGATCTACTCTTCCTATAACTACTAGAATAGTATTCTTTAAATAAACAGTATTCTTTAATAATAGTATTCTTTAAAAAAAAAAATCATAATCTGTTTTGGATCTGCAAGTTGAACAAGTTAAAAAAAATCAATGTTTTGTAAACACAAGATCATGTTGTTTTAATTTATTTTAAAGAACAGAGAACCAAAAGAAGTGCTCATTATGTTTTCGCCAGAGAATAAGCAAAGGGCTAAATATATTTTGTTCATTTTTTATATCTATTATACTAATATTAACAATAATTAATTTTATATTTAATTAATAATTAACTAATTATATTAAATCATTCATATTTTTTTCATATAATTATTAGTGAAAAAAAGGACAAGAGAAATTATTTTTGAATCACTTTTTAACTGTATTTTATTCTGTTTTTCGAAAATATTTTCACTGAAGCGCGCTAAAAAATAAAGAAAATATTTGTGTACCGGTTATTTATTACTGCGTGGAAGGGATTAGTGCACGTTTAATATGCCGTGGTTATTTTTCACCAACGTTAATTTTAACGTGGAAAGTTTATTGAACGGGTTGATAGCTCTGGTATTGTTTCTATCATCTGCCCATCGTTCTGCAAAAGTTAATATGCGAGTTCGTTAAAATAGAAATAATGATTTAAATTCTGAAATTTTCTTCAGTCATTCCAAAAAGAAAAATGTACATTTTAGGCAATCTAACATAGAAGGCAATTGCATCTATCGACTTAAAGATAGACCCCCCACTGCTAGTACCACATGTTTGAATAGAACTGATGCAATTGTTTTTACTAAAAAAAGCTTTTGTTATTTTTAGAAAAATAAACTGTCATGTCTTCTTAGTGGACTAAGTTTAATGGATGCTAAAAATAAGTTTTGGTATCGTACCTCAATTTTTTTTAAGTTCAGATCACCACATGCACACTGTTAAAAATAGATACTCAAAAATAAGTAAAATTTACTCATTTTTGAGTATATTCGATGCTTATCATAGCTCCGAATACATAAGTTTCAATTTTTTCAAAATTGAAACTTATGTATTCGGAGCTATGATAAGCATCGAATATACTCAAAAATGAGTAAAAAGACATGTACTCAAAACTAAGTACTATAAGTAAAAATGAATAAAAAGAGCAGATGCTAGCCTACGTAGGCTGCCTTCATAAATCACTTTTAATAAATATCGACAATTACAACCAAAACTTACCGGGAATCGAAGCCAGATCTGCAGGCACTGCTGTCAGTGCCTTATCCATTAAACTACCAGGGCGAAGTAAAGAAGTGATATATAGAAGTTATGTTTAAGGTGTGCCAGAAGAATGGGAAGTAAGATAACTTAATTGTAATAACTCAGTTTTCATTTAAGCAATCAACAACAAAAAATGTGGAAAACCATCTTCTGAAGAAATATTTTATTTTTGTCAGGTCGCTTTGTAAAGATGTCTTGAACAGAAGCTGAGATGAGTAATATTAAATCACAACACTGCTCATTTTCGAGAAAATACGGTTGCTTAAATTTGAATGTGTCATCACTCATTGACGATGCAATTGTACTCAAAGAAAAATAAGTAGGTTCAGATACTGATTTTTAAGTACAATTTTTTTTTTACAGTGCAAACATATACGTATTTACAAACTAACAATTACAGTATTCTTGTTATATACGAAGATTTCTGACATCAAGACCAGTTTACTTTCTCAAATTTCCACAAAGGTTTTTCCAACCTCATACAAAAGAATTTCGAACTTTCGTAGACGCTTAACCGCAAAAAAAAAAAAGAATATTTTCTATTTTAGCTCTTTGGTAATCGCCAATTAGGATTTTTAATGGTTTTTTCTAGAAGAAAGATGGCATCATTACCGTTGACTCACCTCACGCAATGTATAGTTCCCTTGTATCGACAAGGGAAACCTAGAAATGCGGTGAACCAAGCGCAAGAATTCCGGCAATCATGGCGTTTGCCATCAACTGGAATTGGCTCTTTTTTTTTAAAGCTTATCTTTGTTCTTCATGTATGAAATAAGTAACATTTCAAATGTATGAATGGCACGCTGTTAAAAGTAGGGATGAAACGGATATCCGGTAACTATCCGGTATCCTGCCTATCCGGCTGCTTTTTAACTATCCGGTAACTATCCGATATCCGGAAGTAAAGTGCCGGATATCCGATTTTCCATGCCGGATATCCGGTTGAATAAAACATCGAAGATTTTTTTTTGTGGCGATCAATTTTCTTTGTTCTTGCTTTAAGTATTTTCCTGAAAATTCTATGTATGTATTTACAGTGTGCAGATTCTCCATTTAACCAATAGAGACTTTAAAAAACCCACTTTTTTTTCAAATTTTTTACTTTAAAATTATATTTTTAACGAATTGTTATGGTGGAGGGTCATCACATCTCACAATTAATATAAAGTTGAATAAAAAAATAAATTTCTCAAAAGTTTAAGCAAACTTGAGTTTTCATGTTTGGAATGAAAAGGCATGGTAAAATTACAATTATTCAGAAATTAAGTTTAAAATGTACAAAACATACGACCATTGCTAGCAGCACCCTAGAATAACCCTTTGTAAATAAAGAAGTTTTTTGAATGTTTATTCAATTTTGGTATATAAGAAATTGGGAAATATTAGAGAATAAAAAAATATATTTTTCAATTTTTGACCGATTTCCGTTTTTTCTAGTGTGTATGAGAAGTTATTTTCCATAAAAAAAAAATAAACTGCCGGATATCCGGCAAAATCTAGTTCGGATATCCGATATCCGTTTTGTAATGTGCGCCGAATATCCGATATCCGGCAAAACCACTATCCGGTTCCTCCCTAGTTAAAAGTTTCTATTTTTTATTTACATACCTAGGTAATGTTGAAGTTGCGTGCTTTAATTCGTAAATGGAAAATAATAAAACTCATTAAAAATTTAGTGTAAAAACTCACATTATCTATTTTATTTAAAGTGCAAACTTTAAAAATAGTTTTATTTCATGATTTTGTTTTAAGAACAATAACTTTCCACTTTAACTCTACTGTACGCTGTTTCCTTTTACTCTCATTCAGTTGCGGCTAGTGCATGGGACCGCAGGGGCCCGGGCTCGCTAATTTTGAAATATTTTTATACACTAATTTATAGGAAATGTGTCGAATTTTATTGAAATAAATTTTCTACTTGTTAAATTAAATTTTTTCTTATATTTCCATCTGATTTTCATAAGTTTTCTCTTATTGTCAATTGAATGTATGAATCAATTAAATGTAAATGTCAATTAATTAAATGTATTGGCAAACAAACGACAAGTTGCGATTTTGCACAGATTGCGGCAATACGAATTTGGCGATTTTTTACCTTCACTTTGTGGATTGCGAATCCGAGACCTGACAGTGAATACAATTAAATTATCAAAAGCATTTGCAGTCGGCTAGCCTCTAGCCTGAAATAGGCATATATTCGAATTGCTGACTTTAAATTTTCCACCGCACTTGAGCAGTCATACATTTGTTAAGCGTTTGGCTAAACAATTGGGCAGTTGTAAATTTACATAAAATAGGCAACTTTAACGGTTGAGGTTAAATTGTGAGAGGATAGGTCAAGCCAATCTCGGATAAAAATCCATTACGCACCAATTATGAAACACGATTTCCCCCTCCTCTTAATAGGAGACAACCTTCACTGCACACGATATAGGTGATGTAACACTTTTTTTCGGATACAAGTTCTTTTTCTGTGCTTCTTTTTCAATTGTGACGCCGTCGCTTCCTGCATGTAGAATGCAATTTCACAAGGTCGCCATGGCTGCCCGTCGCAAACTGGTCTGCGTCGAAAGCAAATTTTTTCGCCTTTCGCTTTATCCCGACCTAAAATCGAATTGTGATTGATTACCACACAATCTGCATGCAGATTTTTGAGACTGTCATGATATTTAACTATCAAATTGATCCCTTTTTACAACAACAACAAAATTTCGAGGCGTGTCTGTTGTTTGATGGTTTATATGTAGGAATTTTTTCTAGGAATGGCTAGGAATCTGGTCCGGTTTCCATGCAACAGTTTCTATTCGAAATATTTAGGATTTTTAATCTTTTCGACTCGAGTGGTAACTCTCAGTCACCAAAATAACGGCATGTTCTTTTGTACCCTGTCTTCAAATCGAACACGAACTGCATGTTCTTAACCCTTTGAACACCACGAACGTCTTTGACATTGCGTTCTTTCCACGGAACAGTTATTCCTATTTCTGTTCTTTAACCCACAATTTTTTATGCTCATAGAAGGAAGAAAATCGTAATATGTTTCGGATTTGCAAGAGAACAATTTAAAAAAAAACAATGTTTTTTAAACACAAGATCACGCCGTTCTCTTTATTTTAAAGAACAGGGAACCAAAAGAACATGTCGTTACGTTGGCGTCTGAGACACGACATCGGATTGCAAAGGGTTAAACATAAAAACTACTTTTCTTTGGTCATCTTGTTTTTTTTATCCAATCCATTTAAAAGTATGACATAAATAATATATATATTTTTAATTTTGAACAAAACCCGGTTTTATTGTTTGCTCCTCAATTTACAAAGAATGATAAATTCCAATAAGTATAAAAAAAAATATAGGGTAGGTAAATATATCACAGTCCTCCATTATACCGTAAAGTTTGGTACGTGAACATTTCGTACTCGGCTAACTCTTTCTTGCATCTTCGGTAACCTGTAGATCTCTCCGCATTTGTTAAAAGTTTAGACTTCTCGGTATCACATAGTTCGTCTTCACTTCCCTCTCTACCTGTCTAAGTTTTCTATGCCGGAACTGAATTCTAGTGTAATATTTGCGGCCGAAGCGGTGCGGGTTTACCATATTCTCAAATAAGCAAACATTTGTTTATCGCCCAGACAAAAGGTTGCCATTAGCCGCAATTGGAACTTATCGTAATATTTTGGGTTCTTGTGAAATCTTCGACAAATTGTCATTCTCCATCCCACACAATTTTCACACATACATTCTGTCAACTGGTCCAATGGAATTATAACTCGTATGTAGTAATCGTATGTCTTTTCAATTTAATCACAGACCGAATACAGTACGTTAATTAGAATTAAAGTTACAGCGGTTAAAGAAAAGCGGTACAAGTTAAAGCGGTTTTTATCTTCGAGCATGAATATACTGTAGTAGAGCGAATTTGACGTCGTAATCGTGAAGCCAACATCTCAGACCGAATGGCCTCCGACACGTGACTTCTCTTCAACATTATGAATTAAAAAATACTCGCGATTGGCTGATGCATTGGGAAATGTGTAACAGTGAAAGTTTATGAATGGAAGGACGTAATGAACCACGTGTCTGAGGCCATACATGTTGGCCTCACTTTGATGTTAGCGAGATTACACAGATATGTTTTCTCTACTATGAAGGATCCATGCTCGAAGGTTTTTATGTCTATTGAGTTTCAGTCACTGTATCGGAACCGCTTTTAAAGATGTATTCTCGTAAAAAGGCAGTTTAACAATCGCCTCCATTTTGTATCCTAAACCAAGACCGTATTTAGGCATAGGTTACATAGGCTGAAGCCTAGGGGCCCGCACCACACACACACACACAAAGAGAAGAGTCAACTTGCGGAAAAAAATATTTGGAATTTTGATAATACAAATCCTAATGGAAATAGTATACTACACTATTTTTGATGGAGAAAAAATCTATTTTTCTTAACAGATTTGTACAATGTTTATATACTCTAATACTTTGTTATATATACTTTTAATATATATATATATATATATGTGTGTGTGTGTGTTTAATTTGTGATAATTATAATGACATTGTTTGACTTTTTTTTTTGGAAATCAGTTGTATTTATTTTTCTTATATTTTTATCTTGTTTACAGCCATTGGAGAGTAATACAAAAACGAGTTCAATATTTTATTATAATTTTCCTACACAGTAAAAAAAAGGTGCTTAAAAATCAGTATATGAACGTACTCGTTTTTCTTTGAGTACAATTGTATCGTAAATGATCGATGACATACTCAACTTTGAGTAATCTTATTTTCGTAAAAATGAGCAGTGTGATTTAATATTGCTCATCTCAGCTTCTGTTCAAGCTATCTTAACAAAGCAACCTGACAAATTTAAAATATTTGTTCAGAAGATGGTTTTTCACATTATTTGATGTCGATTGCTTAAATGGAAACTGAGTTATTACAATTCAATTATCTTACTTCCCATTCTTTTGGCACACCTTTTTAACATTACTTCTGTTTATAACTTCGTCGGCCTGGTAGCCTAACGTAAAAGGCACTGCACAACAGTGCCTGCAGATGTGGGTTTGATTTCTGGTAAGTATTGGTTGTAATTGTCGATATTTTTTTAAAGAGATTTATGAAAGCAGCCTCGTAGGCTGTGTAGGCTAGCACCTGGTATTTTTATTCATTTGTTCCCATTGTACTCATTTTTAAGTACATGTCTTTTTCAAAATTGAAACTTATGCATTCTCAGCATCAAATGTACTCAAAAATGAGTACATTTTACTTATTTTTGAATGCCTATTTTTAATAGTGTAGATTCCAGAATTCCATTGCAACTTGAGTTTCCTTGAAACCGTTGAAATTTTGTAACGTAGTAAAAGAAATTTACAAAAAACGGTCTATCCCAATTTCATGTGTACACTTAAAAATGATTTAATTCCCCCCTTCCAGTTGTTTCAGTCCGCAACACACATTTAACATTTAACTTAAGGGCTCACTAACTCTAAATCCGACTCTGTCCCAAAGTTTGGCGACCCTATTGAATCAGACCGTCTCTTCCGAAATCTGGTTTGTCTGATTGCCAAAGAACCCCGTTAAATGCACCTCATTGAACTGTCTGCTGCAATCAAAGGTGGGAAATACATCAAAATGAATTCACAATGA
Organism: Troglohyphantes excavatus; assembly: GCA_963932185.1. Taxonomy (NCBI): domain Eukaryota; kingdom Metazoa; phylum Arthropoda; class Arachnida; order Araneae; family Linyphiidae; genus Troglohyphantes; species Troglohyphantes excavatus. The sequence continues at coordinate 58,895,419 of OZ010677.1, forward strand.
TGGCATTTCCCCGTTACGCTTTTAGAAGCCTCAATAGTTGGCTGAGTGCTAAAAGTAACAAAAGGTGAATGCTGGTAATGCTGACACACTTACACTTATCCGATAATGATTGGCAGTGGATTGAGTTCTGTGATTAGAGAAAATATAAAAGTGATCACACACATTATAGTATTGATTTTTTTTTATATATATTAAGTGGCGCAGGCCTCCTCGTACCACATCCAGGGGGGCGGGGGGGGGGGATGGGACCCCCCCCCCAGTGAAACAATGAGAGGAGGGGGGGGGGATTTTTTCAAACGCATATATTCCATAACTGCACATTAAATCATTTTTAAGTCAACAAATGCTATTGGGAAACGCCGTTTTTTGTAAATTTCCAATACTATGTTACAAAATTCAAAGAATCGCAAGGTGCAATGGTATTCTGGAATCTATGAAATATGATAATAAAATATTGCACTCATCTTTGTATTTTTGTATTTTCTTCAAATGGCTCCAAACAAGATAAAAGTGTAAGAAAAATAGACACAACTCATTTCTAAAAAAAAAGTCAAACTAAACCGTTGTAATTATCACAATTTTTTTTTTTTAAAAAGAACATAAAAGTATATTTACGTTTTACAAATCTGTTAAGAAAAATAAAAAAATGTCTCCATCATAAAAAGATTGTAGTATACTATTTTCATTAAGATTTCGCAAGTTGACCCCTATTTTTTTTATGTATGGTGCGGACCCCAAAACTGCAGCTTATGTAGCCTATGCCTAAATCCGACCCCTGTATACACACAGAGTTAGTTGCATTTGTGTATCAACAAACGTAAGAGTATACTCTGGGACAACCTAAGTTGAGCCTAAAGCAATGGGATATTTATACATATCATAGCTTCCGCTTCAGGTTCAACTTAGGTTGTCCCCGAGTATAGTAACGTTTTAACAAAAGTGGCAAAATATCTATATTTGTAATAATAAAGGGGAAAACAAAATTGTATTATTCTTTGAATTGAAAACAATCCAGTTCCAAAACGTAAGTTTAATACATCTTTGTGTTTACTTAATGATACCAGCTGACACGCACACACACCAAATATCATTGAATCTATTAATATTGCCTAGTTTCTAATCCCTATTATCCAAATGAAGAGTATAAGGAATCGGGATGCTCAGAATTTAAACATCATGAATGTATATGAACAATGCCATTCTTATTGTAAAATCGTTGGAACCGTCTATTTCAAGTTTACGTCTACTGCTAAAAGATTAATATTACAAAAGTAGCATAAATATTTTGTAAATTCTCTTTGAGAATCATCAGAGAAATTCGCTATAATTAAAGATTTCAGGTAAAATATAAAATAATAATACACAGAGACTGATTTAAGGGAGGGAATTCGGGGCACTTGCCCAGGACCCCCATTTTAAAGGGGCCCCCAAAAATGATTTAATGCTAAATATATGTGAAAAGTTAAAAATAAATTTACTAACGAATTTTTTAAAAATCAGTTAAATTTATTTTAATCAAAATTAATGTTGTTTTTTTTTAATTAATCGTTGTTTTGCAAAACGTGTATTATTTTACCTAATTAAATCAATTTCACTTTTCAGCACGTTCATGATGTATGTCACCTTTTGCATCGCGTTTTTCAAAGATATGCGCTTTGGATCACTAGTAAAATTAAATTGATGACCAAGGTCCAAACCCATAAACAAGCTGTGTTTACTAATCGCACGCAGATTTGTCGTTTACGGATACTTTTTTCCTATACCAAATTTCATAATATTGTAATCATTAGGAATTTGCTAGCTATAAAATGGGTAGAGCATACGAATCTGGCTCAACTAAAAAAAAAAGCTAAAAAGGAAGAAAGAACAGAACTAGAAACGTATGAAAAAACTCTGTTGCAGTATTGACCATTAACGTTAATTCAAATTCTCAAAAGAAGAAAATTAGTAGTTTTAAAAAAAAATATTTATATTTGCATTAAAGCTGACTGATTATGTCATTTTGTATTGTGTGCTTGTGCATAAATTTAGCAGTTTTATTTTGAGTTACGTCGAGGGGCCCCCAAATGTTCTTTTGCCCTGGGCCCCTAAGCTTGTAAGATAATACAATTAAGGTTGTGATGTGAAATATAGATTTCAATATAAAAATTCGAATGCCCTAATATATATCGCGTTCATCATGAAGCCACAAAGTTTTTTTAGTTCAAAGGTACGTGACTTTAAAAATACGAAGTGTAAGCGTCATCACAAATATTAGCAAGCGAAAGAAGCTAGCGTAACTTATCCATTGATCGACCTTGGAACGGGTGAAATTACACTGATGTTATAAGATTTGACTTAACATTTTCTTAACCGAAGTGGATTGTTGTAAAAACAATTTATATGTCATTTAAAATATTGACTTTCAGAAAAGTAATGAACCAGATTTAAAGATTAAATTTGAGTAAAGTCATCATCAAAATTTTTAAGAAAAATATAATTCACGTTCCTCGATTAGGTGATGCTAAATTGTTATTCCGAAATTTCCTTTCTAAATAAATATATATATATATATATATATATATATATATATATATATATATATATATATATATATATATATATATATATATATATATATATATATATATATATATATATATATATATATATATATATATATATATATATATATATATATATATATAATGTTGTTAAAACGTTTGCGTAATATGAAATAAAGTTTAAACGGAGTGTTTAGTGCCCAATATATAATTTTTTTTTAAGTTTTAGAGTCAAAAATCCATAAAAAAAAATCAAGATTGAATTGAATGAACCTGACTTGTCAAACTTCCAAGTGTATATTTCAATTTTCAAAATTAATTCTAAACCTGTTAAAAGAGAGATACAGATAAGTAAAATGTTTATGTTTCACTTAAAATGGTTCGATTTCATTAAACGAACCTAAATGCCAAATGGGCGAAAACCCGTCAATTTTGTTAACCTACCACGACTAATCACGCTCACGATCGATGAATAAGAAAAAAGTATCGTGCCAATTTTTTCCTTGGCGACAAATTGTGGATGCTCAAGGGAAAACAAACCCTTTTCTTCAAGATTGTTGTCAGTGAAAAGGCTGTTTTATCTTGGAAAGTGATTTTTGTCAGTGAACACCTTCTTCCACTTGCCCCTTACATGGTTGGTTGGTTTGTTAATTAACGTCGCACTAGAGCTGCACAGTGGGCTATTGGCGACGGTTCGGGGTCAATCTCGAAGGAAAGACTCGGGAACAAATACACATTCACACACACATTCATACATGCACCTCGTTATTTTAGAACCATGGTCAGATGACGAGGAAACACCTGAACTGGCACCCAACGCCTTCAATAGACGTCGGGACTTTGGACCCCGATCAGATTTATCGTGCACCATTCCCGTATACACGCCAGTATAATTTGTTGGATATTCTGGACGACTTTCTAGTATTTTTGTAGCGAAGCTGGCAACCCTCCGATCGCAAGATCACTACTTTTTTACTTTTCTGTATCAAGTCCATTTCCCGGATTCGAACCACCAATCCTCTGATTAGCAGCTGAACGCCTTACCAACTGAGCAACTGGGGTTCTGCCCCTTACATGGTTAAAATTGTCCTTCAAATATTAGCGACGTTCAAACACAGAAAGCTTGATAAAATCCGCAATCCATGCATATTTCATTTGTCTAAAAGTAGGAAACGTTATATATTCAACTTAACGATTTTTCGGCTTTTTTTTCCCATTCCACGTTCCATTTCTAAAGGTCTTGACCACGCCATGGTTCAAGGAATACCGGACCTGGATTCCCATGACCCGTTCTGAAAATGACGCAAATCTTCTCGTAACCATTTTGTCGTGTGTTGCTACTTCGTTTCAAAATGTCCTGTCTTCAATGGCCTACTGCTGCTTTGTAACAGTTCCTTATTTTCTTGGGTTGATTGTTTGAGTGCGATCATCTATTAAAAAATCCCTTTCGTCACGAAAGGGTTGTTTTTATTATTTTCGTTGGATTAAAATTGATTAAATAATAATCAATTAGTTCCACGAAAATAATGAAAGAAACTATTTCACGATGAAAACTAATCAATCATCAGGGTTCGTAATCAGGAGGTAAATGGTACACATCATTGGCACCTAGCAATTTATTTTTAGTTGACAAAATGTTCTGCTTAGGCGTAAATTTAAAGTTCGATGCCAGTTGATGGACTTGACAAAGAAAAGTAAAAAGTAGTGATCTTGTGATCGGAGGGTTGCCAGCTTCGCTACAACATACTAGAAAAGTCGTCCAGAACATCCGCAAAAATTAACGGCGTGTATACGGGACTGATGCACGATAAATCTGATCGGGGTCCAAAGTCCCGACATCTATTGAAGGCGTTGGGTGCCAGTTCAGGTGTTTCCTCGTCATCTGACCATAGTTCAAAAATAACTAGGCATCGTTCCCGGGTCTTTCCTTCGAGATAGGCCCCGAACCGTCGCCAATAGCCCACTGTGCAGCTCTAGTGCGACGTTACCTAACTAAACCAATCTATCAGGCCGACTCGGATATGACCATCAGGCCTCCGTGGCCGAGCGGTTAAGGCATTCAGCTACTAATCCGAGGATTGGTGGTTCGAATCCGCGCAATGGACTTGACAAAAGGAAAGTAAAAAAGTAGTTATCTTGTGATCGGAGGGTTGCCAGCTTCGCTACAAAAATACTGGAAAAGTCGTCCAGAATATCCGTAAAAAATAACGGCGTGTATACGGGACTGGTGCACGATAAATCTGATCGGGGTCCAAAGTCCCGACATCTATTGAAGGCGTTGGGTGCCAGTTCAGGTGTTTCCTCGTCATCTGACCATGGTTCTAAAATAACGAGGTGCAGGTATGAATGTGTGTGTGTGTGTGAATGTGTATGTGTTCCCGGGTCTTTCCTTCGAGATATACCCCGAACCGTCTCCAATAGCCCACTGTGCAGCTCTAGTGCGACGTTAATTTAACCAAACCAAACCATCTTATATTCCATAAAAAAAATATCAATAATTGAATGATTTTTATATTCTGCATAACAGTTTCAATTTACTGTATACAGGGTGGTTACAAATTGTTGAGGATGTTTATCTCGTCAACTGATCATGGCTAAAAAATAACGGGGCGTTACTCGGATGTGTTAAGTCTCTTAACGGGGAGAGAAATAGGCAGTCAGAAAAATTCCAAACAAGCACAAATTGTTGGGCGATGGTCATTATGTGACTGTTTATACGTAATAAACCATTATTTTTACTATGATGTGGCTACTTTTGTTGCTACTAAAGCTAGGCGTTCAAATATAATTTCGTATAATCATATTTACTGAGTGCCCCACGCTTTATTTTTGTTAAATTAATAATAGTTTTTTTTTTGCATTTAATAAAATAATATTTAAAAAAATGTATATGTTTATTTAAATGTACTACATATGTTGCATTTAAAATTGTATTGTATTTTAATTAAATATTTTGAAAATCAAAACAATTAAACCTGGAAGCATTTAAAGGTTCTTGGAAGCTTAGAATTAATTTAACATTCAGAGATACCGGTGTTTAAAGTGATTTGAAGTTCCCTGACCTTACGAGAATTCGATTTAAATTGCATGTTATCGCGGTTCCCGAATAGATTTCATTAAAAACACTATCAGGAAAATGATCTGTGTTTGGTAATAACATAGAATAGTTTATTTATCTAATCTGAAACAAATACTTGAACTCGTGGGAATCTTTCCGGTTTTTTATTTACCTTTTCTTGAGTGATGGCCCTTGGCGGCAACAAAACAAAAACATGAAATCATTTAATCTCACCACCAATTCCAAAAAACTAATTTAAAATCAATTTTCGATTTCTGATTTGGTTCGTTTAGTTTGATTAATTAACATCGCACTAGAGCTGAATATTGGGCTGTTGCCGATGGTTCGCGATCTATCTCGAAGGAAAGACCCGGGAACGATGCCTTGTATTTTTGAACCGTGGTGTGATGACGAGATTCTGATTTGGAAAGTTCTAAAATATCGCTGGTGACCCCGGTTGCCCAGTGGATAAAGGCATTCGGCTAGTAATCAGAGGATTGCGAGTTCGATCCCAACTGAGTAGACTTGACAAAGGAAAGGAAAAATTTAGTGATCGGAGGGTTGCCAGCTTCGATATTAAAATATTAGAAAGTGGTTTAAATATATCCAAAAAATATATACTGGTGTGTATACGCTTCGTGCATATTTTCCCATTTTATTTTTAAAGTATTTTTTATTTTAAAAAACGGGTTGGCTATGTCGGAGCATTGTTAAAAAGGGTTTTACGTAAATCTTCAATTCAGAAGATTATATTAACAGTTCACTGCGGAGAGTCAAATTCGTATTTATTCACAATTGTGACACGGGGTCAAACGACCCCGTACTCTTTCCTTAGTTAAAACGTATCCAGCACCCTGAAAATTTATAATTTTGGAAAAAATCATGTTTTCCCACTTCATAGCTGTGAACGAGTATTCTGCGGGGGCAGGATGAATCGATATCATCTAAATATTAAATAATTTTACTCATATTAATAACTTTAGTAAATTTTACTCATATAAATAACTTTAGTAAATTTTACTCATATAAAAAACTTTAGTAAATTTTACTCATAAATAAATTATTTAAAAAAAAATGATTTCAAAATAAAATGATTTTTAAATAAAATGATTTTTAAATAAAAGGATTTTTAAATAAAATGATTTTTAAATAAAAGGATTTTTAAATAAAAGGATTTTTAAATAAAATGATTTTTAAATAAATTTATTTAAAATAAATTTATTTAAAATAAAATCGTTTTAAAATAAAATGATTTTAAAGTAAAATGATTTTAAAATAAAATGATTTTAAAATAAAATGATTTTAAAATAAAATGATTTTAAAATAAAATGATTTTAAAATAAAATGATTTTAAAATAAAATGATTTTAAAATAAAATGATTTTAAAATAAAATGATTTTAAAATAAAATGATTTTAAAATAAAATGATTTTAAAATAAAATGATTTTAAAATAAAATGATTTTAAAATAAAATGATTTTAAAATAAAATGATTTTAAAATAAAATGATTTTAAAATAAATTGATTTTAAAATAAAATGATAAAAAATCATGACACTTTCTCCCTGGTTTTAATGTAATTTTTGAGAAATTTAAAGAAGTACTTTTTCACGAACGACTTTGATCTTTTTATCATGTTTGGCCGCCTTGGAAAATTATTGGAGGGGGGCGGGAGGGAAGATGGAGAGAGAAACACCACCCCTACAACCCTTTTAGCGACGGCCCTGCCCAGAACTTACTGCGGACGCAATCTGAATATTCCCGCAAAAATATT